>VXAX01004429.1:16021-45604 GCA_013399835.1 Leptocoma aspasia
AAAAAAAAAAAAAACGAGAAGATCTGTAGGGAGAAAAAAAAAAAAAAAAAAAAAAAAAAGAAGGAAGACCTAATTATGCACTAGTTTCTTTTCCTAGCATGTTTCTTGACTTGGCACAGCTGGAAAATAGAAAGCTGGCTGCCAAAATATCAAATGTCCCTGGTGTGGGCTCAGCGCTCATAAAGTTGTGTGTGTGTCTTTTTCTCCCTGCTCGTCTGATTGCACAGGAAGATGAAATGAAGGGCTCAGTGAGATAAATACTGGCAGCTGTCTGGAAGATCACTGCAGTGGGCAGGGTCCCTTGCAAGGGGCCACAAGGGGCTTTTTCAACTTTCTTTTGGCCGAGGAAGCAGCAATTTTTGAAGCTGGGTCTTTCCAGAGGACACTGCTGTCAGGTCCCCCGGTCCACTAGCCATTTTCCAGTGATGAATTGCCATTCTGTGGACATGCTTCTGCTGAGGGATGTGGCAGAGAGCTAAAAGCTGTTTTGTTTCGTGAAGGAGTGGGCTTCTCTTTGCAGCTTGCAAACAATGAGCTTTCTGTACAGTCAGCCCTGTGATAGGACTGTAAAAGGATATGAAGTTTAGCACAGAAATAGTCCCCAGGCTCTGTGGTACAATTCACCCATGAAAATGCTGACCTTTTCCATTCAAATATTACACAGAATTTATATATTTAAATCGGGATTACATACCCTTTTTGAAAGAAGCTGGAGTTCTATACATGATAAATTTTTCAGATTTCTAGTCATTGGGACCAGGAACAGTATTTTTCTGCCCAATTAGTGTATATTTCTTCAAAGAGATCTTCACCAAATTTCATTTCACTTGGCTTACAATTTTTGTGACTTCACTTCCTTTATGGCAGGGAATATTTCAGACTGTTACAGCTAAAAATAAAACTAAGAAATATTGTGATTTATCTTGAGACTTGTGAAGATGGGCACATATCCTTGTGACACAATGACATATATAAAAATACAGTTTCTAGCTAGTAACAACTAACTTAGCCCTGACCATATCACCATGGGTCTTAATGTGATGGAAATGGTGCAGGGATTTGCAAAATGGATGTAAAGACTGCTGTGATTTTTGTCAGGCAGGTTGCGGGATGGGATGGGATGGGATGGGATGGGATGGGATGGNAGAATAGAATAGAATAGAATAGAATAGAATAGAATAGAATAGAATAGAATAGAATAGAATAGAATAGAATAGGTTGGGTTGGAATTGACCCTAAATCTCCTCTTGTTCTTCCTGCCACCTTCCACCAGACCACATGGATTATGCTGCTGGGAACAGGGAGGAAACACCAGCTGGAACCACAGCACTGTGGAGAGGCAGCTTCAGACACAAAAGAGGTATTTTTAATAGGTATATTGTATATACATGGTAATGGCTGGCGGTGCAGCCTGGCAAGGCCACACCACACACTGCTCCAGGCACAAGATGGATCAGGCTTGGGTGCACTGAGGGGATAGTTCAGCACTACCAAAATGCCCTTGGAGGCACACAGAGGCTCCTCCCTCCCTCTGCTGACACTTCTATAGCCCACCGTGGGTAAACATTCCAAACCATAGGAAGGGCTGGCCAAAGTGCTTTTCCCCACAATTAAAAACCCCTTTGGTAATTACATTTGTTCTTGAAGTCCTTTACAGAAGGCTTTCCCACCATTATTTGTGACTCCTCTTTATCCTCTATCATGTGATTGTTTCATTGTAGGGATGTGGGCTCACCCCGTTTTGCATAGCACCTCCCACCAACACTTGGCTTAGGATGATTATTTTGCTCATATTTTCCTTTTATGTTTCTCAGCCATCCCTGGCTTGTTTCCACTTGAGCTCTGGGAACAATGATGGAACTGAAATGTGCAGAAGCCTACTGAAATAGGCAATCTGCTGACAGAATAAGATGTGATTAAAAAACAGTTTCGAGAGTTTCAATAATCCATTCTTCTAAAACTTCACAATACCACAAATGGGATACAGCACAAATTGTCTGAAAAAGAGGAGTGGAAAGATCAACTGGATTGTTTTTGGAACCCTCCAAATGGATGAGACCCTCACCTGTTCACATTCTGCAGGAGAACATGGACCAAACACCTTGAGATGTGGAGTTCATCAGATCTTCATTGCCTCTCAAAGAAATTCCCAAAGAGTACCATGTGCATGGACAGATAGAACACAGTGAATGTGCTTTAACTGGTGGGTGAGATGCCCTGAGGTTATAACTGAGACAACATTTGCAGGGAAGAGCCAATAAAATAGCTGAGGTAGCCAAGATCTTTGCCCCTTTTTCCTGACTGAAACTGTTAATATTAACTTTTCACAGAAACCTGCTGCAGATAGAAATCCATCTCGGGCAACAAAAGATCTTGCCAGAAGAAGAGAGGGACAGGATGGGTTAACAGCATGATTTATTTGTATCTCCTATCTAGAAAAGTTCATTTGGGTGAAAACTGCCACATTAAACCCATAAATACAGTAGAGTTATTCTGCTTCCTCTGAAATACATCAGGAGAAGCCAGAGGCACTTTGAAAGGAAAATAGATAAATACTGTGTTTCTTTCACTTTGAATTTTTTTCCCCCTCCACTTTCAGAAGCCCTGCATCTCCAGCATAGAAGAGACACAGCCCATGCCCACCTGTGACTTTTCTCACTCGGCAGAATTATCCAGGATTAAAATATAAGACATGCTGAAAACCTTACAAGCTGAGAACACGGCGGACACTGAGCTTGGGAGTTTCCTACTGTGAAGGTATTTCCAAAAGAGGAGATAAAAGATGCAGGGAGTTCCAGTCTGAGACTAATAAAAAGAAAAATATAAAAACCAAAGCCCCACAATCAAACAATAAACTTCTGGGAGAGGAGTTGCCCAACACTAAATGAAGTCAGCTTCCATGTGTCTAAATGTGTAATACCAGCAGTGAGATACAACAGCCTTTGCCTCTGCCCAGAAACATCATGGAGAGAGAAAAAAAATAATAATAATAACGAATTTGTCATTTCACAGACTCCAATTAGAAATGGAGGGGCCTGCAAAGAATGGCAGAGAAGAGACAAAGGGACTTGGGCTGTCACAGGGGGCCCCATCCTTGGTTTTTGTTTGGTTTTGGGTCCTTGCTAGGAGCCTTTACACTCTTTGATGGTGGCTGAAGAGGTTTGGGTGGTGAGGTCTCGAGTTCCCAGGCAAGAACCATCTCTCACTGTTAGTGAAACCTTGGTGCCATGGAAGCAAAAGGGATTTCTGGTGTTATCCTAGGATTTTGGCTTTTATAATTTTCATACATTTGTAACCCTGCAGTTTAGTGTCTAGCTCTAAACTCCACATCCAGTGGCAGCTGCTGCTCTCCCATTTTGGGCAGACACAACAATTCCTCTCCAGGCCTGGCAATCAAGGACACCTCACTGCCTCAGGCCTGAGATGGAAACAAAAGTGACTTGGGGGGGGCAAACTTGGGGTAAATGACTTCATTAGCTGAAGCTGTAATTGGAACAGATTAACCGCCAATATGCAAATGGACCAAATTTATAAAAGTGTGAAACCCGTGGTCCATTTTGGGTGTAGGCCCTGGGGGGCTTTGTCTGCCTGAAATGCACCTGAAGGCCCTTCAGTAAATATAACTGCTTTTTATTCCCTTATTTTTGTCTGGCCTCTGTTTTTAGGTAGCCCCAAAAAGGCACCAGTGATACTGGATTTAACGGGCCAAAACTGATGCCAAAGAGTTTCCACGGTTCCAAGCACAGTTGTGTTCTCACCTGCAGTAAGGGAATCAACAAAAACTCACCCGTTTTGCCAGAAGGGCCTCCCAGTCCTGTGTTCACAACTTAAATGCTTAAAATTTAAAAAATTGAATCACTACAAAACCAGTGAAATGTTAAAAATTAGGCAGGATTTATTCTTAGGCAATGTTTCTGTATGTAACATTTTGAGAGGCAGAGGTACTTCCAGGCACAACCTGAAAACACTGGAAAAATAACTAAGAATAAAAAGATGCTACAGTTTGCTTACGGTAAAGAGGAATATTGTTGATTTCTTTGCCCAGGGACAACAACACACCAAAGAGCCAAACCTTAGGAATAATATTGCCCTAGAATGTGTGGAAGGGAAAGTTTGTAATTGCTTCTTTTAATGAAAAAAATTAAAGGTTATTTTGGGGGTTTTTGGGGGGTTTTTTTGTTTTTTTTTTTTTAGGAGGTATCCCTCTGCTGCAAAACATTTTTTTTTAAGTGGTTTCGCATTTCCTTCAAAACTTAAATTATAAATTGTGATTCAATATTAAAAATGGCATTCTAAACCCTTTTAATTTCCACACATATTTTTGGCTTAAAATTATGGCAGAAATGATTAATGATTCATTGCAGTAGGTCATTATAAATAAAGCTTAACTTTTTATTTAAAAAATATTTTGAACTCTGAAAACAGTATTGTTTTCATGAAAGAGCACTTTTTATTAAAGAGTGCAGCCAGGTGTCTCCAGCACACTAAGGTTTTTCTCTTATTAACATTAACTTCTTTTTAACAGTGAAAGTGCGCCTTGGGAAGATTAAATCTGAATTTTCTCCAAGATAATTGCATTGCTGCACCTCTCTGATGTCCCCACGGAGAGGTCTGGGGCACTGCTGTGGTGTTAAGTAGAAAGTGTGCAAATTGTGTTGATATTGACCAAGCTGTGGGTAGAAAAGGTTTCAGCTAATTGCAGTTCTTGTCTAAATCACTCCCCTGCTGGTTTTCAGCTGTTTTTCTGAGCATGGTGCAGAGTATCCCCATATATATATATATATATATATATACATACCATGAGATGGTAAAATCCATTATTTTACCCCATGAACAGGCCACACCTTGAGCAGGAGGTCTCCAAGTGCTCCCCTCCTGCATGAAGAGCCTCAGAGAGAGGACAAACATCACAAAATCTGCCCAAAAACCTCCAGCACTTTTCCCTCCTCAGCAGTTCTCCTATGTGACACCTCAGCTGGGATTAGACCTTGCTGTGGGGTTCCCTTCCCTGTGCATTTTACTGAGGGCAAGTAATTTTAATTTTGGTTTTTTTGGTGGCTTTTTTTTTTGTTTTTAAACGTCAACACCGTCACTTTCCAGAGCAGCTCCTGAATCAATCAACATTTCAGCAGCATTGGGGGATAGGAAAAGTCAAAGCTGCTCTGCCCTGGCTTTGAATTAACTCCTGCCCTGAGAGACTCTGCTTCCCCCAGGGAATAGTCCTCATAACTATGGAGAACTTTTAAAATATTTATACAGGATTAGGTTTGCCCAATGTGCCAAAAATCGTCCAGTCACATAGCCCATGCTTGTTCCTGAGAACAAGGATCAAACTTATAATTAAATAGCAGGAGCATTACCTGCTTTTCCTACATGGACAAGTACAAAAACAGGAATGGGCTGCGTAACATGGATCTAATGTAAGTACAGGTTTTAAGGGATGGGGTTGAAAGGGATCAAGAATGGCTTCAAGATTTGCTTTTGCCTCAAACACATAATCCTGACTTCATGAATAGAGAAATTAGGCTCTCTATAGGAAAATGGGTTACCGTGCGTGTAATTCACGTGTAATTTGTTATTTTTAATTATTTTAATTTCATGGATTAGAGCTGTTTCTCCATTCTGAAGAAATTTTCATTCAGATCGACCAAACCAAACAAACAAACAACAACAAAAAAAAAACCAACAAAAACCTAAACCCACAAACAAACAAACCAACCAAGAAAACCACAGGAAATTAAATAACTGTACAGTGACTAAAGCCCACCAGAGTTATTCACCACAACCTCATTCACACTTTTATTCCCTCATTGCTCTTACACCTCCCTTCCTGTAAGAGGAAGATTATTGGATCAATGTTCTAGAAGTGCAAAAGCTGGGATTTAATGAAACCTTTGTATGCACCCTAACTGAACAATATTTGGAAAACTAACCTGAAGGAGCAAATGTTAAGAAAGAAGTTTAATATGTCAAATGTGGGTGTAAAATGCAGGTAACATAATTTATATTGCATTGCTATACATCATATATAGGGTATACAAATTATATACTATGATATATATGATGTATTTTATGCTAAATGTTATCTACTACTCTATATGAAATTATACATTACAAATTACATGTAAAATAAATAATAAATAATATAGAAATATAATAGCTATAAATATTGCATATGCTATATAAATGCATAATATTGTGCTGTAATATCAGTTGTATATTAATAATTTATATGTAATGCATAATATGTAAATTGCAATCTATAATATAAAAATGCATCCATGATGTTGCAATAATTGGAGTCCCATATATAATATTGTATATTATACATTATGCAATATCATTATGTATGATGTTTTTTATACTGTAGATATTATGTATTATTTATCAATAATTTTGCATGATACATTGTATATTATATAAGATATATTACTGACATAGTTTATTATATTTCATGTATAATGCATAATAAATAATATGTAATTTATAATAATAGGCTTGCTTAATAGAGCACAGAGGTCATAAATTCTCTAATGACCCATGGAATGACTGCTGTACTAAAAAGAGTACAAGCTGCCATTCAGCAGCACAAGGACGAAGTGAAACCTCATAAAGATGCTAACCTCATGCTGAAATATTTTGCTGAAACTTGTTATTTACAGGGAATAATGCCTTTAAATTTGAGCGTGGGGTTCTGCAGGAGAATTTCAGGAGGGCTGGACAGAAACATACATCTACTCTGTAAAATCTCACAGATTAGCTGTGCTCACACAGGAATTCAGGACAACATGGTGTGGATTCCTTAAGTGCCAGGAAGCAGCTGGCTTACCAAAACCCTCTCTGGTACTCCATGGAGCTGTGCAAGGCAGGAAATAGAGGCACTCTGATCATGTTCATTTCTTTAATCCATCCTCAGCCGGGGTCTGGCAGGGGCTGAGTGAGTGAGGGTCCTGCTCTTGGCCTTCCAGGCTGGGTTCAGGCAATCCCAGAGTTATTTTAGGCTGGGAAACCCTCTGAGATCAGCAGGTCCAGCCACTCCCCCAGCACTCCCCATGGCCCCCAGTGCCACATCCACACACTTTGTGAACTACTCCAGGGACAGTGATTCCATCACTTCCTCAGGTAGCCCATTCCAACGTTTCACAGCCGTTCCATCCCTTCCTGGTGCCCACCCTGAGTCTGCCCTGGCCCAGCCTGAGGCCGTTCCCTCTCCTCCTGTCCCTGTTCCCTGGGAGGAGAGCCCAACCCCCCCAGCTGTCCCCTCCTGGCAGGGAGTTGTGCAGAGCCACAAGGTCCCCCCTGAGCCTCCTTTTCTCCAGGCTGAGCCCCTTCCCAGCTCCCTCAGCCCCTCCTGGGGCTCCAGCCCCTTCCCAGCTCCGTTCCCTGCCCTGGACACGCTCCAGCCCCTCAAAAGCCATTGGGATCTATCCACCATCTCCAGCAGACTCCAGTGTGTGCTCTCCATTTTCCATCTGCTGTTGCGCTCTCACTTCTATCTCCAACACCACAGCAGGTAATGGCTGGGAGGAGGCAAATTTTACAAGGAAAAGTGGAACATTTCTATGATTTTGACCTGTTCTTAGCAAGAAAATTTTCTTCCCTGTGCTCTGACCATCCCTCTGAGGGCACACCACCAGCTCAGGATGTCATGGTGTAAAGCCTTGCTGTGGTGCACTGAGAAGTCAACAGCAGAACAAACCCACTCCCCAAAAACCAGTATCAAACCTCCTCCAGTTCCCATGACATGAGGTCAAGAGAAGGCAGAAAGCTTCAGAAAACCCCCTTCAGGATGTTTGTTCAGTCAGGGCACAATCTGAAGGTGTTAAGGGAGGTTTTGTTTGGCTGGTATTCAGCTAAATTCCTGTTTATCCTGGGAACTCAGGATTTGTTCTACTTGCAAAGAAAAGTCCCAAGAAAAAAAATTAGAGTAGGAGCAGACACTGGTAATTCATCTCATTCTGTCCGTCCACTGTTGTGTCAGAAAAGACAGTGCAGAGCAATGTACTTTCCAAATTATGTGTCCTTGGTAGTCCTGTGAAAATTGGTTAATTCTGTTTTCTGTGCAGGTCGATTATTCCAGTTTGGGAATTATTCCAGCAGTGGGAAAATCTGGGAAGGACATAACAAGAAACCAGGAAACACCCTGAACCTGTAATCTTAATGCAGATCACTTTTACTCTGACCAAGGATCAGACAGTTTCAAAAATTTGTGTAATACCAGGTAACAAAGTTGGCCTCAAAAATGCTGGAATAAACTCTTAAAGGCACTTTCAAGCTGGACAGAGTGGTAAGAAACATGCTATAAAGAAAAAATGTATGTTGACTGAGGAGTGGGTAAAAACACATCTCCTTCACAGTTAGATATGTTTTTTAAAAGTACACTTAAAGTATATCACTTCCCAGGCCTAAGGTTTCCTTGACAATTTGGGATGGTTGGTTAATCTGAACAGAAAGTGATAAGGGGTGAAAACAAAATGCAAGAGAGAGAACAAAAAGAAAAAAAAAATCCATTTCCATTCCAACTCTGTGGCTCTTGTGTGAACTGCTGCAAGGGTAATTTATTCACACCAGCATTTTTGTCTCAGTCAGTGGCTCCATGCCACCAGGCCAGGCTGCTTGCCCCCTGGTCAGCTCAGAGCCCCAGGTACCTGATGGTGTGAGGAGGAAAGGAATCACATCCCAGCATCAGGAGTGACCCAGGATGGGTCTCTGCATTTTGGGTCCTGCAGAACTGGGAGACTGGGAGTGATTCCCTGCAGGGCAGGGGTTGGAGGGGTCAGCTCAGCATCCCAACACACTGAGCCACAGAATCAGATTACAGAAGAGTTTGGGTGGGAAGCGACCTTAAATCCCATCCAGTGCCACCCCTGCCATGTCAGGGACACTTGCACTGTCCCAGGCTGCTCCCAGCCCCAGTGTCCAGCCTGGCCTTGGGCACTGCCAGGGATCCAGGGGCAGCCACAGCTGCTCTGGGCACCCTGTGCCAGGGCCTGCCCACCCTGCCAGGGAACAATTCCTAATTGCCAAGATCCCATCCAGCCCTGCCCTCTGGCACTGGGAGCCATTCCCCGTGTCCTGTCCCCGCAGCCCTTGGCAATTGTCTCTCTCCATCTTTCCTGCAGCTCCTTCAGGCCCTGCGAGGCCACGCTGAGGTCACCCCAAATCCTCCTCTTTTCCTCGTTCTGCCCCAATGCACGGGTGAGGCAGAAGCAAACACAACTTTGCAATTAGGAACGCTTGCAGAGTCGGGACATCAACAGCAAAATAAAATAAAATGAAATAAAACTTCAAACAGTCAGTTGCTTGTTCTGCAAGCTAGCTAACCGTGGTCCAGAACAGGTCCAGGGAGGGTGAAGGAGGAGGATGGAGGAGCACAGGCTCTCAGCATCCCCTCGGGTGGGGAGGGAATAGCAAACCCCCCACGGGAGCTGCACCGACCTGCAGCCTATGCCTGCTTCCTTGCAGAGACACTTGTCATTGTGCTCTGGAATAAAACGCCCCAGTAAGAGCAACATAATCCTCGTGAAGTGGCTTGATTACCCTTAAAGGCATTTAGTAAGATGCGAGGCTTCCATTCTGGTTCCAGCTGCATTTTGAAGTGGAGCTGTGCGCTTGAACCCTTTTNTTGTTATATTGTTTTATTTTATTGTTTTTTATTATTTTATTTATTATTATTATTAACAATAATAATAATTATTTAAATACATTTTAAATTGGCCTGGAATGGTAGAAAGGCAGCCTGTAAATACACGTTCATGATTAAGGGGAACTGGCCTCTCCTTTTTTATTAAGTCACAGTTTTACAAGCCAGGTCTCTACATAAACCCCAGATTTGGCCCCTGCTGGCATAGCAAAAACAGATAACTTTTCCCTCCCCGCCCCAATGTAAAGGATGCCTAAGCATTTGTGCACATCTCACACAAAATATGACACTGCTAAAAATCTTACGTATAATTCACCTGGAACATGTATCAAAGCATAGAGCATTTGATTTACAATATCTGGAGGTTTCAGTGCCAAGACTGTGGGTGTAGCAGCACACAGATCTGCAGATCTGACAGTAAGAAGAGTGATAATGAAAGTAGATAGCTAAAGGAGCCAATTTCTGATACCACCAGATGCAAACACACACATTCCTAAATTAATCAGTAAAATTTTCAGGTGGGCAGCTCAGGTAGGAAATACTTCTCTCCAAAAACAGGCCCTGGTTTCTGAAAGCATTTACATTGAGTTATGCACATTTTTTATTTTATTCTTGCCTTATCAGTACTTTAGGAAATAATTGAAATAAATATATTGTGGCCAACTTCTGTCTTCTTAGTATAATGAAAAATATTATTTTCAGTAAACAAATTATTTCTGTGATGAGTTTAGGGGTGCTTTCACCAGTGTTTTCATTATTTTTATACAATATTTAATATAAAGCCATATATATGCATATAGGCTACAAATCCTTTTGAAAGTATAAAATGGATCCACCACAAACAATTTGAACTAAACCCAACCTCTCAACGTTTGATTTTTTTAAGTGGGTTTTTGGACCATCTAAAGAAGGACAGATTGTTTCCAGTTTTTGCCAGGGAAGCAAACTAGCACACGTAGTCACTCATTCAGGGGACTCTGCCTGCTCCAGATCCTCTGCTCCTGTTTCAGGATCCATGACAACTATTCCCCCTTTTTTACCAGCCAGACAAGTGAAACCCACACCAAAAACCTCCATCTGACCTTGTTTTCGTTGAAGAAATGGAATAATTTAGAAGGGAACTGATTGATTTCACCCTGTCCCCCCCACCCCGTGCCCGTGGCAGATGGTGGCCCTTGGGCAAGGACCTGAGGCAGGGGTTCCAGGCACAGCCAGGGACCCCCTGACCCCAGACCACCCTCAGTGTCCCAGCACTGTCCCCTTGGCAGGTCCCAGGCTGCTCCCACCTGTGAAAATCAGCTCCTACACCCCCTAAAATGCCTTTTGGGGCAGGCAAAATTGGGGTAGGCTTTTTTTTTTTTNTTTTCCTCGTTCTGCCCCAATGCACGGGTGAGGCAGAAGCAAACACAACTTTGCAATTAGGAACGCTTGCAGAGTCGGGACATCAACAGCAAAATAAAATAAAATGAAATAAAACTTCAAACAGTCAGTTGCTTGTTCTGCAAGCTAGCTAACCGTGGTCCAGAACAGGTCCAGGGAGGGTGAAGGAGGAGGATGGAGGAGCACAGGCTCTCAGCATCCCCTCGGGTGGGGAGGGAATAGCAAACCCCCCACGGGAGCTGCACCGACCTGCAGCCTATGCCTGCTTCCTTGCAGAGACACTTGTCATTGTGCTCTGGAATAAAACGCCCCAGTAAGAGCAACATAATCCTCGTGAAGTGGCTTGATTACCCTTAAAGGCATTTAGTAAGATGCGAGGCTTCCATTCTGGTTCCAGCTGCATTTTGAAGTGGAGCTGTGCGCTTGAACCCTTTTATTGTTGTTTTGGGGGGGGTAACTCTAGTCTAGCCTGCCCTCTAGTGCTGTCTGGATCTGGGAGTGAAAACCGTCGGAAATCCTGGAATCAGAGGGCTCAGGGTGCTGTGGGCAGCATGTTTGGATATGTTGGGATGTTGTACCAGCAGCAGTCTGCCACACATGCCCTAATCAATACCTCGTCACATCATTCTTTATTGTAGTAGTAGTAGGAGGAGGAGGAGGAGGAGGAGGAGGAGTAGTAATAGTTTTNTTACAAGCCAGGTCTCTACATAAACCCCAGATTTGGCCCCTGCTGGCATAGCAAAAACAGATAACTTTTCCCTCCCCGCCCCAATGTAAAGGATGCCTAAGCATTTGTGCACATCTCACACAAAATATGACACTGCTAAAAATCTTACGTATAATTCACCTGGAACATGTATCAAAGCATAGAGCATTTGATTTACAATATCTGGAGGTTTCAGTGCCAAGACTGTGGGTGTAGCAGCACACAGATCTGCAGATCTGACAGTAAGAAGAGTGATAATGAAAGTAGATAGCTAAAGGAGCCAATTTCTGATACCAGCAGATGCAAACACACACATTCCTAAATTAATCAGTAAAATTTTCAGGTGGGCAGCTCAGGTAGGAAATACTTCTCTCCAAAAACAGGCCCTGGTTTCTGAAAGCATTTACATTGAGTTATGCACATTTTTTATTTTATTCTTGCCTTATCAGTACTTTAGGAAATAATTGAAATAAATATATTGTGGCCAACTTCTGTCTTCTTAGTATAATGAAAAATATTATTTTCAGTAAACAAATTATTTCTGTGATGAGTTTAGGGGTGCTTTCACCAGTGTTTTCATTATTTTTATACAATATTTAATATAAAGCCATATATATGCATATAGGCTACAAATCCTTTTGAAAGTATAAAATGGATCCACCACAAACAATTTGAACTAAACCCAACCTCTCAACGTTTGATTTTTTTAAGTGGGTTTTTGGACCATCTAAAGAAGGACAGATTGTTTCCAGTTTTTGCCAGGGAAGCAAACTAGCACACGTAGTCACTCATTCAGGGGACTCTGCCTGCTCCAGATCCTCTGCTCCTGTTTCAGGATCCATGACAACTATTCCCCCTTTTTTACCAGCCAGACAAGTGAAACCCACACCAAAAACCTCCATCTGACCTTGTTTTCGTTGAAGAAATGGAATAATTTAGAAGGGAACTGATTGATTTCACCCTGTCCCCCCCACCCCGTGCCCGTGGCAGATGGTGGCCCTTGGGCAAGGACCTGAGGCAGGGGTTCCAGGCACAGCCAGGGACCCCCTGACCCCAGACCACCCTCAGTGTCCCAGCACTGTCCCCTTGGCAGGTCCCAGGCTGCTCCCACCTGTGAAAATCAGCTCCTACACCCCCTAAAATGCCTTTTGGGGCAGGCAAAATTGGGGTAGGCTTTTTTTTTTTTTCCCCCCCGTACTTATTTTGACTGGAGTCAAAATGAGTCTGCAAAAAAATTTTAGGAGTGTTCATAGCTGCAAGTTTCAGGAGGGGGGCAGCCCCAGCAGTGCAGCAGAGCAGCCTTCAATCAGCACAACCCTCCAGCCATCACCCAAAAAAACAACAAAAAAATCCACCTCTGACCCCTCCACCTCACCCTTCTCCCTCATCCAAGGGGAGAAATAAGTCCTTGTGGTATCTGTTCACCTCCCCAGGTTTGGAGAACTGGATCTCAGCTCACCACATCTGGATTTGCACAGGAATCCTCTCCTTCTGCCAGGGCAAGGCAGGCAGAGAGACACCAGGGGGAGGGAGCTCTGTGCTGCCCTGTGTGCAAGAGCTGTGGGAATAGATTAATCACATTTTTCACCAAGGACAGCGAGCCAGACAAACGAGCCTTCAGTAGATGTGACGTAGATTTCCTGAGTGCTGAGGTTGTTACAGCTCTTCCACAGGAAACAATAATTTCCCACTCACTTTTCCATGTGCAGCAGCCGAGGTACAGGGCTGGAGACAGAACGTGTACTAGACATAATATGTAATTCGGTGTTCTCACCGTGTCTGAGCAGCAAAAGAATGATGTTTTCCATCATCCTTCCTGTAAAACATCTTCTTGAGTGTAAGGAACAGAGTCACCAAGTCAGAGCTTGGTCCCCCTTTTGGGGAAGGATTATACAAACATGGCAAATTATCGTCGTGGTCCATACATTGAAGAAAGGACTCTTGACAATAAATTCAGAAGGCTAATATGATTTATTAAAATGACTCCATAATTCTAGTATTTTTCTATATCTGCTCAGCAGGGAGCATTCTCCATGCTCCTGCTGCTGCTTCGTCCAGGGAATGTGTGCGAATAGTTTACAATATCAGAAAGATAAAGTAATTTCAGCTCTTTCTCCTCATAGGTAGGGGGAGGCCAACCAATTCCATGTCCTTGAAGAACAGACACAGATATTTTGTTTACAGAAAGCTTATACAGAGTAAAGGACAGCAAAAGGATGTTCTCCCATGGGAAACTGATCAGAAGGCTTACACACAGAGAAACTTATCATATGTTCATAGCAACAGCAAATATACATAAGAGTACATGCAAATTTCATAAGTATACATACAAATTTCATTTCCTCAGAACTGGCACTCACAGCCCATTAATTCCTATTCTCCCTTTTCCCCAGGTGTTTCTCCACCCCATGTTTTTACTTTTGTCTCCATAGGAATTCCTATCACATTCATTTCAAAGCATACACACCCACACATGTGCCAATGACCTTCTGAGCTCTGGAGGTATGAAGGCACTTGCAGGACATCAGCATCTTCCTAATGTTGAAAATCCCAAATGGCTGAAATTCCCAAATGGTTGGAAATCCCATCAGCTAGTAGAATAAGTTGATTCCAGCTATCACCACAAATTCTGACAAAAAAATAAGACAAAAATAATAATATCCCTGGAGCCAACAGTAGTCATCTGAATACCTTGATTTAAGACCTCAGAGCATTGGCTGGAGGTCCATGAGACTTTTAAAAACAGTGGGGTTTTTTTGCCATGGCCTTTGACAGACACAGCTTCTTGTAAACAGGTTTTTGAGGGTCAGCAAGGAGGTTACCCCTCCTTTAATGCAAAATATGGTTTCGACCCAGTGTAAAATTTGGGAGCTGAGTCTTTAATCCTAAAACTGATAATAATTCTGAAAGCACTGACAAAACTGCTGTCTTTTCCTGCCTTTTTGCAGTTCACACATCCCATAGAGAGTATTAAGGCCACTGACACGAGAGGTTCTCTGGAAAGTGTTCAGGGTGTGTTGCTGACTGGCTCTCTCATCCTGAAAGTGAGTAAAACACATCTCTGTGACTCCTTGTCACCTTCCTTCCACACCTCCTTTGCAGCAGGCATTTTCAAAGCAGGCTTTCCTACCTCTCTGCCTATTTGTTTTCTTGAATCTTAGATCACTATTTGCATTCTCCTGCTTTCCTCGGGCGACAGACAGATCTGAAGTCAGATTTTAAATAGTGGAGAATAACATCAAGATCAAATTCCACATCTATGTTGCACGTTGTGTTAAAATAACCATGGGCTAAAAGGAGCCTTACAAATGAACCAATGAAAATCAGCCAAAAGACAGAAGAGATGAGGGAAAATGAATCTATTAGCATTATCTAGAAACTTAATCTTGAATTTTGGCTGCCCTTTTGTCAGGTTAATATAATTAGATAAGGCTGTGAAAATACAGATAGTAATTAGCATCTTTAACTTGGAATAAATGAACACGTAATTCAATACTGGAAATACAGTCAGTTTTGTCTCTATTTGTGCAGAATATGACAAAAGATTAACTATCTCCAAGGTTTCCCAGTTGCAACTGAGAGCTATTTGTAATAATGGGAGGACTGTGGTGTTTTATTTCTCAGAAAACAGTTATGTGATTTCTCCTGTGCTGAGGTACGGTGGTATTTCATGTATAAGGAGCCCTTGTTTGATAGATCACAGAGCACAGCTGGCTGCAAAATTCCTTTATACCTCAAATAAATCTCCATCATGGCAACTAGTGCCACAGCACTCATTTTTACCTTCCTTGGGAAAAGAGGGGAGCTTTACAATGAGAACGTTACACATTTTATAGATATATTTCTTTATTTCCTGCATTAAAAATCCTTACTTGCAGCTCAGGGAACCCTGTGCCCCTCTCGAAGATCTGTCATTCCCATTAATTCCACTGGCATCTCCATGCTGGCTCCTTGCAGGTATCCTCTGCTCTGATTTGTCTCCTTTTGCCTAATTTGACATACCTGAGGCTCCAATTAACACCCACATTTAATTATTGTGCACAGACAAAGTATAGAAAGAAGACTTTTTCAGCTGCCAGTGACAAAATGGACTGAATTCTTCATTTACAAAGCTGTTGTTTGGGTGTCCTTGTCCTCAGACCCTCTTTGTGGATTTGAAAGAAAACATTTGTCGAAGCAAATGTCAAAAGGAGGTTTCCTGGATTTTCAGCAAACACGCCTTCAAAATCTGAATTTGTCATTGATGAACCCAGTATCAGGTTTGGCTCTGTTCCATTGTGCTTTCCTGACAGAACAGTCAAAGAGCTGGGGAAAGACAGGGGAATTTCATTTTAATTTTTGAAACGTTTATTTTTAGGTAAACCTCTTGATTCAGCATAAAGCACAGGAGTAGAACGCTCACATCAAAAAAAAAAAAAAAAAAAAAGAACACACATCTAGAAGAACTGTACATCCTCTTAATTCCTCTCTGACCTTAAAGCTCCCAGCTTCATCTGTACCTGAAATAAAAGCACTGTACGTGTGGAGGTGTGGAATCATATTTACATCCAGGTGTGGGATATATTTACAGGGAAATGGATGTGTACTAAATGAACCAGCCCAACCTTCTGGAACTGAAGGATGAGGTCATCTTTGTAGATAAAATGGTGATATTGTAAGAAGAAAGATGAAGTAGAAAAGTTGCTGACAGACATAGGGGTGTCAACCCGAGTAAAATGACATTTACAGCATCTAGCAATTAGATTAAGAAAAAGATGTGTGCTTGCCTCATGGGCAAAGCAGACCTACCAACCAAGAGACGTGTAGATAAAGGAGAGCTACCAATCAAACAATGCATGACTGCGTAGACCAAGATAAGAAGTAAATATAAACTATGTTTAGAAGCACAATAAATGGCTTTTGCTTGATTCACATTGAATCACACAGAGTTCTTTGTCTTCTCATCCAGGCACAGGTGGTGCCTTGGAAATTTAGATTTTATATTTTTCAAATCCTGTACCGCTTTAGAGTCTAACTCTAAATTCCAAATAGAGTGCTGGTTACTGTCTTCACATTTTGGTCAGACAACACAATGCCTCTGGGCCTGAAACTCAAGGGCACACCACAGCCTCAGCCCCCGAAAGTATAAACAAAAGGGAATTGAGGAAAAATGAACTGGGGGTAAATGTCTTCATTACCTGAAGCTGTAATTGGAGAATGAACCCCTGATATGCAAATGGACCAAACTTATAATTGTCTGAAAAACTCATGACCATTGTCCACCTTGGGTGTAGCCGCTGTGGGGGCTTCATCTGCCCTAAATGTACCTGAAGGCCCTTCATTAAATATATCTGATTTTATTATCTTAATTCTGTCTGGCCTCTGTTTTTAGGTAAGCCCAAGAAAGGCATCACAGGCCTCACCTGCCCTGGCACAGGAGTGATGCCACCCTGCCCAAGCCAGCTCTGGGCAGCCCAAAACGCTCCCAGCATGTGCACATTTGCTCCCTGGTGTCACTGCCTGAGCCCTCCAGAGCCCAGACACCTCCTTGTACCTCTGAAGTGCATGTCTGGTGCAACCTCATGCCCTCTGACTCCCTCTGGCTTGGGCTGGTGCTGAACCAACGAGCTGATCAAGGAGGTTCTGTGGGAATAAATTTTTCTTCTCCAAGGAAGGATAGTGAAAAACTGCAATTGTAGCTCTGTTTGGGGGCAAAAAAATATCTATTTTATTAGTTTGTTTCCCCTGGACAAGGCTCATTTGCTTCAACAACTTCACATTTTCATATTCACACAATAGAATCAGAGAATCATGTTGGAAAATACCTTTGAGATCACCAAGTCCAACCATAAACCAGACCATGTGTCCCTCAAGCAACTAAACCCCTTTCAGGCAGCATAAAAAGGTGACAAGAAAACACACAACATACAGTGATGGGGTTTCAATGCACCTACCTGTTGAAGTCAAAATTTGAGTTAAAAACCTCAAGGGTAATAAGTAAACTGTGGTATAAAGTAGATTTTTAGTGACTGTGTCATCTAAGGAGCTGAGCAACAAGGGGTTGCAAGTGGGAGTCTCACAAATGAGATTTTATGTGGATACAAGAAGAAACTTGGCCGTGTCCTCAGCTCCAGTACCCAAAACCCTCTTCCAGAAAACATCAGCCAACTTCAAAGCAAAGATGGTTCTGATATGGCTTTCCCACAGCCTTGCTGCACAAAATAAAACTCAGGAAGCAGCTCCTCTGCAGATTCCAGGGGCCTGCAAAAGAAAAACTCTTGGGGTGCACTCACAAAGCCTTCTTGTAGCACAAGGCAAAGGAAGTTCGTCGATGCAAAACACAGAGAGCATTTTCTGGCAGCCCCCTTTAGAACAGATGAAAAGCATAAGTAGATTAACACCTGTGCATCCCTTCCCAAAGGGGAGCAGTTATGTGAAGGTGACATTAAAACCAGTGAAGGGTTCAGCGTTACGTTCAAGTTTTCCAGAAGTGACTGCTGGAAGACAGGAAATAATAATGTTTTCAAGAGGTCTGTGAAAGGGTCATTGTGCTGGTGTTTCTCCACATTAAATCACACATTTGTCAGTGAGCCTGTAGACCACAAACCACCCCAAACTTTCTTAGAGCTGCAACCTGGGGTCTGTATGGTGGAAATTCAGGTCCCCAGGAGCCTACTTCACAGGATACCTTTCTTTGTTAAAACAAATATACCATTACATATTTTCCTTGGCAAAACAAAAGCCATTGTTGTCTCCATGAGACCTCAGGCTCCAAGAGGTAGACGACAGCAGCCTGCTTGTAAGAGCCCCTCACTACAGCAAAGCATGCATCCATTCATGCAGAGTTTGGGGTGGTTTCACCTTGGGCCTTCAATGGTCCACAGTCAATTTTGCCCCAAAATTCTTGTACGCACCTCAATGTATGACAGTGTTGGTTTGTTTTTCTCCTAGGGGAAGCTGAGTGCTGAAAACCCAACCTGCTTAAAATAACGAATTGGAAGTAAAAGCCGTCACTGAAAGTCCAAGCTGTTCAATGGATTGGTTTTCTGTACAGTAGCCCCATTATTTGCTTGCCTGTATGTTCAGAGGCAAGAAAAAGGAAAAGAATCATCTCTCCTCAAGTCCAGTGGCTTGGCAGTGAAACTTCAAGAATGAAATAAAGTGCAAGCAGCTGCATTCTTCCCTGAAGGCATCACTGTGCCCCCCATGCCTTAAATACAGATGTCAATGAGTCCATGCAGACCTAACCCCTTTCTGTCTACTCCCCTTAAAACACCTTCTGGTTTACTGACCATATTTAGACCCTTTGGCAGTCTATAAAAAGTGCTACATGATCTTAGCTGCACTAAAACCAGTCAGAGTTATACCCTATTTCACACTTATGGTGAAAAAAACCTCATTTCCTATGGAGGGATTGTCAAAGGTGCCTGAGGGCTGGATCTACAAAGTGATTTTAAGATCCTAAGCCAAATTTCCAAGCACAGCTGGCATCTACAAAGGGGCTGGATTCACAAAGGGGATTTAGGTTCAGCTTTTCAGCAGCTCACTCCTACCAGGACCCATGGTGGTGTATCTGGGACCCTCATGGAGCAGAGGAGGAGCTCCACAATGAGGAAAAACTCCTGGATGAGCTCAAGATGAGAAGAGTTCAGAGCATCATCCTTTCCTCAGTGCCTTCAGCATTAGAGACCAACAAGCCCACGGGTGTTGACAAACAAGTGACAGAGCCCTGTGCCACATGGCAAAGGCTGCCATAAACATAGAGACCATCCCCCCACGGGAACAACGTCAGGGAAAAGCACAAAAAATGCATTTAAATCTGTGGTTTTCTCCAGAGACGCCAAAAGAAGAATTCCACACTCTTTCAAAAGTGAAAGGCACTTCAGAGCTGGTGTCACTGGAACAAAGCACTAAAACTTCCAGCTGGTGGAACCCTCCCAGTGCAGGTTATATTTATCAATACCTCCAAATCCATCTGTTTCATGGCCAGCTGACAATCTTTCCAAACCTTATGAACTAGGTTTGAAAACTGCCAAGGTAAAACTACACAGGCTGTGTGGAAAAGAAGAATTTCTTTCTTTGTTAATGAGAAGGGTAGAGGAAAGATAAAATTTACTTAGCTCAATAGGATTCAACAATTAAATGCAAATAACGTGCAACACTTACTCTCTCAACATCTGCCAAAAATTATCTGTTTTAAAAGGAGTTTTCATAGCTCAACAGAGTTAATTGTCCCACAGAGGAACCATTTTGAAAAAACAGGTTCTGTTTGCCAAGGTTCCTCCTAAAAAACTACCAGAATTTTACTGGTAAAATTCTGACTTCAAAACCCAGTCACTCCATGATGGGATTCCTCAGCAAACTAGGGACCCAAGTATAGCCAGATGCCACAGCTCACCTCAGATCCATATCCCCCTGCAATTCCACGGTCCCCTGGAAACACCAGAGAGGGATTTATCTCCCTAAATTCAGTCATGAGATGAAACAAAACCTTAAAGCACGCTTTTTTGCCTTCCTTAACTATGGAGGATATCTAAGGTGATTAGACCAGACGCGAGTCCCTAATAAAGCAATGAAAAGATGAAGTGTCCTGGACCCTTCCAGGATAATTAACTCTACATCTAGATGGTGACAGGTTAAATCACCCTCTCCACGGAATTCCCTCTGCACCTTGTGTGGAGGGGGAGTCTAGGCCAAGAGGCAAAAGCTCTGAAAAAAGATTTTGGCTGAGGTAAGGTTACCTAAATTATAAGCTCACTGCTGTGTGAGGGTGTGCAAAGAGAAGCTAAAAGAAATAGGAGCAAAGATGCAAGAAAGGAGGCCAGAGGACAATACCCAAGGTTAGCATGGCTGTGTTGGTACAAAAAATGCTTTTTGGAAACATGAACAATGTTCACAATCCCAGTGCCCTGTTAGGGCAGAACAGGGCCAGATGGCATCCCACAACAGGCACCCAAAATGCTGCAGGTTTGATATGAAACAGGGCTGTGGAAAAGCACAGATTTTTGTCAGAATGGTTACATTTCACACTTCAATCCTGAGACACTGTAAAAACAAGAGACTGGGTTTTATTCAAATCTGCTGAGTAAGTCCTATTCCAAGGCATTTCCAAGAGCCACTGAGCAATATCTTATGGAAGGGTTATTACTTTTATGTGGCTAAAAGCCACAAAGAGTGGGGCAGTTTGGAAGTGTGAGAGCTTCTCAGATAGGGTTTCTTTCCCCCAGGGGATGAGTAATCAGGGTTCACATGACACCAAATTTAAAGGGTCATGAATTCAAGGTGCCAGATTACAGTTGCACTGAAAACACACAGCTGTTTTCACCCAAAAGCTAGCTTATGGGTCTTTTGCCTATTTTCCCAGACCTGCCATTGACTGGAAGTGACTCTAAAAGAACAGTGCTGCTCTGAGGCAAACCAGCCATGTAGCTGAGAAAGTCCTCCTATCTGATCATCTGAGGGGTTTTTATCAGTCAGCCAGAAAGATGTCAGCCCTGCAGGGGATAAAATGAGTGCATTAATTTCTTTCATGCTTTGTCCTTTGCTGCATCAGGAAATGGGAGCAGCAATCAGGTCTGTGTTGGTGGATGGGCAATTCAGCTCATGTTGCATCTTGCAGCTACCAAAAGTTTAATAGGTTGA
The DNA here is from genome assembly GCA_013399835.1 of Leptocoma aspasia. NCBI lineage: Eukaryota > Metazoa > Chordata > Aves > Passeriformes > Nectariniidae > Leptocoma > Leptocoma aspasia. Next base: position 37,372 of record VXAX01004429.1, read on the forward strand.
ACCCTGACCTGTCTTCTGACCAGGCAGTTCCACAGCTGTCAGACACACTAAAGCTTTCCTGCACTGGTGTAAAATTTAAAAATGTTTTCTAAGGAGTCACTTCATACAGAGATCACGTCAGCAGTACAAAATAAATTCAAATAAGGAAATTCACATACCAGAACAACCCTTTGTTGTTTCATCTCATGCATCAGCCAACAATAAATCTGAGATAAAGCCACAAGAAGCATGAAGGATTGCGTGCAATCACTGGAGTGTACCCCAAGCTCCAAAAATGCCCCCTCGTTCACCTTTAACGTATTGAATTCCCAACCGGCCCCGGTTTGATTCTCAGCTGCAGATTTCCTTGACCTCTCAGTCACTTTGTCTCAGGCACTTTGTTTCCATTTGATGATGATGGAATTAATTTGGCCTGTGTGCTGGGATGCTTGCTTACTGGCTGGAACTCCAATGGCTTGAGAAAAATCCTGCTTGGCCTTGAACTTGAGCTTTCTTTTCACGAGGCGCACAACAGAAGAGCTGGAAAAAATATATGTAAGCGAGAGAAAAACCAAAGGGTAGTGACAACTGCAACTCTGCCCAGCAAAGAGAAGGTATGAATGCTCCTATAACTTGGCCCATCATTTGTTTATAGTGTGCATGTCACTGTGAAACAATCCCAGTGAAGGGATTTCATAATTTCTGTGAAAGGATGTGAATGCGTTTCAAAGTAATTTTTCTACCACAGCTACTTCAGGAGCACTTTTACATCCAGCTCTTTCTTTTTGAATTTTGCCTTCCTTCAACAGGTTGGCCAGCTCAGCAGGGCAGAAAACCTGTCATGTTTGGTTCTGAGTTGCAGAGTAGAGATCAGAGATCAGTAGGTCCTTGTTTAGAAAATATTCAAACCTGCCATGCCCAGCTTGAGTTTCCCAGTTTCCTTTCACTGCTCCCTTCAAACACTGGACCCTGGTGACTGTGGAGCAGCAGAGACAAACTGTGAATTGCCCAGAGAAGCTGTGGCTGCCTCTGGATCCCTGGAAGTGTCCAAGGCCAGGCTGGACAGGGCTTTGGAGCAACCTGGGACAGTGGAAGCTGTCCCTGCCCATCAGCACTCCCCAACACACTAAATGTAGGCTGGTGCTGGGATTTGAGAAACAATTTGTCCTGGCTTTTCCTACTGAAAAAAAAAAAATACCAATCACTCTGAGGTTGACAATGAAGAAAGGAAAGTTTGTGTTCAGAGCTTGCTGGGTGTAGCAGCAGCTCTTCAACATCTCAGGAAAAGGACATGGAATCACAGAACCATGAAGGCTGGAAAAGACCTTGAGACCATCAAGTCCAGATGTCAACCCAGCACCATCCCTGTGTTCACCATTAACCTCAAATGCCACAAGTTTCTGAACACTTCCAGAGAATCCACCTCTGCTCTGGGCAGCCTGTTCCATGAAGAAAGTTTTCCTGCTGTCTAATCCAAACTTATGGTGCCGAGAGTGAGGGCAATGTTTTGGTGAAATCATTGTTTTGCAAACTACAAACAACTTGCTGCTCTGCAGTAGGAATGGCACTGAAGTGAAATTAATGCCAAAGCAAGGTGAGATTTGTATCTAAAATAACATAAATTGGTTCTACCCCATTGAGAATGACACAGAGACATATCCAGCCCTGCTGCTTCCTGCCACAGCAAGGACTTTATGCAGACATTTTCTGTCTGCCTCAGGTTTTGGATTTGTATAAAGTTAAAAAAAACAAACTGCAGCTGAATCAAAACTGCTGCACTTCACAGGGCTTCTAGGAAAGCTCTGGGGATTACAGCTTCCTTACTATTTTGACACAGAACTTTACCTCTGAGCTGCTTCTTTAAAAAATAGTCTAAAGTTTGCTCAAGAAGTAACAAATGTTTTGATTAAACCAGTCTGAGCTTGAAACCAAAGTATAAACTCTAGAAGTATATGTAGTTTCAGATCTCACATAAACATTTCAAGTGGATTTTTAATTGAGCTCCCTTTATTTCCTCTCTCTTCCTTGAGAAACAGGCTATTTCATATTTTAGAAAGACAACTGACAAAAAACAAGACACTCAATGTGTCCACAGCCAGTTTCAAAGCTTGATAGGACAAATGCGTGTTTCTGTCACATGTATACACCTGATTTACACTGAAAAGCAAGGATTTTCACACACAAAAGTGCACATTACTTCAATTCAGAGTGACTTTGTTAATCCTGAAAGCGCCGGTGTGTTTCACTTCTGGTGTTTTCTTTCTTGTCCCTGGGACAAAGAATAACACAAAAATGACTCGTTCCCCACCGTCACCTTCTGTAAAAAAAAAAAAAAAAAAAAAAAAAAAAAAAAAAAAAAAGAATTTTTATTACGGGCCTTGCAACNTATTCTATTTCAGTGCCTGGTACATGGGGGCCCTGGAGAGCTCTGCTGGGATGGTGTGTGAGCTGAGTTTATTTGGTCATATATTATTCTCACTTGATATTTACGTGCTGCTGTACTGTGGGAGAAATTAATCACACTGCATTTATCAGAGATAAGCTAATCCAACCAAAGCCCATGGTCTAGCAGGCACAGAGCTTCAGAGGACAGCAGTAAATTAAAACTGGATTTGATTAAGAGGTAATTAGCTAAACCTGTTTACCTTAACCTTTGCTGCAACTGTTGTTTTTACTAGGAGAAGAGTGTCATTAGATTGTGCCTGGGATACAAGTTATGGAGCGTACACCACTTCTCACTGTCCAATTTTCATCTGTTATTCAAGGAAGAGGTAGAAAGGTCAGGATCAGATTGCTATTGTACAATCCTCCTGAGATGAGAGCAGAAAGTTTCCTTGACAGAGACAAAATAAGCCATGAAGAACAGTAGTTTATTTTTCAGTAGGATGGAGGGGGGAGTCAAAAGAACATATGTCTACAGCCCTAGACAGACTTTTGCAATAATTCAACTGTCTCAGTAGATTTGAGAGCCATTTGAACTCGCTGAGCATTTTGCAGAAACAGGGGAGAGTAATGCTAATTTGCTGCAGACTGCAAAATAGACTGAGAAAAGAAATGGGTGAATATATTTTCCAGTGCACTGCATTTTCATAAATTATTTCTAAATGTATTCACTCCAGAGAGTTAAAAGAACAACAGGAAACCAGGCCTTAAATTGCTTTATAGTCATTTAATTGACCAGTTCAGATAACTTGGTTAAAATAAGGGTTTAGATCAGCCTGAACTCTTGGCTTATTCACAGCATTCACCTAATTTGTAATCACATTTGAGGACGGTGTAGATTTCTGTTCCTTGCCTGAGGGAACATCAGCTTCATAACAGAAGGCAGATAAAGTAAACGTGGCTGCTGAAGGACAAGAGATAAGCTTGGTTTACAGCTTTTTGGTTAAGCACATGCAGATTTAATCCCTCAGTTTTGATTCCTAGGACCATCCTAAAAGAGCACTCATCTACACAGAAATAATGGCTTTTACCCAGCTTGAAATAGGATCGTGGCTTCAGGTCACATCTTCAGCCACAGGTTATCCCATGAGCTCCCTTACATCCCAGAAAAAAAAAAAAAAACCAAAAAGACAAAAAAAGGAGATTTCCAGCAAGCCCACAAGGTCTCACCTTAGCCAAGCTGTTTCTGGGTGAGGAGAGACAGTTTTAAAGCTTTAAAGCATTACCAACTCAGCAAGCCTTTTTTTCTGCTTACCCCAACAGGGCTCAACCTCAAAGATCCAGAGCCTGTGTTGCAAAAAAAAAAAAAAAACCCAAAAAACAAAGTCAATTTCACACTCAATTCAGGCATTTAAGGGGGGAAAAGGATGCAGCAGTTATACACACACTCATGTAAGCTCTGCCATAAAGCTGATAATTTAACTGCATTTTTCTACCTGACAACAGTGATTTCTTAATTTTGTTTTAGCCTGTCCAGCTAAGAAGAGAGAACTGCACAGTGTAGCCTGATTCTTACTCAAAGGAATATCACTTATTCTTCCAGCAGAAAAGTGTTAACGGGTCTCCCATCTGCTTTCCTGAAATCTTATTGGCACCAAAGGGGAAAACTACTTGAAATATGGTAGATTCTTGCAAAAAAAAAAAAAAAAGGGGGGGTTGACTTGCTGCTCCACGAGTTTCCTGTGTGCTTTCAGCCTTTCTGTGGGCTGGGGGAAGCACTCCAGACTTCCATCAGGGGGTTTTGGCTGCTCCTGATTGTCCCAAGGAGCAGAGTTTCACATCCCCTGGCATCGTGGGCAGCCCAGCTCAAACCTCCACAGGGTAACCACTGACCTGGCTAAAGCTGATCTTCCACCTAGGTGTTGGAAATGTCAGTGTTCCGAGCCACGGGGAGGGGTTTATAGGCTAAAAATGGTCTAGTAATGGCATATTGTTACAATTTCTTTGGAGCAGAGAAATAGGTGCTCTGTCTTTTTCCATATCTGGGGGTTTTGTTACTCCTGGTCAGACTTGCTCTTCAGCAGAGCCTCTGGACAGAGAGAATAGAAAACACTGGAGATGACATGTTTCTTATTTATTTATTGGGTAGCTTTCTCCTTCAAGTCAAAATATCAGACTAAAAGTGAGAGGGAAATTGTCTCTGTGTGTGTGCACGTGCACTGGTACTGCCTGTCTATGCAGGCAGTAACTTGATTTCCTCTCCAGGTGGAACTGACTAAAATTCACAACAAGAACAGTTTGGAAATCAGTTTTCTTTAACATTTAAAAGAACCCCAGTTCATCTCACAAAGTAATTTTTTTTTTAAATGGAGGCAGAAATTTCACTTAACCCTAGGAATTATTTTAAGCATCAAAATTCAAAATACTTGTTCTGAGTTTCTGAAAGAATTAGGAATTTTGATAAAGGTGTCAGGTAAATTGCTGATATCTCACAGGCACTCTCTTCTCCTCAGGAATTGGCATAAAAAGTCACTTGATTTAAGCCCAGTTGCTGAAACACTGTGATTACAGTGATTCCTGCCAAATTATACAGGCTTATTTTTTTCCTTGATGTGAGATTATGGAAGAAGGGAATCATCTTTTCATTCTTGAGTTGGAGAGCACCCAACTCAGAAGTGTTCTTGCTTCTGGCCACTACAGTTGCACAAATGAAAATAATCAAATGGTTTTAAATTATAAACAAAATAATAAAATAAATATTACAATATAATGCATTTTAAAATATTTTATAATTCTATAATAAAAATGCAATGAGACTATCCATTTGATGTGCATTTTGCTATGACCAGATATAAACAAAAAAAAGTATCAGTACAAAATCAATATCAATGTCTTCCAACCCACAAAATTAAACAAGCTGCTAGCTCCAAACTTTTTTTTTTTTTTCCACGAAGCAAAGCAATTAATTTTTAAANCATCATAAACATAAATGTTTAGAGGCAGAAGGGTAGATCTCAATTAGAAAAAGGAAAAGTTTAAATATTTTTTTTTACATAAAATATAATTTATGTTAAGAATTTAGAATTAGTGTATTCACATTGGATTTGACTGCTGGCTCCTGATATTTTTAGGCTATGTGGCTTAAATAAGGAGCTTTTCACTCATTTAGAAAGAAAAAATCCTACTCGTTTCAATAAGACAAATATTTTTAAAATCTAGTAAAAACTACAGAAGTGAGAAAAAGATGTTGTGAGTCCAAATTTGTGTGTGTGTGTCTCTTCTATTCATCCCCTGTGCAGCCAACTGACCATTCAGAGCACCAAAGATTACCTTTTGTGTCAACAAAGTATTGTGAAGGGACATATTTTGGCTGTTCATGAAAGAGGTTTTATGGGAAGCAGTGAGGCATTTCATGCTGGTTCCCCCTTTTTTTAACATGTGCTCAGCTTCCATTTTTCATTTAATATTGTTAATTATTCTTCACGTTGGATGTGTGAACTGCATTTGCAGTTGTTCAGGTCCTTTGAGTGTGTGACTTTACAGACCCACACTGGAATTATTTCACATTTTCCCTTGCATCGGCAATTTTGTGCTGGGTTTCAAAATCCTTGGATGCTTTTATTAGACTCCTTATTTTTTTTCCTTTGTAAGTCAGATCCTTTAAACAAGATTAGTCAAGGCTGAGCCTGTGCCACTGGCTTCCAGGGCCAGCTCATGAGGATGTCTGGGGGCAGAGTTGGTTCTCATATACATTTCCACTGCTTTTTTCCACCCAGGAGTACGAATTTGTGAGCCTTGCATTTTCTCTCATGTCTCCACTTTTTATGTACTGTTTTAAAGGACTATTTGTGGGACAACATCAAGGACCTCCTTCTTACATCAAGATAATCACCAAATGTATTATTTCTCTCACTTTTAGATCAGTGGCTTCCACAGAACAATCAATGCTCAGAACAAGACAGTTTAATTTTAAACCATCCTTAATACATCTGGCAAGAGGTGTTGGATATTTTACACTCAGAAATTCAGTGTAATTGAGAAATTGAGAAATTGAAATAAAGGCACATCATAAAAGGATGAGAAAGCATCACATTAGTCTGGTGAGGGAAAACCTCTGTCCTTGAGATGTTCACCAGTTAAGGGTTCTCTAACTGAGGAAAATCAGAAAAATCAAAGTAGGTGGTGTTGGGCAAAGAAAAGTGGCTGTGGATTTCCAAGCAGACACATACCTGAAGCTTTCACAAGTCATGGGCATGGCAGACAAGGTGAATTATTGGTGTATTTGGTACCTGGGGTCCAGTGCATCTGACTGTGCTGGTGGCGACTCCAGGGGGAGGGGGATGCCTGTTGAATTTAGGAGAAACCCAAAGAAATGCCTGCTGAATTTGGACAAGGTCTGAAAACACCTTTGGATCAGGTGAAATCTCTGCCCAGGTCGCAGAGAACCAGATGCAGAGGCTCTTGTGGATGCTGTGGGTGAGCAGTATGAGTTGCAAGAGGAATTGCATCCCAAAACAATAGCTGCTCTAGGCATTATTAAGTGTGAAGAGAAATCTTGTGGCTTCCTGGCTTCCAGGACAGTGACACCGCTGTCAGCCTATTTGCCATAACAAATGTAATGCTGAGCTGCACCTCCACACCCATTTTCTGAGGGCAAGCCTCATCCCACCCAATTCCATTCACTGAAAACCCACAGTCTTAACTAAACCAGCAGCCTCTTCTTCCTCTGTGGTCAGAGGGAAGAGACATCCCCTTCTGATGACCGATCCATCCTGTCCTCAGCCAGGATGGGTGTGAAAAATCCCCTCTGGAGCTGTCTGCTTCTCTTCACTTCCAGCCCCCAGCCCCTGCAGCTCAGCCCTGTGACCTCCCCTGCCGTGCCAGCACTGTCAAATGGGAATCACAGAATTAATAAGGGTGGAAAAGTCCTCTGAGACCACTGAGTCCAACTATTCTCCCAGTGCTGTCAAGCCACCACTAACCCACGTCCCCAGGTGTCCCATCCACAAGTCTTCTGAGCACTTCCAGGGCTGGTGACTCCACCACTGCCCTGGGCAGCCCATTCCAATGCTTTTCAGCCCTTTCAGTGAAGAAAACATCCACTCTAAACCTCATCTGCTGGAACTTGAGGCTGTTTCCTCTTCTCCTGTTGCTTGACACCTTGGAGAAAAGATTGACTGGAAACTGTAAGGAGAGATGAGTCAATGCACGTGATAAGAGCTCACAGAGAAAAGTTTTCTCTCACGATCCTTCTCACCCCCAGAAATGTCCCTGGAAATGTCACAGTGATGAAGGGACCTGCCCTGGGTTCCAGCTGCAAGGAAGGCTAGGACAAACTGAATTCCTTTCGTGGCATCAAAACTGGACTCGCTGTCTCAGCACGTCCCTGTGTGTCCCCTCCACATCCTTCTGCCACTGCCACTGTGTGGCACATGAAGGCTGCTGACTGCCCTCACCCCACAGCAGAGCTCACCACAGATAAATACTTTGGGCCAGCAAACTGGGTGCAGTCAGCCCTGGCTGATGCCAATTACTCCAAAACCTGAGCAATCGCTAATTACACCACAAAAATCACAATATTCTGCAGCAGCACACTACAAAAACTTCAGAAAATCACTCAGCAAGCTTAAAAGGATGTTCAAAAGCCTCTCATTTGCTAGCAAAGACAGGGTGCAATTAATTCCAAGGCTTGTCAGACTGCAGGCTAGCTTCAGGCTTAATCTGAAGACAGCTTGTTCACAGGCAGGGCTTTTTGGACTGCTTTAAACAAATATGGTTTATTTCCCACTGGCTTTCCTAGATGGAGAACTCAGAAATAATAATAATAATAATAATAATAATAATAATAATAATAATAATAATAATAATAATA
>VXAX01004429.1:56064-75531 GCA_013399835.1 Leptocoma aspasia
TCTACCAGAAACAGGGACAGTTGTCAGTCTACAGAAGACAGGCAACATTACACCTCTCTTGACACTATGCAGAAAGTCAATATTTCATCTGGAGAGAACCTGTCCTCTTGTCCCCTGGAAAATATTTGTGGTGTTGCACAAACCACGGGTCTGCGATAGACCCCCAGTATGGTTGGCATGAAACAAAGAAATTAAATTATTTTANGAGGCAAAATTACTCCAACTTGCTGAGATGAAAGAACACTCAGACAATTTGGAAAAGCTACAGTTATACACCAACCTGGGAGGGGAAAGAGACAAAAAACTGTGGGTACTGTAAGAAATTATGTGTTATACACCAGGAAAACAATTCATTAAAAAAAAAATCTGGTGACACCATGGAGAGATCTATGAAAATACCTTTTGGAATGTGCAGGGACCAATGTGGGGGTTTAGGAATATATCAAGAACACATGCATAAAATCATACAAAAGGGATTATGGAGTAGATCAGTGGAAAACTCATCTGCAACACTGCCTACTGCAAAAACCTTAACAACAGCAGGGTCTCAAAAGAATGGCATAAAAACATGGCAAGGGCTCCATAAGAGGAGAAACTGGCAATATCTGGCACATTTATTTCAGAGAGGATATCATAGAAGATACCTGATAGAAACATTTAAAGAGTTCATTGGCTGAAAGAGTGGTTGCCTTGTGTTTTCTCAAAATAATTATAAAACCATAGGCTGTTCAATGACCTGGCAGCAATTAATTAAAGGCTATAATGCTTTATTTTATACAATATAATAATAAAGCTGTGGAATTGGTTGTCACTGGGCGGAATTGCAGCCCAAAACATGCATAAAACTTCCTGCAAGTAATGCAATTACCTCAGATGATATAAAGAGCAGCAAAGCCACTCTTAAGTGAGACTCTCATTCTCCTCAGAATCACAGCTACTCTTACAACATTTTTAACTGGTCACACAGCTAATTGTATATCCCTACATATATCATGTAATCACCTAAGGTTAGACAGTTACTTATGAACCCAGCTGAGCCCATTGTAACATTCCAGGCCAAATATTACATCTTTATTATACGTTAGAATTAATAGGACAGTGAAAACATCTTGCTTTTTGAATCAAAAATAAAGATAATAAGTGATGATGTTCTACATTCACCACACAGAGGGAGTAATTTATAATGAGGAGGAAAGGAGTTCAAGTAATAAAAATGTTAGATTAATCAATTTATTTTCATTTTGTGTGTATGAATTCTAAACCGCTCAGATCCTAAAATCTAAAATTAGATGATAAATTATAATTAGCTGTGGGGGATAGTTCTGTTGTTGTTTGGAGTTTGGGTGGGTTTTTTTCAATATTGAACTGAAGATGTTTCACAAGCATTCTGTTTGATTGTTTGGAAAATCAGCAGCAAAATCCAAGGCAATTTTACTGGACATGCACATGTCTACACTTGCTGACTGGTTAAAAATTATTCTGAAAGTACATTTCTTCAATTTGGCCCTGGAAAGCTCTTCTTATACATTCAAAAGTTTCAAATTTCATTCAAATTCAGTCAGAAACGGATTTCAAATTTGTGGAGATGTTGCTTGGCAATGTACCTATTCAGCAGAGGGGCTGAGCAAATGGGTGTGGTGCATCCTCAAAGAAAATCCATTTTTCACTAGAAGACTCCAAGAAAACATTGCAGTATTCACCCACCCACCCACAGGACACTGAGCTGTCACCCAAACTGCATTAATTGCACTAATTCCTGTCCCAGGGACCTCCCAGTGGGAAATGCATCCCTCCATCCTAACAAAGCCCCAGCACAAAGTGCAGCTGGGGCATTTGCAGGTTCGTGGGGCTTCTGTGCACCAGGCTGCTTGTTCAGCACAGCCAGAAACACTGAGGAGAAGGTGCTAACAGAAACCTTCAGCCAGAATTGGACAGGGTTAATTAGGACATGTGGAATGGGATCTGAGTAGCAGGAGACGTTGAAATTAACCCTGTTTGTCCAGCTGTAGCAGGACAAGGGAGGGGATGGGGGGAATCCCTCCTTTGACCCACACAAAGGCCTTTCCTGACATGGGATTTGGGGGCAGTGTTTTCCCACTGGCACAGCTCCACCAGTGGCTGGGGTGTTTGCATGGAGAAATGGTGATGTGGATCCATCAGCCCCTTCATCCCTTGCCTGACTCCTCCCAAAACCTATGAGAGAATCCAAACGCAGGAATGGTTGTGACAAGGTGAAATTATCTATAAAGGTTGCAGTATGATATTTTTTTGGCAAAACAATGTGAGTTTCAGGCTGAATCTATAAATATGTGCCCTGACCTGCAGATCATACAGGCATTTTTGATGTTAAAGCACTTGAGGAGACCTTGAGGACAATCAGGGACTCTAGTTAAGAGCCTTCATCCATGCCTGGGTCTTCCAGGATTTTAGAAGATAATTGAAGGCTTGTTATGATTAACCTAATGTCATGGTGAGAGGAAAAGGCAAAATAAAATTAATAAAATTATGCCTGAGTATTTTAGTAGCACAGTTTGGTAATTCTGTAGTGGTATTTCAGACTCTGTGCTATAACTTTGTTTCAGGACAGGATGCAAAAAGAGCTTTTTTTCTTCCCTTTTGAGTAGACCATGCTCAGTGAATCTTTTCTTATTTAACATTTTTTCGTAAGTATGTTAAATATATTACTCTTTGCTGAGCTCTTTGGATAATGACTTCACCCCAGGGTCACAGAAGGAATAGTTGACCAGTATTCCCACCAGCTCAGTTCTCAGATGTTGCTGCCCTCTTTGCTCACAAATTGCTAATTGATTACTACAATCAAGGCAAGAGCAAAGCATTTGGTTACTCCCTACTTTGGTATTTCATACTTGCATTTCAGACCTTGAAAAGACTTTTTTTTTTTTTTCATGACCTAAAGCTTGTTTTAGTACTCTACCAGTTGATTTAACAAATACTATAACTCCCCCTACAAACTTTATTTCTATTCCTACATCTTCCTACCCACAACAAAACTGTTACTACCGTATTTCAAAGCAGATTTTAAAATTGGACGTTCAGTTCCTGTTTCTAGCAGAAGACTGATGCTTTTCTTATCACATCTGGAAAGGCTTTAAAAAAAAAATAACACAGGTTTTATTTTCCCTTGTCTTTTTATTCTGGTGTGTGCCAGTAAATGTGTAGCTTATTCAGTGTAAGCAGAACTACACTTGACTGATTGATAAGAAGCCTCTGCTTGCTCAGAGCAATGTATCTGTCATCCTGGAGGAAGCAAAATGACAGAAATGACAGCCAGCATGTAGGATGAGGATATCAAGAGAGATGATGTGTTCCTTGATCATCATGCCACTAAGAAAAGAAAAAGAAAAAAGAGATTGAACTGAAACATCCAACAGTCACAAGTATCTCTCTTTTTAGCACAGAAGCAATTGTTGCATTGTTTACTAAAAGAAAATTTAAATTATGCAATGCAACAACAAACTCCTGTTAGGAATGGACAAAGGCAGGAACACCTTGCTTCCAATTCTGCATTTTACAAAGAGCTCAGGGCTCTGTGGTCTAATGCAAGGACGGGCCACGGTGCCATCTGTGGGGAATACTGATATTAATCCTGCATGGAATGTTCTCTGGGCTCAGGCCTGTTGAAACTCACCATGTTGGACCAACTGGAATCACATTTACACTACAGAAATGGACGTCACAGAGATTTTTTACCATGTTATTACTGGGGCTATTACATCAGCGTGGAGAATCAGTGGCTAAAATGTGAAAAAGAAAGTTTCTCCTTTTTTTTTTTTTGAAACACAATCTGTGTTTCGTGGTGGGTGGGATGAAAGAGGCAAAAGAAGGGTGTGATAATTAAGTGCTCAGCCAGGTTCCTGATGCCTTGGAGTGGCTGCCTAGAGCAGAGGCTAGACAAGGTTAGGAGAATAAAGTGGGTATTTATTAAAGACACTCAATAGATACACCTTGGGCAGTCAGAAGCCTCCCAGAGGCTACACCCAACGTGGACAATGGTCATGAGTTTTTCAGACAATTTTAAGTTTGGTCCATTTGCATATCAGGGGTTAATCCTCCAATTACAGCTTCAGGTAATGAAGTCATTTACCCCCAGTTTTCTCCCACTCAATTCCCTTTTGTTTATACTTTTGGGGCCTGAGGCTTTGGTGTGCCCTTGAGTTTCAGAGGGATTGTGTTGTCTGACCAAAATGTGAAGACAGCAACCAACACTTTATATGGAATTTAGAGTTATCCACTAATGCCATGCAGGATTTGAAAAACAGACCAAAGGAGGCTTTTTGCCCCAAGAACGAAGCCACAAAAAACCTCCTCTGTGAGGAGGGTATGCTTGATCTCGCCAGCACAGCACCAGCAAACCCCATTCAAGAGTTTTGCTGCCCTGAGGCTTGTGGCTGCTTGAAGACCAGGAGTTTTGGCAACATTTGTGGGGAGCTCATAGCTGCAGGATGGAGGTGATTTATGGGCAGCACTGACAGTTGTCTGGGTTGCTTGCCATGACACAGGCCAGTTGCATTTGTGATAGATTGAGGTCATGGAGGGGGAGTGGAAGAGGTCCTGTCATATATCCTTCATCAGGTTTTCATTTGTCTGTGAGTTAGGGTTGTGGTAGCAGTGGGAAAAGGGTCTCATCTGAGTGTTTATTTTTCTAGCCTGAAGGGCTCTGTTCCTCAAACATGCTTGTGTTTGATACCTGAAAGGGAGACATCAGCACGAGGGATTTGTGACTCGACTCGCTGACCTGTGCTGCCAGTCAAGTTTCAAAAGTAAAATCTAGAGATTTTACTTTTGAAAGTAAAATCTTAGCTTAGAAAAAAAAGAAAAAAAGTAAAAGAAACTAGACAGAGCAGCACAGGTCTTTGAAGAGCCACACAGACCAGCCTTTGAGCATGGTGTGCCCACCACATGTGTGCCCCATGCAGATGCTGGGTCAGTGTGCTCTGCTCTGCAGTGCAAAAACACCAGAAAAACTTCTAAAGAACAGATCCATATTGCACCTCCACAGAAAATGCCAAAGGTACTGCTCAGGGTTTGCAAAACTACACCCGTCTACAAAATCACCGCTTCAGCAAAATTTCATTTGCTACTCCAAGAAGACTGCAGCCACCATTTAACTAAACTAGTACCAACACCTTAACTCCTCAAAGTGTCAAATCATATTCTAACCCTGTCAATAGTTTTGTTTGTACTAATTACATTTGTATTTTTCAGCTTTTCTTAATAAAAAACTGTTATTCCTATTCCCATATCTTTGCCTAAAAGCCTTTTAATTTCAAAATTGTAGTAATTTAAAAAAAAAAGTTTACCTTTTCCATTTCACAAAAAGCTCTTGCCTTCCTTAACAAATTCCTGTCTTTTCAAACCAAAACACAGGCCCCTCACTTGTTTCTGGTGGATGGAGCATTTAATTCACTGCTGTGCCTCACATTCACACACAGATAAGTACAAATAGTCAGTCAAACATCCTGGTTGCAAAATTATGCCCAAAACTCAGCATTCCTCATTTCTAAAGTGCCACTCCCTCCAGTGACAACTAAATAAATTTTACTTTCGAAAGAGCATATTTTTTTCAAAACAGATAACCTCCAAAGCTTTGAACTCATTCTGCTCCTTTATCTTCTCCAGCAGCTCTGCCATCCCAGACATGCACAAATCAAGTGGGAGGATGGTGCTTTCAGCTCTGTATTCCCTAAACCAGCCTGGGAAAGGCAAATAAATGTGAGAACAGTGAAAGGGTGCACCATCACCAGAGGCTCCAGCACTGCAGCTCAGGAGCTGGGAACAAGCAGTGGATGCCAAGTGGGGCTTTGGGATTTCACACCTCTCCTAGTGAGGGTGTGCACAGACCTGTGCGTGGTGAGCTTTGTGCAACGCCCAAGTGAGACCCCTCTGATGGCACAAACAGCTGGAGAATAACCATTAAAATACCAGCCTGTGTCTAGCATCTATCCATGTGGCTTTGCTCCTTCTTGAGCTCCCCTCAGGGTAATGAGGACTAATTAAAACCAGCCCCTTTCCCACACAACCCAATGCTCCTCACAAGCCCAGGTGTGTTTTGTCCTTATTAATGACTTTGTATTAATTAAGACTGAGGAGAGGGATGGGGGTGATCTCTCAGCAGTAGCAGACAAGAAGTGGTGGAGCTGCCACACTCTGCACTGGTGCTACCTTGAGTTTTCTGCAAAAGGGGGGTGTTTTCCCCCAAGGACCTCACAGACTGTGCCCATCCCTTCAGCACGAGTGACCAACAGCCCCCAAAACCTTCCTGGGACCCTGCAGCCCCTCAGAAGCAGGAGCTGTCCCAAATTTTTACACAGAGGCAAAGCCAGAGCATCTCTGCTGAACCCAGCTGTGCCCTGTCACTTCTCCACACAGCAGCTCAGGGATTTCATTTTGCTACCTAATTAGGCAGCCAGGGAAATATGAAAGCCAAAGCAGCCAGGTATGAATAGGAATCCTTCAGTTACTGAAGGAGCTAATAAGGCCTGAACCTGCTCTTATTTGTACTTTATCAGATAAAAGAAAAGGAGGGGAGGGAAAAAAGACACACAGTTTAAACATATGCTTCCAATTTTCTCAGAACTAGTAAATGGAAAATACTGCTCTGCCATTAACCATTTTCATACTTATTCTGCAGTATATAAGGTTAGAGGTGGCTCGTGTTTCTGTGGCAACTATTGTGGAAACAAAAATTCTTTTTGCCATAGTGTTATGTTAATTAAAACTTAGAGCATAAAAACACCTCAACTACTTCAATACATGTTTAGTTATTTAGTTCAAATTCAGGACTGAGTTATTCATTCAAGTCAAATATAATCTGCAAACCCAATAGAAAGACATATTAGGATTTCCTCAAAGAAAGTTACCTTTCTTAGCTTCCCTATTACATGAGAAATGTGAGTTAAAATGCTCTTCTTTTAAATAAAACATGACTGGTATTAACCCAAATGGATATCCAAGAACCTGCCAAACAAAACCAAGTTTGTTGGGTTTTAGCTAGAGCTATTAACTTGTAAAAATGCATCCAAAAATCTATTCACTTTTATTTTAGAGAAATCAGAGCAGGTTTTAAGGAGTCTTTTGGTTTTTTGATTTTTTTTATTTGTTTGTTTGGTTTTTGGTTTTTTGTTGCTGTTTTTTGTTTTGGTTTCATTTTTTTGTTGTTGTTTCTGTTATTTGTTGGGGTCTTTTTCCTGATGATTTGGGGTTTTTATTTCTTTCTTGCAGGAAAAGTAATTCTATCTTTATGCAATGCAAAATCTCTGTTTTAGCCAACATCTCTAGAGGTTTATGTCTTTTCAACTGGTTCCCAGGAGATTTCCAAACCTCTCAGTTGGTTCCCCAGCTGTTTCTGTCATCTACTCACCTGCTCACAAAGTCACAGTGTTCATAGCTCCAGTACTAAAACAGTCAGTGCAGGTTTTACCCTGATAAAGGGTATACCAGAAATCTTGGTGAGAACAGAGCAGGGAGAAAGTGCTTGTTAAGGATACTTTCCATTTTTACATACATATCCACTAAACCAGACAGAATTTGTGAAATTGTGCTGAAAACTCTTTATTTCTGTATTTCTGAGAATTTAGTACTCAGCAACTGATCCACCTGGGCCACATTGCACTCCTACACAAATTCCTTACTTTTAATTTAATTTAATTTAATTTGCTGTGCTGAGAAGTTCTGGAGGCCATTGTAGCTGGTGGTCACAGGGATCTGTAAGATTTAATGGGTGTAATTCAGGTTGTTCCAATCCTCCTGAAGTGGCATCAGTTATTATATCAGATTTAATCCTTTTCATACACAGGGGTTCAGGAAGCCTGCTTATTGCTTAGAACCTGAGGGAAACTTTGGGTTCAGACTTCCCTGAGACAGCAGCTACACCCTGCTGAGGGGAAACTTTAACTTTCTTTTGGGTTTTCACAAAGACCTATGAAAGGCTTAAGATTTTGTGGGTGAAACACCTTCTTCTGTGGATAAAACACCTTATCTTTTGGACCAAGAAAAAAAGGTTAAAATCCTAACAATTTTTAAATTTTTAATTCTCAATTCCCCCATGAAGAAAAGGGGAACAGAGACTGTGTCCTGAAACTGTTTTCTTTGGTCTTCCTGAGGTTCTTTTCAGGTTTGGNCAGGAAGAAGAACTGACCCCAAATCAGTGCAGAGGACCCAAAAGATAGAGCATAAAATCCCCTCTCTCCTGGGGGCAGTCTCTTTTTTGTAAATACTTGGTTTTTTCCCCCTTTAGTTTGCAAGGAATGTGTGAAAATTAAGCAATCCATTGCACTAAATGTGACAGAGAAAGGAAAAGGGAATGGAATACTGAGCATGTGAATATTTATTGAAAGCAGATANAGACAAGGAGATATATGACGTAACATTGACAAAACTGTAAATCCAGTGGTGATGTCATCCAGGAAAAATCCCAGCAGTTAGGTACCAGGAGCTGCCCACTTTGCAATGCTGGACAGCAAGATGTTCCCAGTGGTTGATTTGCACTGGATATTTCATGCATTTCTTATTTGCTAAAGTAGGTGATCATCAGTTTCCAATGACTTGTTTTGACCTTATTCAATGGAAAATGAGGTGCTATTTCTGGCATGCTTATGAACCTACTGTTTAGTCCTAAAAGTTTTGCAAGAAAAGGGATAATAAATAGTTATTCACTTCCAGTGAATAGCTTTGTAGATTATGTGCTGAGGGCAGTAACAGCTGCTTCTCATTACCAAAAAGGCCTCCTACCATGTGTACTGCTAACACACCAAGCTAAGGTCAAGCCGAGTAGCAGGTTTTTTTTTTCCCAACATTGTTTAAAAGCTTTTAAATAAAACCATATTAGAAATACAGTCACCTCTGGTAACTGATTTTCAAAAGCGAAGTCAGAAGAGCTGTGAGGGTTTTTTTAAAAAAATCTTCTTTGTTTCTGATTGGAAGGCTTTTTCTTTTCTCTGCTAAAGGCCCTCTTTATGCTGCTAAACTCTGGAGATTTTTTCTTGCAGTTCCTGAAGCCTTTTTTAATCTCCTCCTTTTTTTCTTTTTTTTTTTTTTTGTTTTTTGTTTTTTGTTTTGTTTTGTTTTGGTTGATTGGTTGGTTTTTGTTACTTTACGTTTTCTTCACAAGAGCACAACCATAATCCAGATGATTGTTCTGAAAGTTTACACTAATTATTGCTAATTTTCCCTNCTGATAGGAAAGAGAAAAATCTGAAGCCATGGCTCTGCTGTGGTTTCTAATTATAAAGGGTCTTGTAGGGGCTGCTAAAATCTGTGTAAGCAAGTAGAGATTCTTAACAAAGCTGCCAATTAGCACCACTACCTTATGACCCATGACATTACCTCTTCCTACATCAAAATCCACTTAATGCTGATATTAACATACATGTTCATCTTTTTTTTCCCCAGTCGTTCCCAGCTGGTTCTCAGAAATGGGAGGAAGGAATAACATTTTTTATTGATAAAGCAGCAAACAGTAATCTCCACCCAGTCCAATATCACTTTTCTGTGGGTAAAAAAACAACCCAAGCAGAAAACTTTTTACCCCTTATTTTTCTGCATTTAGGTTTCCAAACTGCCAAGACATGACAGAAATAGAAAAGCAGAAGATATACACTGCTTTTTAAGCTTCCCAAGTTATTTGCATCTCCAATAACTTCTGTAGGACTCTCAGCAGTTATTGCTATGTTTTTATTTGAATTCAAATTATTCTAAAGACAGCTCCAAATGGTTTAGTTCACCTAGCCATGAGTAGGCTGGAAAAATTGTCATAAGTTGTTGGATACCATAAAAAAAAGGAAAGAAATCAGGTAATCTGTTCTACTAGCATGAATTAATTTAGGGGGAAAGAGAAAAAAAATTGTTACCAAGAGGAACACGAAGGATAACTGGGAATTCCTCATTAGTGAAGGCTTCCCCAAGTGCAAACCTAGTTAATAATGAAGATGGAAGTGAAATAAATACTTGTACCAAACAGGAACACTTGGCAGCAACAAATGAAGAGACAGCCAGGTGATAGAGGTGTAGGGTTCAGCCACGAGGGTAAACAAGGAGATAATATAAGTAAAATCTTACCTTATGACTTTTTCCAATCCCAAATAAGGATGGTGTCTTGTCCATCACAGGAGGAAAAAGGTCTGATGTCATCTCATTGCAGAAGTAGATATTGCAGATAGATATTCTAGAACCAACTATAGGAGGCATTAAAGTAAAAGTAAAAATTGCTACTTATTAAAACAAAAACATTAATAATATTGAGGGAATAACTGAACTCCTTGCAGGTAGAGAAAATGACCTTTAGCAAAGTTCTGGATGACAAGGAAATTCCAAAGGTCTAGGGAAAGAAATTATATTGTGCTAGAATTTAATAAGCACTCACAACATACCACAGGAAGTCACAGCCCAGCTAGCATGATTTGGATCTAAATAAAATGTGTGAAAGGCTGATATGAGAGGTGTTCACTTAGAAAGCAGCAGAGTGGTTAATATCAATGCCAGTCATCTTAGTTTTATGGGAAATGCACTTTGGCAGAAAGAAAAAATATATATATTTGTTATGAGATTATAAATATTACTGATAAAGGTAAATATATTCACATTACAGAAACAGCTGCACTACAGCAGTTGATGTTCTGCCCCACGCCCAGGGCATGAAAACTTGTTTGTTTTTAGTCACAGCTTTGCAGTAGCCTCTTAACAGAGGAAATCCATGAGGAAAAAAGGAGCAAAATTCTTCCCAAAAACCTTTATGTACACATGATGTGCCTGGTGGAACCCTAATCAGAAACAATGTCATGCATTTACCTTAAGCTGCATCCTACCCCAAAAATTGCAGGCCCATGGATATTTTAATTTTCTGGTATCATGAAAAGCCACCAGGAAAGAAAATAACAAAGCATAAAAGTCCATGGAAATCCAGGCCACAAACCACAGTACATCTCTCAGTATGTAGCAACCATTTTATTAAAAAAGTGGGGGAAAGGCTTGCAACGTTAAGAATTTTCATGGTCTAAATCTTATTTTCTTTTTCCCCTGTGAAACTTCACCAGTGCGAAGGATTCTTTGAAAATTGCTTATTAGAGGCTGGAAAAATCAACTGCACCATGATGAACCAAGATACCATAAACATATTGCTAATCTATGTGGTTTGGAAATTCAATTAGAAGGAGATTACGAATTAATAATTCTTGCATTCCACACAGCAAAATGTGTTTTTCCCTAAATATCCCCAGAGCACTCCTAATTTCCAGACATACCACAGCCTTCAGCTCATGCAGCATGAGCATGTGGCTTTATTCCTACTGTATGAATTGTGTTACACTCATGTCTCATGGACTCTCACCAGTCTCTGGGTGTCCTGGAATTCCTCTGAGTTTATTACAGGGGAATGGAATACTGAGCACGTGAATATTTATTGAAAGCAGATAAAATAATTTATTCCTTTTTAATTTTACAGAATTATTTGGTTTTTGGACAAACACTTTTACCAAGTATTTACAACTTCTACATAGGATGGTTCTGGACTCAAGAACAGTATTGCAATAGCATTTGCTGTGAAAATTACTCGGTTGCAGTCTTTATTCATGGCTGAGGTAGATCTGAGTTACAAATTTCCTTGGAGATCTTCTGACTCCTCATTTGAACCTGGAAATTATTTCCTCTGAACATCCTGTGACCTTATTCTGCACCTGCCTTCACCTTCACAAAAAATATTCATCAAAAACATTTTTTTGCTGCTCACGTGGTAATTTATTTTTAGTTATTCAGTGCTTTCATTGACTATCTTTTGAGGTTGCAAATAGTATACACATGTCTGGAGATATACACATTGGTGATTTTTCTTGACATATTAAAATCTAAAATTCCAAATTCTGCAGCAGGAAAATGTAGTCACGAAGAGTATCAGGATTTCAAATTAAATCCTGGAGAGAGAATGAGGTAAAAGCTTTCAAAATATCTCTTTACCTCTCTCCACAACTGAGCAGTTCACTCGAGAGAGGGAAACCACAGAGTTGCTGAGCAGAGGCAGATTGGGCTGTGGGAGGAAAATTAGAAAGCAATGTTTCTCCAAAGTTCATTCCATGGCCAAAAATAAACATATTTTCAACTCTAAAAAAATACAGTGTAGAAGTAGAGAGTGGGCCACCGAGCTCAGTGTTGGCCAAGCACTCCCAGATCTTTCTGCAGAGTGTGCAACGTATCCCCTGGAAATACAATCAGACATTTCCCTGTTTCAGTGACTTTTCAGCTGTCATTTTAAATTTCAAATTTTAAATTTGGCAGAGGTGATACCCACCACACTCCCCTCTCCCTGTCAGCAAGCAGCTCTGGCTGCACTGGACAATTGAGAAAATAAACAGCATCCAAAAGCTGGGTTGCCATCATCCAGAAAAGAACAAGGGCTACTAAAATAGCCACAGCCTATTGCAAAGAAACACATTTTCTTAAGGAAATCGGTTTAATATGTTGTTAAGGTATTTAAATGTGGATAAACTGAACTATTTATCATTGAATTTACGATGGATTTGGGTACCTACTTTCACAGATAAGTTACAACTGTCAGCTGCAGCCAGACATCATTGCTGAGTTTGTCTTTCTATCTGGCACAAAACCAAAATTTACTATGAAAATTTGGGCTGCAGGTGTTGGAGGCCTGAATAAAAGCTGAACAAAGGAGAGCTTCCCCCTCTTGCCATCCTGAGGGAAGAGACATTTTCTTCTGGATCATTTAGGGGAAGTAATGCCTCCAGAGGTAAACAGCTGCAGGTAGAAACTCGACAGGAAATCAGACAAAAAACAAAACCACCCAAATTCACCATGGGCTCTTCCTCCAAGTACTTTCAGAAGGATTAAACCCCACTCAAACCATATAATTATAATTTTCTGGTTTTTCTAGCAGCCATACAGCTAAACCCCCAGTTTGTTGGGCATTTCTGATCATCTCTGAATTCCACACAGAAACAAAGCTCCAAACAGAGCTTAGGATAATCATAAATAGCCAGAATGGATGAATGCTGCCAAGTCCACACCTTGCAGTCTTCCCAGACAATTGTCTGGGTTTTCAAACTAGCACGAATATATAAAATTTAATTCCTTTAATTTACACCATTTTCTTTACCAAGAACAATTCAGTTTTAAAACAGAGGCTTTTGTGTCAATAACTATGTGTAAATAATGCAGAGAATCATGTATGTATTCCTTCAAAATAGCTAGGCACAGTGAATTCTGTTTAATTTCAGATGTGGATTTCTTTTCTCTCTCTACCTGATTTTATGGGAAGGGAGAGAATAATCTACCTTTTTGTTTTACTGCCCCATCATCTCTCTAATACACTTTTAAATTAGTATATTGGATAAGCCTTTTCTTCTCTTGCTTTTCCATGTAATCACTCATGAAAAGCATAAGGTCAAGAAAATTTTAGCTTTAACCAAACTTTTAAACTCCGTATGTTTAGGGATGTTAGAAAGAAGTTAGATTTTTTAAAATTAAACTATAATCTTCAGAAAGCATCTTTATGTGCATCACTTATGTAGGGAAAGGTAAACAGGAGATGTGTTGAAAATGTAGCCAAGGAGGTGAGCTCTGGGAATGGGCTCTCTGTAACCAAACTGAAATCTCCCATCAAAGTATCAATGCAGCATCCACAGAGGAAGAGGCTAACTTGCTAACTGGGTCCCAAAAAGTTTATTTCTACACGTTTTGCACAACCAGCTGGAAACAGAATCACAGAATCAGAATCACAGAGTCACTGGGTTGGGAGAGACCTTCAGGATCATCGAGTCCAACCCAGCCCCAACACCTGCACTAAACCCTGGCACCCAGTGCCACATCCAGGCTTTGTTAAACACACCCAGGGATGGTGACTCCAGCACCTCCCCGGGCAGAACATTCCAGAACTTTATCACTCTTTCTGGGAAAAACTCCTTCCTGCCATCCAGCCTGGATTTCCCTTGGAGCAGCTCGAGGCTGTGTGCTCTGGTTGTGTCAGTGCTGCTGGAGACAGAGCCCAGCCCCAGCTGAGCACAGGCACCTTTCAGGGGCTGCAGAGAGTGCTGAGGTCACCCCTGAGTCTCCTTTTCTCCAGGCTGAGCACCCCCAGCTCCCTCAGTGGTTCCTCACAGGGTTTGTGTTCCCAGTCCCTCACCAGCCTCGTTGCCCCCTCTGGATGTGCTCCAGCCCCTCCAGGTCCTTCCCAAACTGAGGGGCCAGAGCTGGGCACAGCACTCAGGTGTGCCCTCACCTGTGCCAGCACAGGGGACAATGACCTCCCTGCTCCTGCTGGCCACACCATCCCTGACACAGGCCAGGGGCCATTGGCCTTCTTGGCCACCAGGGCACACTGCTGGCCCATGTTCAGCACCCCAGTACCCCCAGGTCCCCTTCTGCCTGGTCACTGTCCAGCCACTCTGTCCCCAGCCCATGGCACTGCAGGGGGTTACTGTGGCCAAAATGCAGCACTGGGCACTTGGACTTATTAAACTTCATCTTGTTAGACTCTGCCCACCCATCCATTACGTTCATTACATCCACTACAACCAAAACATTTACAATTTGGGCCGTAAGGCATGTTAAAAATAAGCCTGAATTATTTGGACTTTGGCATACAGCAACACTTCATTCTCTGAACGTTCTCTTCAGCTGAATTCCTAAAAACTCACCTGCCAGTGGCCCTGTGTGACCACTATATCATAAGAATGATCTAGCGACATTAATTTTTCCTATCTACATTCAAAAAAACCTCTAAATACCTTGACTGTATACAGCTGTTTGCACAGAACTTCACAAACTTGCATTAAAAGAAAAATTTGGTTCTGGTCAGGTCCATTTCACCCAAACTGTAAATCCTGGATGAGGAGATGACTACGAAACACCTAAATTCCTTTTGAACTTTATCTCACTTCACATGATATTTTAGTCATATTCTGCTTCTTCGATATTCTTGTATCTGTTCTTTTGCTTTGGTTTACAATTGTTTATTTATTTTGCCTGGGAATACATTGAAAAGTACCTTGAAATGGATATTGAGAATCTGTAACCCCAGATTCTGCCACTTACTCTCTCTGTGCTCTTGGTCATCTTGTCAGTGAAATGAGGACAATTACAACAATAGAAAGAAATGGCAACTTTCCCACGGTTAAGAAAAATTTGTACAGAATCTTTAAATCCTTAGGAATGTATGGAACCACCACATATCCATTAAACAAATACAGTTCACTAAGAAATCTTTAAAAATTACTCTGGTATGTGCAACCACTAGCTGTTGGTTTGATTACTCATGGTTACTATTCTACAGAAGCAATAATTTTTTACAACAAATTAAAGCCTATCTTTGTGCCTCTCAGTCGGTAGCCCAGGAAAAGCTGCATAAAATGAGTTCCCAAATGTACTTGAACTAAACAATAAAGCATATTAATCCAAATTATAATCTCAGGCCTTTCACACATGAAAATTATTTTTGCTGCAGACGTCCTACAATCGAACAGGAATGAAGATTTAAAAATATTTTTCATGTTCAATTCACAGATCTTGCAAAGAAACTGATGAAATCCTGAGGTCTGGCATGGAAGGGTCCCTCTCGTGTAGTGCTGCAGTGCAGCCTTATTCCCCAATGAACAGCCGGGGCAAGGAAAAGGTAAAATTCCTAAGAGATGAAGACAGAGGAAACTGCAGAAAAGTGGATTCAATATCAAGTAGCATTGTTAGATTCTTTTCCAGTCTCAGAAAATAATGGAGTGACTCTAATAAGCTGGGTCTTTCCCTTTTTGGTGCTATATCACATAACAGGAAAGGAAATCAAAAACATTTGTCTGCCTAACACAAGCACAAAACATATTTAATGTCTTCCGTTCCTCTGAAATGTATTTGATGCAGGAGATGAGAAAATACTTTTTTTTTTTTCTTTTTTTTTTTTTTTTTTTTGTGCGGGTGTGAATCAAAAGCCTGGTGAAACAAGGCACAGGGAAAAGCAGGAAGGGAGTCACAGCATAAAAGTTTGTCTTACTGTTACACACCTGCTGTCAAAAGATATGTCAGAAAGGTACATAATTCTCACTCAAGGCTACAACTGTGATTAATCTTACCACAGCAGTCACCAATGAAATAATATATTTCACAAATTTGAAGCAATGCCTCTGAAAAAGCTTTAACAACAGCTGGAAAACTCCCAGAAATTCAATATATGAAGCTTGAAATATTTTTAAATTAAGTGTTGGCAGATACTACACAAAAAAAGAGTTCCAAATCTGTAAAGCAAAATAACGTATTTTTCTCCTGGTGACTACTGTGGCTTAAGAATAAAATCACTGCAAGGCCAAGAAGTTTTCAATGTTGGGGTGGAAGAGGTTGGATCATCATCAAAAATAACCTCAACTCCAAGAGTGATGAGAAAAAAAATGTCTGTGAAAGACAGGTACAGCCTAGAAAGTGGCCAAAAAACAAAGTGGAATCACAGTTTTGGAGAACACATGTGGCATGCTACAAACAGCATACCTCGTGTTACATTTTGCATATAAATAAACAACTTTATGTGTATTTCCATATCTGCATATTTGCATATATCAATGCAAATGTGAGGGGCAGAGGGAAAGAAATTAAAGTCAGCTCCCTAAGAGCTGGAAACAGCATCAGTAAAACAGCCAAAAAGCACCTCTGTGGCACCATACTGGAAATATTTCTTTAGAAAGCCACCATCTCACCTTCCACCACTCTTTCTGCAGCATTTTGTCAGAAGAGACTCAAGGAGTCTGAGCTTACTGAGAATTTCAAATGCAAGGGAAAGTGAAAATAATTTTTGCTCTGAGAAAAACTCAAAACTAAAAAAAAATACCCCAAACCTGGATATAACGTGGATATAAGCACAGTTGGTTTAAAAAAAAAAACCCAGATTATAATCTCAGGCCTTTCACACATGAAAATTATTTTTTCTGTTTACTGCAGACATCCTACAATCAAACAGGAATGGAGATTTAAAAATATTTTTCATGTTCAATTCACAGATCTTGCAAAGAGACTGATGAAATCCTGAGCAGAAAGAAATATGTATTTGATTGGCAAAGCCACAATTGAAAATATTGACGAAAGTGCAGTAACTACAGACCAAAAGCTAAGTCTTTAAACTCTGTTGACTTTCACCTCATTTTAATACACCTATTTTAATGGAGCTCTAGCAAAATATTAAATATTTCACAAAATCTGCACTATACAACTCTATTAAGGGAGGTATATTGGCCTCTAGTGGTTTTTTTATTACTCTTACTACGTCATTCCTATTATTTTCAGGATCCCTGTTACTTTATGTATCTTTGGGACTTGCTGAAATAATAAAACATCTGAATGACCTCACTCGGTCAATACCTGGAGAATACCTTGGCCTCTGCACAGAAATTACTGTACAAATTCCAGTGTAAAGATGTTGGTCACTTGAAGAGTGACCAAATCACACAAGAAGCTTTGGGCAAAGATCAGCCTGGAAGGGATGTAAGATACACCTGAGGCTCCTTTAATAGGAGAAAGGACTGTAAAGTAATTTTTCTCTTTAAAGCAGCTTGTTCCCTCAGGAGTCATTACTTAAAAGGGTTTAATTACACTTGCAAGTAGCTTTCAGAATTTACTAGCTCTGGCTAACATTCATTCATGCTAAACATTAGATGTGGGGGTTTTTTTTAATGGTAAATTTCATCTTTTGCCCTGTTAGAAGTAACAAAATGTCCATCAGAGGCGATGCACTCATAGCAAATTAAGTGTGATGAACCCCAGTTCTGAGCTGTTACATGAAATAATCATTCTTCTTGCAAGTGCATCAACAAGGGTGGCCATCAATACCTGTTGTTATCACAGTTCTCAGAATATCAGATGACCTCCACTGACTTATTTCATGAAACTCTGCAACAGAGGAAGGTCCAAGCCCCATCCAGCACAGACCACATCACTCAAGCAGATTTCCTTTCCCGCTGGTCTTCCCTGTTGGTTTTCCCAGTTGTTACAGAGACGGGGCAACTGAGAGGCATTTTAAAAGATTTTATTCCATCGTCAGCCTTGGTGAAGGGTGGGACATTAGAGATGCAAAACTCAGTGCCATTCTATCAGTAGTTAACCTAATTCCTGGTTACAATACCTTATGAATGTTTTCCAGCCTGTTAGCTGTTGCCACACAATGCTGCTAATACTTCTGACACCAATCACCTATTATTTTACCCCGTGTGGTGCTGCTACAGTGCATCTTTCACAGTTCTAAAATATTTGGTCTTTTTGCAAGGCCATATTTTGAAACTTGTTGAAACTTGTTTCTGGTTCAATCTCTCTCTCAACAATGTCACCTCTGTCCCATGGCCTCCTTGAGTCAGCACATCTTATCTCAGAGTTTGCATACACGTGTACAAGACTGCGTGAGCTTTCTGTCAGGTTTTGAGAATTCCTTACAAATCCATTTCTCACATCTTTCCCCTCCTGGAAAGCGAAATAACCCATGGCTGACAGTCAGCTTGGAAACCCTCACAGCTCCTGTTGAGGTGCATGGAGGGGCAGGGACCCTCCTCTGCTGCCAGCCCCATCCCCCTGGGCTGCCCAAACCATCACCTCTGGGGCCCCCACCCCTCACTGCCACACAGCCACACCGAGATGAACTTTCCCTGAAAAGAGCACTACAAGCTTTGGAGCTTCCTGTGTTATCCTCCAAAGCTGGACCCAAGCCCTGGCACTTAAATTTAGATTAACTGTCTCACGTTTTATTTATTTGCTGCTTCCTGAGTTATTAATATAATAAGCTTTCCCCGTTTAAAGTCACCACACACACGCTGAAAAAGCACAAGTACCTCTTAAAATGGCCCATTTCCTGTTTCTCTAAGGGCACCTTCTCTGCACCACTTCCAGGGTTGGCATCAAGTGATTAATTACGTGTATACATGTTAGAGAACATACACATCCATTGCTTTTCCTCCTCTCCAGACTCTCACTGCTACCCAAGATAAAAACTACCACAAAGTAAACACATTAACATTGAGGAACATGATCCCCTGGGTCCAGAGCACACTCAGAGTGACCGAATCCAAAGACTTTTCATCCCTGGCTCTCTCTTAGCTGTTGGACTTGGCCTGCTTGAGGGTGACACTGACTTTTTTCACTCGTGTGTGTCAACTCCTGTCAACAAAATTTTGAAAGGTTTGCCATGTACCTGTGAAGTCATTATCCCTTGTACAGCTCTGGAGGGGGAAGGCTCAGCTTCCTGCTCTCAAAGTCATTCCAGTTTTAATGTAGGCATTATTTAAAAGTAAATGAGAGAGGGAGAGGGAGGAAAGAAGGGACAGAGGGAAGGAGGGAAGGAGGGAAGTGAAGGAGAGTATTTCATTCAACTGTCAGGAACTGTGAGGAACTCTTTAAAAAATAGTTTTCTAGGATTAAGTCAAATGAGACAACATTGTATCTGCGAGCCGTTTATTGGAAATGGAAATTTTAAAGGGAGTTGCCCTA
>VXAX01004430.1:0-37350 GCA_013399835.1 Leptocoma aspasia
CCACAAACCAACAAGAAAAAAAAACCAACCCAGCCAAAAAGACCAAACTCCAAAACAAATCAATTTCTGTGAAGATTTTTTGCTCTGATGACTGATGAGAAGTCAGGAGTCTAAGGAGAATTTAGGAAGCTAAAAATTCTGTTCAGTTTGGCCACTAGCACACAGGATTTGCCTAGATCATTTGCTAGGTCACAGCCTTCTGCTGATCCAAGCACAATCCCTGCTTCAGCCTTTAGTGGAGAGGGAAGCTCAGGCAAACCCAAGCCAGTCCAAGGTGCCCTCAGAGGCAGCAGGAACACCCAGAGCTCTCTCTCACTGCCTCAGAGCACAGCAGTTCCTCTGGGGAGTCCTAAATGTCCCTGTGACACCAAACTCAGGAGGAACATTTGGTACAGCTGTGCTGACATGTGCACATAATACACTGTCCCTCAGACAAGAAATACACCAGACGTACTCAGAAGCTCCAGGTATTTCTCCTCAATCTCCTGTTTCTGAGCAGCTCCAGCGACACTGGACCGAAATGAGCTGAAAATGGTCCACTTCTCTGGTTGCAGACTGGGGGTGTCACCAAACAGTGCTGCTGCTGCAGCAGCAGGTTGCATGACAGAGCTTGTGTACATCTGGGAGAAGAAATGAGTTTCTCTCAGAAAGGTGGCTGGCAGAAATTGCCCTGATATCTCATTTCAAATGCAAGCCCTTAGGAAGATGATGCCAGCTGCATCCAGGGCAGCAGCTGAGATTCAGCACACCAGGCAATGTCCTTCACAGTGGCTGTGATAGAGACCAAAGCAGGATGGGGCTCAGAGGCATCACCCCACCCCCTGCTGCTCTGCAGAGGAAAGGCAAGAAAGGCAGAAACCACCAGTTTGGTGACTACAGTGGCTATTGTTGTTTCACTCACTGTCTTTTCTAGAGCGTTTTGCTCCTGAAGATTACATTGCTCTCTGATGATTTTCATTTCTTCCTCCAACCTCTTCTCCCTTGCCTTGATCCTAGCCTGATCTTTCTGCATCTCTGCCTGCAGCTTCTCACTGAAGTTCTGTAAAGAACAAGAGACAGAAACTTTCATGAGTGGAGTGGCTGCCACTCTTTCACTCACCTGGTTTTGTTGATCGCTCCTGTGCTGATGGAGATTCATCTCCTCTTCAATTCTTCCCATGTCTTCCTTGTTCCTCCTCTTCACTGCCATGATGTCACTTTGAGCCTTGGGCAGCCCTGCTTGTGGCTCTGCCTTGATGTTCTGTACACACAAATGCAGAGCAAGTGACTGGGAGCTGCCATCAGGCTCAGCTTTTTCCTCTTTCAGCCTCAAAATCACATTTATTCAGCCACTTCTTTCTGCATCCCTGCCCACATCTGCTTCCAATGTAACCCCCCTGTCCCGGTGCTGATCTCTGCAGATTACAAGGCTCTGTGCTTTCAGTGCCTGTGGGACTCCTGGCCTCCTCAGTCCCAAGAGCTCCATTTTATGCCCCTCTTCCTGCCCTTCACTCTGTCACCTGGGGAGTCAGGCTTACCTGGCCGTTGTCCAGTGGCTCTTCCACCTGCTGCCTGAGCTGCTCTTCCTGCTCTGGGGCTGGGAACAGCTCTCCCTGAGTCTGGCATGGCATCTCTGATAAAGCAGTCTGCTCATGCTCTTTCTCTAGAAGGACCTGCACAGAAAGCAAGACAAGATGGGTTTCAACTTCCCATACAACATTTGTGGGACAAGACTCAAAGGCTGATGGGCTCACACATTCCCAGAGCACTGTGCTACTGCTCTCCTGGGTCCTTCTCTGCCTGTGGGGAGGCACAGATTCCAAAGTGACCCTGGCAGTACAATCAGGGTCCATCTGGGACTGAAGCTCCAACAGCCTCTCAGGCAGCTGACAGGGAAGGTGTGGCATTTCTCAAGGGTCTGGTGAGGGCCTCCCTCTGCTTCTGCTCTGTCCTGTTTGTCTTTCCATAGTGACTGACACCCAGCCCTGTCCCACAGCTCCATCCTGGCTCTGCAGGTGGCTTCCTGTGTGAGCTCACCCCTTGTGAGAGACACTGCTGGAGTTCATGTTCTCTTCAAGCCCGTACCACCATTCCTGCCTTCCTGACATCTACATTCTTGTTAGAAATTCTGGTCATTCCGGAGATAAGGATGCTTGCAAAGATCCTCTGATGGAGGTCAGAGAGCCTCTATGGTCACCTCAGTATTTGGAGAATGACCAAGGTGTTTCTTTCTGCCTCTTTTGTCAACTGAGAATTCTCTCATGCATGTATGACCAAAGTCGCTAAAACCCACCTAGAACATGGGATTGTTCCACCTCACTAGGACAGATAGAAACTTAAAGGATAAACAGTGGGCTTCAGGGCAGAAGAGGCTGGAGAAGGAAGACATTTCTGAGGCGAAAAAACAACCATCTCTGGAGGGGGAAACATCTCTGCCTGCTCTGAATTGGTCAACGGAATGTCTCTCTAATCCTCTCCTCCTGCAGGCATGCCTTTAGGGCAGCTTTGCACCTACAACTGCCTTGGAGCCACAGCCGGGAAGATTCAGATAGATAGACAGAGAGATAGACAGACAGATAGATAGATAGATAGATAGATAGATAGATAGATAGATAGATAGATAGATAGATAGATAGATAGATAGATAGATCTATCTCACTATTACAATCTCTCTTTACTACCCTTTCTGTTGCTACACGCATCAAAACGCAATATCCAGTGCGCCGATCAGCAGCAATCCTGAAACTGCTCCCTTGTTGCTTCAATAAACCACACTCTTGGGGAATCTGGTGTGTAGGTCCTTATGGAATACAATTACACCCAGAGCACTGCACTTGGAACTGCACTCTTCGTGCATCTGTGCCCAGGCAAGTTCTTATCTTGGACTCCACCACAGTGACACTGCTAAAGTGGCCGTAATCAGAAAAGAACCCCAGCCCCTCCCAGCCCCTCTGATGTCTGAGGACCAGCTGGAATGCAAGGGCGCTGATCTTCTGCTCAATTCCCAAACACAACAGATACTGATCCCATGGAATGCCAAAAGGGCAGGCACTGTTAACCTGAAAGAGATGTGCAAATCCTACTGGCTGGCCTGGCACCAGAACAGCTCCTTCTGCAACAGCGTCCCTGCCCCAAACTATGTGTTCTCATGCAAAAATACTGTATCCTTCAGAACAGACACCTTGCAAACTAAAATTCTAGCTAAACCAGTCCCAGTGCTAGAAAAGGGCATGAAAGGTTGAGCAGAAGAACCTTTGCTTGCTGGAAAAAGAGAAAACGAACAGGTCATCTCCTCCTAGCAAACTAACAACCCAACAAAATGCAAGAGGAAATTGTCACCAACACCAGTGTCCCAAGCACTTGGATGCAGTGAGGGGATGTTTGGCAGGGAAACACCCTTGCAGTGAGCACTGTCACGCAGGGATTTATGTAAGTCTGCCTGAAGGTCCCTCATGAGCTTCCCGTTGTCCAGGCTAAAGCTCCCTCAGCACCGCCTCATTGGCCTTGTGCTCCACACCCTTCCACAGATGCCTTGTCCTTCTCTGGACACGCTCCAGCCCCTCCCTGACTTTCTGCTTCAGAGGGGCCCACAACTGGACACAGCACTCGAGCTGTGGCCGCAGCACTGCCCAGCACAGGGGGACGGTCCCTGCCCTGCTCCTGCTGCCCCACTCTTGCTGACACAGGCCAGGAATGGCCTTGGCCTTCTGGGCCCCATGGGCACACGCTGGCTCATATTCAGCTGCTGTTGACCGGCACCCCTGGCATATTTTGGCCCAGGCGTTTCCCCAGGCCCTAAGTTGCACATTTGACTTCAAAGACAGCATCCACAATTTCAAGACGTCCTTCCTGTTCTTAGCAACACAAGACAGCAGGCAAGGACTGACAACTTTGCTCCCAGTCCATTCTCTAATGCACCTTTCAAAGCTGCAGACTTCACCACAAAATGGGTCAACAGAAACTTGCTGCTTCTGCTTTTTGCCTCACAAGAAGGCTTCAGAACCAGGCAGTTTATTTCTTTTGCCACAGGGGACAAGAATGGCCCCCCACAGCTTCATGGACAACACAATCATCTCTTTGTAGCTTACCAAAAGCCAAAATCCAGCTGGGCCAAAAGAGTCTGTAAAAGTGAAGAACAGCTCAGGAACACTGCACAACAGTTCCACAAGCCAAACAGAGTTTCCAAAACGAGAAAACAAACAAACAAAGCCCTGCGACCTCCAGCACTACCACGTGTGCCCTTGGCCATAGCACGGCAGAAGCCAAGAGATAGAGCTTCACTGAGCCAAGCATCCAGATGCGCACCCAGACAGGGCCACCAGCCCCTTGATGCCTCGATATGACAGGTGAAAGCCCAGTTTCTAGCTGTCACTGCCTGGGGGGAATCGCTAGGCCCAGGCAGGACCCCAGCACTCAGCATCCTCAGCCCCCAACAGCGAGTGCTGGCTGCTCAGAAACTTGCAGCTCTGCCTTGCACTACAGACAGCACCACCCAGAACTGGCACTTACTGTCTCAGAATTATCAGGCAGTGGTGTGATTGTAGCTGGAGGCTTGTAGTCATCTTGCTCATTTTCCTCTTCTTTGGGCTCTTCTCCAGGAGCAGAGGGAGGCAGGGGAGAGACTGCTGTTGGTTCTGTGATCTGTGGAAAGAGAGAAGCATGAGGGACAGGCTGTTATCTGTCATTTATAACCTAATTTGTGTTCAGCTCTACAACCAGATCTACTAAGCAGAAATCATAACGTTTGATAGCAATGAGATTCTAAGTCACTCTGACTAAATTAAAATGGGCTAATTCAACTGTACTGGAAATTGTTCTGAATGAGATATTCCACCCTGGGTACTGTCAGGAAGCAATGTTGTCTCTGCAAAACAGAGCTTTTAGTTCTCTTAAAGTTCTGAAATGGAAAATTAGGAAATAGCCAGCCATGCCTTTGCTGTCGCTGCTGCAGACATGGAAATGGATTTTCTTTCAGCCTACCCAGCTGGCCCTCTACACTCCACTGCCACTGGCCAAGCTCACAGCTTCCTCCACAGTTCTTAAACACCAGGAACATCAAATGTTCCTTTCTCACTCACCTCAGAATCAGCACTGCTGAATACACGCATCAGGTGACCTGTAGTGGGCATCGGAAAATTAACCAGATTCTTTGAGAAAACTGGAGAGAACCGTAGCATTTTTAGAAGGCCTTTTGAGAAGGTCTCCCAGTCTACATTTTCAAAGTTGTCCGGCTTGACCCAGCAAACTAAGGAAGTGACAGATTCTGCTGCCACAGACTCCCCCATGGAGGGAACGGAACCCCTGCAGGTTCCCTTGCAAATGCTGCCCCTGTGGCTACAGACACCCCCTTTTTAGCTGAACATGTTGGCAGGAGCTTTACCAAACCAGTGGCATCCTAATGCTCTTTCTGTTTCAAAATCAACTCAGTCACTAAGAAAGAGCAGGAAGACATACAAAACCCAGGTTTGGTTACAGGCAGGGAAAACCTCTACT
Organism: Leptocoma aspasia; assembly: GCA_013399835.1. NCBI lineage: Eukaryota > Metazoa > Chordata > Aves > Passeriformes > Nectariniidae > Leptocoma > Leptocoma aspasia. The sequence goes on from VXAX01004430.1 coordinate 5,473, forward strand.
TACTTGCCAAGTTAGTCAGGTAATAGCCAGAGTAAGCAATGCCATAAACAGTGCAAAATGAAGCAGCAAATTTGTCCATCACTGTAGCACTGATGTGCAAGTTTTCGCACTGTGCTTCAGCACCAGAAAAAACAAGGCTCCTGTCAGTGTGCAGCTGCACACTGACAAATGCCTCAACCAGGAGGATACTCCTGCACTGAGCAAGCCCTAGAGCTGCTCTGACACTGAGGCCTTCCATGCACCAAGACAACCTTCTGATGTCACCACAACCACATGGCAACCATGCCTTGACATCACAAACCAGCAGATCTATGTTGGTCTGTGAATTTATGCAAAGCAGCCCAAGCTTCCCTACAGCAAACACAAAATAGCCTGGGAAGTTCTCCTCTCTCACAAAGCAGCACAAACGCCCCCAGGAGTAACTCCAAGATTGAATTGTGAAGACAGAAAACAAAGAGAACTTGTATTAAGAGAACAAAGAACTATTCAGTCTAGGCAGGATGGATGTAAAAGAGTTTCTAAAACGTAACAAATACAGAAGCACAGTAGTTTTCAGAAGAAATTGTTATACAAGGGCTTGTCTTAGGGGAAAAAAATGATGTTGCTTATAGGAAATTGATCAGGTATATTACTGGCTAGCAGACATGTGAATATTTATACTATTGGCTATCCAGGCTCACACTATTCTAAGCTGAGATCAAAAATATTACAAAAGCTATATACACTTCTAATAAATATTTTCAGATATACCACGTCTGGAGACAGTGCATCATTCATAGTTGCAGTGCCCCAAGTACCTACAGCCTGTACTGCAACTGAACACTGAGATGGGACTAAACCAAAGCAAACCAGACCTTTGGCCATTGATGCTTCTGACTAAACTCTAGAATGCCTCTTCCTGTACCAAACCTGCTGCACACATATCAGCCTGCTGCAGCACTCCTAGGGCATCTCAAAGAAGCATGTGGGGCCTGTGCCTCGCCCCTGGAGCTCCCCTGGGCACATCTGTGAGTCACTGAGATGGAGTTGGAATGATCATACGGAAAGAGAAGAAAAAAGTTACAAAAGAATGTGGGAAGACTTGTAAGATGGTGGGAGGAGGAAGCCAGTGGGACCAAGTTGGTAAATTCCATCCAAATCGGGAGCTATGAGGCAGGGACCCAAGAGATGTGGAATAGAGACCTCATCACCTGTGACTTCCTTTCTCACTTAAAAAGAAAAAGAATAGAGAAATATCTAGGCTTTAGCTGTGTGTCTAGATATGAAGCATGTGAGATTTTTTAACAGCTCTACAAAAATTTTTCAAGTTTTGTCCAAACCTCCAGGTTCTCCAGCCCCAGGACCACCACTGGCCAGTTTTGTTAGTTTTGCATGGGTTAATTTTTGGTGAGGAGGGAAGAAGTCAGCCACAGTAATGGTATTTCAGTGAGGAGCGGCTAAAAGCTTTCTCCATGCCAGGCAAAACCAGTCACTGACTGGCTCTGAGAACAGAGGCATACTGCTAAATCTTAGAAAAGCTGGTAACACCTCTATGATAACTAATTTATGAAAGACAAAACCTTGAGAACTCTCTTTTTCTTCCTTGGAGGGGTGGGTAGGCACCAGGGCCCTCCCAGTCCAGGGCCAGCCACATGGCCAGGGAAACTGATTACAAATCCATGGCTTAAAAAAGAAAAACAAACAAACAAACAAATAAATAAATAAACAAACATCTTTGAAGTGTTTTCTCAGCAGCCTAAAATTCCAGCAGACTGAGTAGTGTGTGTGTGTGTGTATTTACTCCTGTTATTTTATTTACACAAGGACTGCACTACTTGGCTTACTTAATGAAAAGTAAAATTCTGGTGACTGTTCCAGAAGAATAATCTTACCCTCTAAGATATATTTGAGTCTTGGCTTCTATCTGTTTCTGCACTTATGTGCAGTTCTATTCTACTACTTAACTCCTGAAGCTGTTGCTCGTGTTCTTGTGACAGCGATCCTGCCTCACACTTACACAGCAAAGCACTATTGTCTTGGTTTTGCAAGACAGGTGTCTGCTAGGGAAGGCAGGAAAAGCCTCCCTTGGAATGGAGAATGTAAACCCCCTCCCTCCAAATTATTAGAATTTTGAAATTAAGGGGCTCTCAGGCAAAGATATGGGGATAGGAATAACAGTTCTTTACTAGAATGTATAATAAACAAACAAACAAACAACAACAACAACTACAGCATTAACAACAAACAGAACCTGAACCCAGTGACGCCGCTCGGCTGCGGCGCTGTCCATGTGCTGCAGTTCCGGTCACGGCCAGCAGGGGCGCTGGCGGCTCCCGGTGCTCAGGGCAGGTGCGGTGATCCCCATGTGGCTGCAGGGGGCGCTCCGGCGCGGGCTCGGGCAGCGCGTGGCGATGGCGGCTCTGTCCCAGATGAGAAGGGGTGGAAGAAAGGCTTTGCTTCACAAACCCTGTGGCAGCAGATCTCAGTCACCTCAGCAGGACTCTCAGAAGCAGCAAGCTGTGCTGGTTGGCAGGCAGGGGGGTGAGGGAGCTCCCGGCAGGGCAAGGAGTGCTGAGCTCAGGATCCCGGGCACCCGAGCAGACGGTGACAGGTCTCTCTTTTAGTGAGGTGGGTGTTAGTAAGGTAGTAGCTGCTCTCACAAGCAGAGGCTCACCCCAAAGCAGAAGGAGCAGCTCTGGGCTGGACTCTGGCAGCAGCAGTGAAAGTTCCTCTTCCCAAGCAGCGGCTCCGACTGTCCTCCAAAAAACCGAGAGAGCAGAGGGCCTGGAACCACCCACCTGCCCCAAATCTTCTGGTGTCTCCGCCCCCCACCCCGGCACTGGGACTACAGGTGTGGTGCTCAAACCATCAATTCCATTAGCAACTCAGTGGGAAGAAAATTCCACACAAATAGTGAGGAGAAAACAGGAAGGAGAAAACAGGAAAGAGAAAACCAACTCTCAACAATTATTTAATTCCTCATATATATTGTCTTGGGTTATTATTTTTTGGAGAGAGAAATAAACTGTGTCTGATTCTGTAACTATATTCAGTGGTTTTGAAGTGAAATGATGGGCCAGGAGACCTTGTGCTGTGGATGAAGCGGCCTTTATTAAGAAGACAGCTCTTTTGGGGTGGGGGGCTCGGGGTACGCGCCGCCGCCGCTGCTCCCTATGATCGCTGGCCCAGAGGAGGATGCACAATCCTGCCGCTATTCGACAGGGTCGGAGGCTTCGTCCTCACAGGATACACCCAAAGGCCTAATAGGGCTCGTTGGTCTGGGGGTCTCTTTCTGCTTCAGTGTCCGACAAGTCATGGCGAGCTGCTTTAAGAGTCTTCTCAGGGTCCTGGTAACTTCCCCTGTGCTTGGATATCGCTCATTGTTCAATAACTTCTTTGGCTCATTGTCTAGGATTGTCTAAAGTCACTGCTTGAGTCTATAATTAAGTATGCAATGGAGTGCAGAGACTTATGGGAATCCCGGAAGTCTCTTAGGGAGCAGCGGCGGAGTTCCCGACGCAGGGAAAGGGGGTACATTGGGCTACAAACAGGGGAATAAAACAGGTAAGTGCATACATTTGAGGGTTGACAGGGATGTAACTGGGGTAGTTGGGTGAATACATTTGACAAGGGTGTAAGTGGGAGTGGGGCTTGTAGACGGTTAAGCATAAACTCGCTCATTGGCAAACCGGGAATCTGTAAAACAAACTTGATAAACAATTAATTCTTTAACAGATAACTAACTCTGAAAAATCATTCATAACAGTTTCACTACCTGACTTTCAGCATATTGTTGCAGGCAACATTTTACTGGAATATTCAAATATGTTACAATAGTCTGACATGTTAAAAGTTCACATACCTACAATACAGAATATCAAGCAATTTTTGCATAGAAAAGGCACTTTCTTTACCAAATAGTAAGTGTGGGGTTGAACTACTGTGTTTTTGAACACCTTCTCCTAAGTTGCTGTCTTGGTTTGACAAGACAAGTTTGTTTAAAGAAGGCAAGAGCTTCTTGTGAAATGGAAAAGGTAAACTCCCTCTCTTTGAAATACTACAATTTTAAAATTAAAAGGTTCTCAGGCAAAGATATGGGAATAGGAATAACAGTTCATTACTAGGAAAAAAAAGTTGAAACATTATAAATGCAATTAGTACAAACAAAACTACTGATAGAGTCAGAAACCTGACACCCTGAGGAGTCAGGGTGTTGATAAAAGTCTAGTTAAATGGTAGCTGCAGTCCTCCTGGGGTAGCAGATGAAGTTCTGCTGAAGAGGTGATCTTGTAGAAAGGTGTAGGTTTCCTCCAGTAGAATGTCCAGTGCTAGTGGAGATGGGCCTGGTCTTCCTCTGGGAATTCAGCAGAGAAGAAGCTGCTCTTCTGGGAATCTAGCGAAGAAAGCTGCGCCTCTGGGAATCTTGCAGAGAAAGTTGTTCTGGTGTCTCACAAAATGCCGATTTTGTGCAGGTAGGAATGCTTGGCTCCCCCCTCTGGGCGGAGCATCTCACAATGGGATGATGAAATTTTATCAGTCATGCAGTGAGTCATTCAATGGCCCATTAGCAGAAGATACCTCCCCGGAGGGAGACATTGTTCTTGGAAGAGATAAGAAAAACTGCCCAACTGACAGAAGATATCTGTCCCACCTTTAACAGATGGCAAATAGAATACGTGCCTATCTTACGAGCCAGGACAGTTACATAGTGTGATTTATAATATAAGTTTCATATGGTTAGTATTTTACACTGCATGGTTTATACTATTTGGTTACAACTATTACTTGTCTAAGCAAAGCCACCTGACAAGGAGAGCACTTGTACTGGGATACCTGCATTCCTTGGCTATACAGTAATGTTTGCAAGTGATGCTCAGTTGATTAAAATCAGGAAAGAATTGTCAATAATCCAGTAAAAAAGCAGTTTCTGGGAGACATCATTGCTTGGTGTATTCAGCATTATAGACACTTGCAGCTAAGTAAACACTGTCAGTACGCTTTTCTGGTTTTGCCTGTACTGATATCTCTGTTCTTTCATGTCTGCCATCGTGTCAATAGTTGGGATATTCTCTTTTGTGGTCTGTGTTGGTTTTCATGGGTTTATCTTTGGTGAGGAGGGAAGAAGCCAGCCACGGAAGTGATATTTCAGTGAGGAGCTGCTAAAAGCTTTCTCTGTGCCAGGCAAAACCAATTGCTGACTGGCTCTGAGAATATGCACACTGTTAAGCCAATTAGAAAAGCTGGTAACACCTCTAGGACAACATATGTAAGAGAGGAAAAAAGCACAAGAAGCTCTCTTTCTTTCTGCTCTCTGAGGAGTGCTGGGTGGGCTGCTGAGCCCCTTCCTGGTGGGCCAGCTGGGCCCCTTCCCACCGGAGCCATGGGCCCTTTGCTGTCAGGGCTGCTGGCCCATGCTGCTGGGGGTCATCCCAGTGCCGCGAACAGCCGCGGCCAAAGCCAGGAGTGAATGACTTTTTTTGTGGGTGCGCTGACGTTTGGCCAGCATCAACCCCCAACACCAGTGCACCAGTTCAAAAAGTGCAGTGGAGAGAGCAGCTGGCCAAACCCAGGCTGTGGAATCTGGGAGGCTGCATATTGCTCTAATGCAAATCCTCTGTGTTCTCAGACTGAAAGGAAAGGACAGTTCACAAGAAATGCTTGACTAGATGCTTGGAATGATTAGCTTCTTTGGATTTACAGGCATTTACAGGCACTTTTCCTACTTATTAATGTCATCATCTCCAAGATTTAACTTTTCCATGGGTGACCATGTTTTCTTCTAGATCAGGGGTCAGGAATCGGTTTCACAGAGTTCGCAGAATTCACAGAATGACTAGGTTGGAAGAGACCTTTAATATCATCAAGTCCAACCCATGCCCTAACACCTCAACTAAACCATGGCACTGAGTGCCACATCCAGGCTTTGTTTAAACACATCCAGGGATGGTGACTCTACCACCTCCCCAGGCAGACTATTCCAGTACTTCATCACTCTTTCCATAAAAGACTTTTTCTTAATATCCAACCTATATTTCCCTTGATGCTGCTTGAGACTGTGTCCTCACATTCTGTCAGTTGCTGTTTGGAGAAAGAGACCAACCCCCACCTGACTACAACCACCTTTAAGGGAGTTGTAGAGAGCAATAAGGTCAGCTCTGAGTCTCCTTTTCTCCAGGCTAAACACCCCCAGCTCCCTCAGCCATTCCTCACAGGGCTTGTGTTCCAAGCCCCTCACCAGTTTCATTGACCTCCTCTGGATGTGTTCAAGTGTCTCAACGTCCTTCCCAAACTGAGGGGCCAGAACTGGACACAGCACTCAAGGTGCAGCCACACTGGGACACTCAAGGTGTACCAGTGCTGAGTACAGGGGCAGAATGACCTCCCTGCTCTGCTGGCCACACTGTTCCTGATACAGGCCAAGATACCATCGGCCTTCTTGGCCACCAGGGCACATTGCTGGCTCTTGTTCAGCCGGCTGTCAACCAGCACCCCCAGGTCCCTTTCTGCCTGGGCACTGTCCAGCCACACCATCCCCAGCCTATAACGCTGCAGATGATTATTGTGGCCAAAGTGCAGGACTCGGCACTTGGACTTATTAAACTTCAACCTATTGAACTCTGCCCATCCATCCAGCCATTCCAGGTCTCTCTGCAGAGCTCTCTTACCTTCCAACAGATTGACACATGCTCCCAGCTTAGTGTCATCTCCAAATTTACCAATGAANTCATCTGCCAGCTCCCTCATCACCCTGGGATGGATCCCATCTGGTCCCATAGATTTATGAATACCCAAGTGTCTCAGCAATTCTCTGACTGCCTCCTCTTGTATAGTGGGGGGAACATTCTGTGCCCTGACATCATCAACCAACCCAATAAGACAGCTGTCCTGAAAGCAAGTTATCTTCCCACTAAAAACTGAGGCAAAGAAGGCGTTAAGCACATCTGCCTTCTATTCATCTGCAGTTACTAAGTTCCCTCACTCATCCAATAAAGAATAAAGGTTGGTGTTACCCTTCCTTTTAGCATTAATACATTTGTAAAAACGTTTTTTATTATCCTTTACAAAAGTCACCATTTTAAGTCCAAACTGAGCTTTGGCCTCTCTAATTTTTTCCTACATGCTCTAGCAGCCCCCTTCCTGAGAGACCTGACCCTCCTTCCAAAGCTGGCCTTCTTTTCTTTTTATTCCTATGTTCCTCCAAAACGTCCTCGCCCATCCAGGCTGGACGCTTGCCTCATCGACTCCTCTTTCGGCACACAGAGACAGTCTGTTCCTGTGCCCTCAAGATCTCTGTTTTGAAGCATGCCCACCTTTCCTGAACTTCTTTGTTTTTAAGGGCTGCTTACTAAGGAACTTTCTGAATGTCGTGGTGTAAAATGGGGGTGTATTTCGGATGTGAAGAAAATAGACACACCTTTGTGAAAACACCTATGTTAAGCTAGGAAAACCTGAAAACTTTTTTTTCTTTTTTTTTTTTTTTTTTTTTGGGAGGCAGCAAAAGAGGTAGGATCGAGCCTGGCCCTTTCTGGGTCAGGCTGGGCTCGAAAGCTTTGCTTGCGGGGGGGGTGAGGCCCTGCCGAGCCCTTTCTCTCTTTGGCGGTTGTCTGCTTGTAAACCACTATACTGAATAAGTCTCCTGAATAGGCCAAAGTCTGCCCTCCGGAAGCCCAATGTAAAAGTCTTATTGATGTTCCTCCTGATTTCAGCAAATATCGAGAATTCTATAATTTCATGATCACTGTGCCCCAAGTGGCCTCCAACCACTACATCTCCCACCAGTCCATCTCTATTAGCAAAACACAGATCTAACATAGTCCCTCCCCTGGTGGGCTCACTCGCCACCTACAACAAAAAGTTGTCCTCCACACACTCTAAAAATTTCCTGGACTGCTTTTTTTCTGCTGCATTAAGTTCCCAGCAGATGTCTGTCAAGTTGAAGTCACCTACAAGAACAAGGGCTGATGATCCTGAAACATTCTCTAGCTGCTTATAGAATAAGTTGTCCACTTCTTCTTCCTGGTTGGATGGATGATAACAGACTCCCAGGAGCATATCAGCCTTGTTGGCCTTCTCCCTAATTCTTACCCATAGGCATTCAACTTCATCACCATTAGTTTCAATACCTATGGTGTCAAAACCCTCCCTAATATATAGGGCTACCCCTCTACCTCTTCTCCCTTTCCTGTCTCTTCTAAAGAGCTTGTAGCCATCCAGTGCTGGGCTCCAGCTATGTGTGTTGTCCCACCATGTTTCCGTGATGGCAATTACATCATAGCTTTGCTGTTTCACCCTGACATCCAGCTTTTCTTGTGTTTCAAACACAAACTCCACTCCCCAAAGCCCTGTTAAACACACTTCATCCTCCATTCAGAAAATGCATCTATTTCTTCAAAAGAAAGGAACTGAAAGCTCTAGCAGCCAGTTCCCACCAAAGAGTTTCCAAGCCGTTTTTATTCTTTGCTTTCTATGTCCTACTTCTTAGCAAATGTGGTTACTCTAAGCACAGTGACATGGAGACAGCAGTTGCTCATGAGGAACAGCACAGCTTGGTGCTCCAGCCTGAAAGTTGGAACTTGGAGCCCACAAAATCCTGGTTTGAGGTGCAACTGACAGCAACCGGGGCACGCAGCCAGGAGCGACTGCTGGGGTCAGAGAATGACCCACAGGCTTCTGTGTCCCAGGTGAAGCCAAGGCAGGAGCGGGTTGAAAGGTGCTGGAGCTGCTGCTGCTCTGTGCCAGAGAGCCCCGGCTGGGCAGGGCACGGTGCCCACTGCGCTGCGGGCTCTTTCTCCTGCCAGAGAGTCATGACGAGTCATGACAACTTGGGGAAAACCGAGAGGTTTGTGGGGGCTGCATTGCTCTGCACACAGCCAGGCCACCTGCAGTGCAGAGCTTTAGCCCTTTAAACAGGTAAACCAGAGGGAAATAGCTGCAAAATGTTTCATTGTGACCTTTCTTAACTCTTCAATAGAAGTGACCAAATTAAAAGCTACCAAGCAGGGCCTGATCCCTTCTCCTGCAGGAGGGGCCCCACACTGCCTTCTGCACAGGGCTGGTGCCCTTGTGATGACATTCAGCTGACTGGAGGCAGAACCTGCAGCCCCTGGGGCCCCACAGGGATACACCAAGCCCAGCCCGGTTACCTGGTACCTATGCAAAGCATCAGGTAAAGATTAGAGTGGAAAAATGTAACTGTCATGATCATGATATTTTACTGTGTTTACATGCTGTATAGGACTGCAGTTTTATATACTTGTAGTATTTTTGCACATTTTAGTCTCTGAAATACTGTCAGATATACTTTTGATTCCTATTGCCGTGGTCCGTTCATTAACAAAGGACTTTTGACAATAATTTTAGAAGGTTAAATATGATTTATTAACATGACTCTATAATTCAAAGGATTTGGTTATAATGTGTCTAGGTACAGAGCTCAGATTTTTACTTCTTCATTCTCTGTACCAGAATGCTAGAATGCTTACTATGTCTATATCAGAGAGATAACCTATGAGTCCTTCACCTCATAGGTTGAAAAAGAACTCCTATCTCCCATTCCTAGGAGACAGGCAGAGGAATCTAAAAATGTCTTTGAATCACACACCAGGTATTTTGTTTACAGAAAACTTATACAGAGTAAAAGGACAGTAAAAGATGCTCTTCCATGGGAAAATTTCTTGCAGGCTAGCACACAGAGAAACTTATAATATGTTCTTGCAACAGATTCCCAATGGAAAGTCTTAAAACTTTAGTTTAGCTTATGAAGTGAAGTTACTGGCATTATATAATATGTACTTTGTAGTGAAGAAGGACACAGTATTAGTGTGAGTGATTATGATTGCTGAGGCACAATTGGCTTGGGTCTGTACAGGAGTGTGAATTTTGCAAGAAGAGAACATTTTCCCTAAGTTTTGTAAAATATTTGAGAAACACTTCCTGTTTGAAGTAATATATTGCGAACATCTTTTGACTTTGCAGCCTGAGGAAGGTTCTTACTTTTGAGAGCAGTACTATTTTATATTTTAAGAACAGAAAAATGTAGGCAGCTGATGAACTTCAGAATTATTGCAGACCAAATTCAGTCTTTCAGAAAGTATTACTGATATATATCTGGTGTAATGCATCTTTTAGCCAGGTTTATTTCATACATACCTTTTCTTTTTATTGGATATTGAATATATCCAGTCTGCATTGGATAAATCGGATACATGCTCAATCCAAAGTTGCACCTTCAAGCAGATTTTAGCAGTACTAAGACACATGGTTTCCTGTGTAATGTGAAAAGTAGCTGAAGCCTTGACCTATGATTAACTTTGATATCATAACTTAATTTAATATCATTTTGTTCTGAGAGCTGTTAAGTTGGTAAATAGTTAACTGGTTATTGAGCCAGTTAGATGTGGAAATAACTGACTTGATGGCATGAAAGAAGTGGTTTTTTAAAGACACTGGAAACTGGAGACTGAAGGAGTGTAATCAAAGACTCATTAGTAGAAACCAACTTGTTTTATACCTTGCTTTCCTTTTCTTTGTTTTTCTATCAGTTCTCTGTGGTCAACAGGCAAGAGAATCTAGATTATCTTGAAACTGGAGAAAATCTTCTCCTCCTGGGGCTGGTCCTGCTCTGCAGCTCTCACAGTTTGTTGGGAGCCCTGGTGGGGATGGCCTCCAGTGTGCCAGCTTCTTCCTGCACCTCTGCCACTGTACTGTGCAGGATGCTGCTCTCCACGGCCCCTGCCAGCCACTACCAGCCCCAGTATATTCCCTCCTGCCTTTGTCCCAGCCAGGGCCACACAGAATCTTGAAGATGCCATTTTCAATGGATTAGTCCTGCCCAGCCCTTGGGCATGAGGCCCCTCAGGAGCACTGGGCAATGGGGGCTGTTTTCAGGGCACTGACCCAGCCTGGCTGCTGACCTCTGGTGACTCTCCCATGTCTGTCTCCATGGCAATGTCTGCCAGTAGTCCCAGACCTGTGTGCCGAGGTGTAAGGAAACAAAGGTCTGGATATCCCATTGTGGCATCACTGGATGGTGGAGGATAACATTGCTGGGTGGTGGATCATGATGTCACATGGGAGTGGTTTGTCACCTTGCATTCCTTTCTGTTTATATTCAGGTGCTAGATGTCCCTCTGTGGCATCATTGAGTGGTGGATTGTGACATCACCGGGGGATGGATATGAGGTCTCATCCTTCACTGCTTGGATTTTGGTGCCAACCAAGCCTGCGTTCAGACTGGATTGATCCTTGACTCCTGCCAAGCATGCCTGGTCCTCATCTTTCCCCTCCTGCTGCGACAGGCAGACATGGCCACAGGGACAGAGTGGAGCTGCCCCATCTGCCAGGACACTCAGAATGATGTGGCTTCTGCTCAGCCCTGTCACCACCAGTTCTGCCTGGGCTGCATCCTGCGGTGGGCTAAGAGAAATCCAGCGTGCCCACTCTGCAGCAATCCACTAGAGACTGTCAGGTTTTCTGAGCGGGGTGGACAGGACTACATACAATTTGCCATCAGCTCCCCTGAAGAGTCACCAGAGACCAACAACCAGGCAGGGAGAGTTCCTCTCCACTTTGGTGAAAATAGCCCCTATGGCCTTTTCATGTCTCCTCCAGAGCCCTCATGGCCCTTTCATGTCTTCTCCATCTTCCCCACAGCGAACACAGTCCCCAGCTGAGCAGGGGGCTGCAGGACCAGAGCCTGTGGGTGGCCTCCTGCCCAAGGTGTGGGCAGGACTGTTCCAACAACAGCAGCACCTCCTGGATCCTGTGCAGCCCTGGCTATGCCAGAGGCTGGCAGAAATCTATGGGGACCAGTGGTGGAGAGCAGAGGCTGCAGAAGCCTCCATCCTGCACAGCCTTTGTGCCTGTGGTCCGGATGCAGAGGCCTTGGTGGAGGTGCTGCAGCCTCTCCTCAGTGGGCACACAGCACCGCTGGTCCATGGCATCATCCACACCATTGTGGGCCAGTGCAGCGAGGAGGCCCAGAGGCTGCTGCGCTTCGCTCACACCAGAGAGGACAACAGGCCTGTAGCCAGCACCAGCTCCAGCAGCTCCAACTGCGCCAGCTCCCAGGAGAGAACTCCTGCCGCTGGCCCCACAAGCTTCAACATGGAGGAGGAAGCTGGAATGTCACAGGCCAGCCTCCAAGGGAGTCACATATGTCCTCAACCCATGCCTAACCCTGCAGAGTGGGACCAGCCCCAGGAGGAGCCAGAGCAGGCAGCAGTGGCAGGTCCATCTGCCCAGGGCAGCATCTGCAGCCCCTCTGCTCCTGGCGAGGGCAGGGACTACTCTCTTAGGGATTCCCAGAATGGCCAAAAGAGGAGAGCCCCCAGATCCCAGGATTCTCTTTAGTCCAGCAAGATGCCGCCCTGATGGTGGCACTAGTGAGATTCCAGAAACCCTTTAGGCCAAGAAAAAGTAAATAAATTCTATTTCGCTGACAAAGTTCCTGGGTTCTGCTTTCTCCTTCTTCTAATGTCTTTGCCTGACTCCCACACCCCACCATCAGCTGAGGGCCCCTGGAGCCCCAGGACCATTTTGGCAGCACCCCCTCACACAGGAAATCCTGCTGCAGCTGTGATGGAGGAAGAACTTCTGATAAAGTGGGTGCTGTGCACTGCATGGTTATCCTGGAAAATGTGTTAGAGCTGCCTGCTGACTTACCTGGATTTCAGTAAGGCTTTTGACACAGTTCCCCCCACCAGATCCCTCCCCTCAATGAGAGAGAGATGGATTAGAACAAAGCAGAAATCAAAGTAAGTGAGGCTCAGTAGATGTATAAACAGAAATCCTGCTTAAAATAAGGAATCAAAATTTGTTCTGAAAAGCAGGACCAGCCCCAGGAGCAGTGGTAGCTGTGGAGACAGGCCTGGAAGGGCCAACAGAGGCCACCAACTAGGCAGGACAGCTGGCAATGCCCTGAAAACAACTTCAGATATCTCAGTGTCTTCAGTTTGTCTGTTTGTGGGTTCCTTGGTTGGTTGGTTATTTGGTTATTTAGTTATGCCTTGACTGGCTTATTCCTGATGATTTTAATTTTCATTAGGATTTGTTAACTGCTGATATTCTGCTTTGGATGTGTAAAACAAACAATTCCATGAATATTTTCCTCAAAACAATAATTTTTATCTTCTTTCAAACTGAATGTCTAAATGTTCATTTTAAAATATATAGTCTCTCAACGACTGTTGAAGAGAGCAGGTTTTTTTGCATTGGAAAACAGTTGATGACACAGTCCCTGGTGACTAATTTCCAAATGTTATATACACTCAGAGCAAAGAAATCTATTATTATGTTGTAACCAGTTCTTCCATCTGCGATTTTGTCATTTTTAAATCCTAAGGGTTTAATTCCAGTATATTTTAAATTGGCAAGTGAATGTGATTGGAGAGTAATTTTTGGCCTCTGTCCTGTCCCGGTAAGATGAGTAAACTTTCTCTTTTAAGTATTTTTTTTTTCTCTGTGGTTTTCTTTGTCTTTTCTTGAAGGACTTTTCAAATGAGATTCCACACCAACTTTCCACTGAAATCTCATTGCAGCTCTACACTCACCATTTCAGAGGGGTCAGCAGCACTGTGTCATACTTTTTCTAGTCCATGAACTTCATTAATAGTGACCACTCTCATTACTTTTCACACATTTTTATTTTGGTTCGCAAAGACTGTTCTTCCTGTTGTATTTTTCTTATCCCCGAACCCCATTCAATTAACATCAAATTCACTCTGTAAAGTGATCACATATTTGAAATCTGTGTTTGCATTCACTACCACCATTCTTCCTGCTTTCTGTTTAATAGCTTATTTATTACATTGATTTCAGAGATAGAAAGGTTTGATTAAAAAAAGAAACAAACAGCAAGCAAAACTCTAGGTACCTGCAGAACATTTTTATCATTACTACAGGTATTCAGAAACTGAAAGGAAAAACCCAAATTTAGTTCTCAGTGCAGTACTTGTGACCAACTGGTAACTATAACCACCAAGATTCAGTTAAGTGATAAATATGAGCTAAATGTTGATGGACCAGAAGATAACTCTGTTACTGTAAAATGCTAAAAAGCTGATGTCATTTCCTTAAAAACCAACCAACCAACCAAACACAAAACACCCCTCTTTTTAAAAAAATCAAAGATAAGAGTGGACAAGTTTGTCACAAAATCCAGCCTTCTGAAAGAATTATTTCTGTTAAGACTTCATCAGCTCTTTCTGATTAAAAATCTCTCTCTCCTCCATTAATTCCCAGTTTTTATAAATACTACACAAATTCATCCTTAATATAGAGCCTTGTGCTGTCAGTTCTTGTCATGGTGAATGTGTTTCTTTATCTTGTACTTGATTGAGTCAACTCTGAATTCTGCCTGTTCATTTGTTCTACTTTTTCTTCATTTTCAGATTTCTCAGTCATAAACTACAGTGTCACAACACAATGCTTCTGACAACTGACTCCTTTTTGCCAAATTTCACATGTGTTTTCAAAGATCAGTTCTGCAACTTTCACTTCACCTTTACTGCCTCACATTCAAATGACAGATGAACTTTAATCAGCCTTGCAAAATGTAAATTCAGCTCTTCTCAATGGAATAGAAACACTACTTGGTTGTCTTATTTTGGGGGATTTTTTTTACCCTACAGGTTTTTGCCACATAGTCCTGGAAATATCCTAGGTGCATAAATATTTGCCTGGATCATACATATGGGGCAGCAGCAGAGGGCTCTGAAAAGCACCACCTTGTGATGGATTGTCTGAGTGGTTGGGTGCGGGTGGTGAGACCCCAGCCAGAAATGTGTGCTCTGCGTGTGGGTTTGCAGCACACAGCCCTGGGCAGCGCTGGGAGCGAGCTCTGGCCTTGCTGACAGCCGTGTTGGCAACAAGGAGAGCCCCTGGCTTTCTGCTGGCTGATTTCTCACAGCTCATGGGATGAGCCAGGCTCAGAGCGTGAGGGCACGTCCCCTCACCTGGTGTCTTCTGGTTTTCTGCGTTCATGTTTTGCCTCAAAGGTCATTTTGTAACAGCTTGAATTTCACTTTGGCTACCTGAATTCTGAGTTTAAAACCTGCTGGCCGGCACTTTGTCCTCTGTCAGAGACAGATGCACCAATCACAGTCTGGTCCTTATTTCACCTTCCTTTGCAAAAATGGAGAGTCCTCGAGCCTCTCCTCCTCTTTATACAGGGACGTTTAAATAGAGGTAAAATCAATTTCCACTCACTTTTTTCCAAAATAGTATTTGCAAGGTTTTTAGGATATTTTCCTTCCCATGTCTCATACAAGGCAAAAAAACTCCTCCCTCTTTCCCTGCCCCAAAGGCTCTTGCACAGTTTCTTTGTGTCATTTCAAACATTTGAATTGTTGAATATTAGTTTAAATCTCATTGTGATAATGAACGCAACTGCAGATATGCATAAATGCATATTTGAACGTGAAGTTCATTTTAATATTTGCTCTAGTGATAGGGCAGACAAATAATGTTTTAGTTGTATAAAATGCTTTTAGTTTCTTGGTGTTTTGTTTCAAAAGTGGGATTTTTTTTCCTCTGCTCTTTACTTTTCTGTATAGAGAATTGAGGCATATATACGTCCCCTATATATATATATAGGTCCTATAACCAAAAAACAAACAAAGAGAACTAATGGCTTTTCACATACATTTACATGTGCATGAAAAAGGAACTCTTCATTTGAAAGCAATAATTTACTCTCCTAGATCAGCTCAGGCAAAAAAGCTCAGGCAACAATTAATTCTGTTCTAGTTGGAATTGATAGTATGCTCTTCAGTCCAAGCATAAAAGAGCTAAGCTAAGACAGCACATATGTCCTTAACTGTGGAACATCACTGGTTGCAGGGAAGAGTCCACGGGTGCGTCTCCTTGTGGAATAACTTAGACTGTTCTTGCTGGCTTGAATTAATCCCAGTGGCAGGACATACTAAAATGAGCTGTATATCTTGTCCTGATCCTATTCTTACCCATTATTTCTGCTTAATTATCTGAATCTTCTGTATCTCTGTGGGAACTTGGAGGTTCATGACTACTTTTGCCAGGAGAGATTGGAAGTCTAATTTTACATGACTGCTTTGTTGGCTAATAAAATAGAGACTACATGCTAAAATGCACCTGCCAGCTAAACAATGCCTACAGTGAATTTGAAATAGAGGTATTTAAATGTAAATGAAAATTTGAGACGTCTGCCATTGACCCATGTAATTGGACTGATGATCCTGATGATCCTAGGAGTTTTTATTTTTGGGTGTACACTGAGGAAGAAATATAACCAAATATCCAAGAATACACATCATTAGAGAGTTTCAGAATAGCCATTTCATCTCCTTTGCCTAATTAAGAAGCCCATTAAAGCAGTCCCTTTGTTTCCTAAATAGCAAAACAAGTGGGAAGAAAAAGCCTCATTAGCAAGTCGTTGAGCCTTGAAATGAAAAGCAGACCGATTAAGGTGACCTATGTAGGCACACTTCCCCGGTTCACAGAACAAAGGGGCTTTAGAGACTGACACCTGTGGTTCACAAACGTCCTATGAGAGAGATTCCCTGAGACTTCAGCTTTCCTTTCAGAAAGGAAAGCACTCCTGAGATAGATGAGTGCAAATGGGAAATATGGATAGGTATACTCTGTAGTTCTGAGAATACAAACCCTGTTATTTTCTCCTCTCTACTGTTACTTTTGTGATCTCCATTCACGAGCAACTTCACAAATGGGAAACATATGACCTGCTAATATTACTTTAGGAATGCTACTGACCCCAAGCCCTGGACCCTGCCGAGTAGTATCCTCCGGCAAGCCTGACTCTGCATCGAGCTCCTTTACTCTCGTGGGTCGTTAGGGGCTCCGAATGGCAGTCTAGAGGAATGGAACTGGCTGCTGTTAGACCAGACTTAGCAGAACCTGCCACTGTGGTAGGAACACTCAAACTGAACTCGTGCACTGGAATCACATAATGAGGTGGGAAAGGACCTCGGGAAGTCTTTAGCCCAACTTCCTCCTCAACACTGCATTCAGCCATGGCAGATTGCTCAGGGCTTTGTCCAGTTTCTCCTGAAAACTCAAAGCAACGAGAGTGCACAGCCTCTCTGTGTCTGTACAGGAACTTCGAGAATCTGGTTAGTTGCAGAAAATGTCTGGCCTGCTGAACACTAGCCTCCCGTCTTAAAATAAAAACAAAACAAAACAACCAAAAAACAAACAAAAACCCAAACAAACAAACAAACACAAAATCAAAACCAACCAACCAACCAACCAAACAAAAAATCTCATCCATCATCCAAAACAAACCAACACTCTGATTGAATTGTGGCTTTACGAAAAAAATCAGACTAATATTTTCTATCAAGAGTTATCACCACATGATCAACCTTTCTACCAGATGAAGAGCTGTTTGCACAGGTGGTGTGCTGATACAATGCTTATTCTTCAAAAATCACTGGCCTATGGAACTGCACAATGCTTATTCTAGGACCATGTTGAACATTAACCAAGAAGAATAGGAGAGTAAACAGCCCAGTTATGCCAACTTTTCTGCTAATTTGGAAAGAAACACCAGTTCTTTGGGTGGTCAATTATGACTTGGGGGTCACTGACCATCAGGGACCAACAAAGAGACCCTGGGACAGAAGATCACATGTGCAGAGTAGAGGAATGACATTAATGATTTGGGGAAAATTATTATGAGATGTATGTTTATTCCAGAAAAATAAAGGAATATGTACATAAAATATAATATATAAACGTAAGTTTTTCTATAATCAGCATGCATTATATTTCAGAGGAGATATCCCCTTGTGCATCTGGCTAAATAAAGAATGGCTGCTTCTTAATGCTCAATTGGTGTTAAGGACTTTTATTTTACCTATTTGTGATAATAACTTGACTCAGAGCAGATGAACTAAACCACCTAATCATCTTGTGGCAATTTTGCCAGTAATGTATTTGTGTAAGCTTATGCCTTTATAAAAGTTCATTTGCATGGAAAATGTACAGAAGTTTTCCGTGTACAGCTCCCAGCCCTGCCCCAGCATGTGTGCACAGACACACACACATAACTCATATGCTTTAAGACCTTTTTATAAGAAGCATTTGTTCATGATAAACTTCTTTTTGGAAGCAGTAGTTGTTTCTCACTACATGAAGAATGACAGCAGAAGAAATTTCCTCATATACCCAGTAGAAAATTGTCTTGTTGGGATCAGACTTTGCAGAAATTACTCTGCTTCCCCCCCATTCAGCCTTAGAGGCATCTGAGCTTTGTTCACTGAGAACTGGGGAGATAAGGGCAATGCAAGGAGTCAAAAAGAACATTAAAAGAGTTGCATTTTGCCTCTGTTACATCTTCAGCTCCTAGGAGGGGGTGAAGTTCAGACCCATGTGTTAACTCACAGCCCAGAGAGAGGGACAGGAATGCCCCGCCTAGGCAGAGATGTAGAATCTGAGTGCAGCAAGTCAAGGTAATGGCTGGAGATTTAAATGCAGAGCAGCACTGCCAGCACTGACTGCTCTCATCATGATAAGGTGACTGGTACTGACAGTTTTCTTTTTTCTGCAAACCAAGGCTGTCAGTGTTTCTGTGTTTGTATTAATGAGAAGGATAGAGTTTAGGCTTGTGGTTTAATGGACAGCAAAGCAGTGTCCAAATTCAACTGATTTAATTTTTGTTTTGATTACATTTTTTTCTGTGATAAGTCTGAAAATCAAGGACATCTTTTTGGAAGTGCTCAGAATCCAAGATCTCTGACTTCGCTTTGGTAGTAGCTGAGTGACCTCTCAGAGTCAGGCTTGAACTCAAGTCAGTTTGCCTTGAACTGAGTAAGCAAAGATGTGAGCTGGTTTGGCTTCATTTTTTTAGAGAGGAAAAAAAACTCAGACTCAAACCTAATTCAACCTGTGTTGAATCCTCTGAAAAATCTGACTTATTGAAGGAAGTAACACTTTGTGATACTTGTAGCATCAGAATGTGCAGATTTTACAATTCTTTCAGGCACTTGTTAATCCAGACCAATAATGCTCTTATTAATGTTTTAACACAGTTGGTAGAAATGAACTTACTTGAAATTTTGGCTTCAATTTTCAATGATATTTTGAGTATGAGAATATTCATTTGGGAGAGGAACAGAATGCATTTACACAGATCTATTATGGTTTTTTTCAACATGCAGATCCTCTCGTTTCTCTTCTCTAGTTTAAGCATTAAAGCAAACCACCTGCTTTTAAAATGCAGCTCAAATGTAACTGTTTCTGCTATTTTGCTTTTTTTTTTTTTTTTTTGCATGATCTGAAAATATTCGAAATATTCAGTTGTGATTTGCTTTGTAGCGTTCTTTGTAATTGTGGGACTAAAAAAACAGCCAGGAGAATTTTTCCCAACCATAGAACGCATATAGAACAGTATTAGACATTTTGTCAACATTCCTATTTTTCCTTCTATATAACTTTATTAAATCTATGCTTTGGAATAAATTTTACCAAGCAGGCTTTCAGTTCAATTACAGCAACTGCTTTTCAGCAAGCTAGATGAAGAAAGCATTCACTTAGGAAAGCAAGTTTTCCACATACTCCTTGTCCATTATTCCACCTGAGTGAACTCCTTGCAGTTCAATAATTACAGTGTAATACAACAAAACTATCAGCTACTGTATAAGAGTATAAAAGGTTAATTTATTGAAGTTAACTCCTTCATTCCAGCACCACTGCTGTGTCTGGGACTACATTTTCAAATGTGCTCACATTTCATGTTCTCTCAGTTACTGAGGGATCTTGGACCCCCAGAAGCAGAGGACTGCCCCAACAGGGACTTCACCAGGCACTGCATGGAAGCAAGACCTGGGAAGACGCAGTTGTTTCCCAAAGTCGCCACAGGCTTGCTTGGTCCAGGTTTCATCACTTCCTCTGACAAGAGCCCCTCAGGACTGCTGGATTGCACACGTGCCTGCCTTGGCCTCTTGCTGGGTGGGGGAGAATCCTGGGGGCTGGGGGCTCTCCTCTTTCGGGCACGCTGAGGCTTCCTGTGAGACTGGTCCCAGCCCTGTGCCTGGCTGCAAATGCTGCCCTGGGCAGATGGACCTGCCACCACAGGTTCCTCCTGGGGCTGGTCCTGCTCTGTAGGAATGGGCACAGGTGGGAGGTGCCTGGGACCCCCTTGGACGGCAGCCTCTGCTGTTCCGGCTTCCTTCTCCATGTTTAATCCTGCTGGAACACTGGCAAAAATCCTCTTCTGGGAGCTGCTGGAACTGGAGCTGCTGGACATGGAGCTGGAGCTGGCACTGGCACTGGCCACAAGGCTGTCAGTCTCCTCCCTGCCAATGTGGAAAAGCAGCAGCCTCTGGGCCTCCTCACCGCACTGGTCCACAATGACAGTGATCAGGTCATGGACCAGTGGTGCTGTGTGTTCCCCAAGGCAGTTCTGCAGTGTCCAGACCAAGTTCTCCACATTCAGACCATGGAGGCAGAGATCATGCAGGATGCTGCTCTGTGCAACCTGTACCAACCACCACTGGTCCTGGAATATTGCCTCCAGCCTCTCACACAGCCAGGGACGCACAGGATCCAGGAGGTGCTGTTGTTGTTGGAACAGTCTTGCCCACACCTCAGGTGGGAGGCCACCCACAGGCCCCAGCCCTGCAGCCCCCTGCTCAGCTGGGGACAGTGTTCCCTGTGAGGAAGGTGCAGGGGACACCAGAGGGCCATGGGGGCTGTTTTCATCCAGGAGGATGGGAGCTGCCCCTGTATGGCTGCTGGTCTCTGGTGACTCTTCAGGGGAGATGACAGCAAACAGCAGATAGTCCTGTTCACCCCGCTCAGAAAACCTGACAGTCTCTATCAGTGTCCTGCAGAGTGGGCATGACAGATTTGTCTGTGTCCACCGTAGGATGCAGCCCAGGCAGAACCAGTGGTGACAGGGCAGAGCAGAAGTCACATCTTTTGGACCGTCCTGGCAGATGAGGCAGTTGCTGTAATTTTCTCTGGCCAATTTTGTGCTTGGCAGCATTTTGGGGAGAGCTGAGGATCAGGAGCTGCTCCCCTTCATTGGCGTCACACGCTGCAGGAGAAGCTGTAGTCACTGACTGTCCCAGGGAGAGGAGGTGGGAATGGCCAGGCCCCTGAAGAAGAACACTCTCCCAGCTCCCTAAGTCCCATCACCCACCCCATGGCCACCCCAGTGGGACATTTTCGTGCACAGCTCACCCTCAGTGCTGCACCTGCAGTAGTCGGCTGACCCAACTAGGCAGGGCAGGGAAACAGGAGTGATGGCTCTAGGTTGGGCACTCTAGGAAAGCTGTTGATGGCAACCCCCAACACACCACCAGTGCTGGGAAAAACCTGGTTTGACTCTGCAGACCCCAGAATCTTCCTCAGCAGGAGTCAAGGCTTGGGCCAGATTGGCCCTGTCACTGCTGGTGCCCAAATAAAATCAGCATTGGATGTGTTGTCACAATCTGCCACTTGGGATGTCACCCTCCAGAGCCTGGTGATGTCACAATGGGATGTTCCCCACTACAGGTGCACAGTGTCAGGAAAGAAAATAGTTTCTTGTTTTGAACTTCTACATTTTCATGTTGCTCTCCCTTGGCCACCTATGTCATGGCTGTGTGTCTTGTCCCTGCTCCTGACACACTGCTGAGGTGTCCCATGAGCAGGAATGTGGTGGGACCAGTCAGCATGGACTGTCTGTGGCTGGACGATGCCTCCTTCCTTCACTGCCTTTCCCTGAGAAATGCCAGGATTTGGAGTATTTGGGTGGGAGTGGCCAGCCCTGGGTGAGAGGAAGGATCCCCTCCAGCTGTAGGCATGTAGGCCACTGTGCCCAGCTGTGAGAGGAAGCCCCCCAGGCACACCTGGTGTGGGGGGACACCTCCTTGTCATCCCCATGCTGACACCCTAGGGTGGTGCCCAGGGTTCTAGGGATACTCCTTTTGGGTGGGCAGAGCTCGGGATGACCGTCAGGCACTGGGACCAAGTGGGGCAACAGGGACCTGCCAGCAGAAGCCAGGGGTGATGCCCAGTTGGGTCCTCAATGTACCTGTGACAAGATAATTTGCCCCTCCTGCCCACTTCACCTTTGTCATCTGCTGCACTGTGGGTGCATGGCTGCAGCAGGGTTTTCTGTGGGAGGAGGCACCGCTGACATGGCCCTGAGGCTCCAGGACCCATGGCTGTACCCCTCAGTGTGCATGTGCCACCAACAGTGGGGCATGAGGTGAAGGGTAAAGGCATTAGTAGGAAGAGAATCCCAGAGACTGTGTGAGTGAAACAACAATTTATTTCCTTTTATTATTTCTTGACTAAAGGGTTGCAGGAATCCAGCTAGTGCTCCTGTGAGGGCAGCCTCCTGCTGGGAGGAGGAGAATCCTGGGAGCTAGGGACTCTCTTCTTTGGGGCATGCTGGGACCCCTTGGGCAAGAGGTTCCTGCCCTGGCTGGGAGCAGAGGGGCTGTGGCTACAGTTCTGGGCAGAGGGACCTGCCACCACCAGCTGCTGCAGTATTTCCTGGTTCGGGTCCCAGTCTGAGGGGTTGGGTGCAGGTGAGGAGCAGCTGGGGCTCCCAGTGGAGGTGGATGCTGATGTACCAGCTTTTTTCTCCACCTTGGAGGCTGCAGGGCTGCTGGCGGGCATCCCCTCCCAGGAGCTACTGGGCTGAGAGCTGCTGGACCTGGATCTGGATCTTCTGCAGCTGCTGGAGCTGGAGCTTGAGCTGGAGCTGGAGCTGGAGCTGGAGCTGGAGTTGGAGCTGGAGCTGGAGCTGGCCATAGGGCTATTGTTCTCATCCCTGACAGGACCAGAGCACAGCAGCCTCTGGGCCTCCTCTCTGCACTGGTCCACAATGACCCTGCTGATGGTGTGGATCAGTGGCACTGTGTGGTCACTGAGGAGAGGCTGCAGCAGCTGGACCAGCATCTCCATATCTGGACCGTAGATGCAAAGGCTGTACAGGATGCAGCTCTCTATGTCCTCAACCAGCCACCACTGGTCCCAGTATATTCCCTCCAGCCTCTGATGCAGGCATGGCTGCACAGGGTTCAGGAGATGCTGGTGTTGTCGGAACAGTCCTGCCCACACCTCAGGCAGGAGACCACCCACAGGCTCTGGCTCTGCAGCCTCCTGCTCAGCTGGGGACAGCGTTCCCTGTGGAGAAGACAGAGGTGTCACCACTGCACAACTGGGGCTGTTTTCATCCAGGGGGAAGGAAGTTCTCCCTGCCTGGCTGTTGGTCTCTGGTGACTCTTCAGGGCCTCTGATGACCATGTCTATATAGTCATCTTCTTCATGGCCAGGAAACCTGACAGTCTCTACTGGTCTGCTGCAGAGTGGGCATACTGGATTTCTCCTTGTCGACTGCAGGATGCAGTCCAAACAGAACTGGTGGTCACAGGGCAGAGCAGAAGCCACATCATTCTGAGTGTCCTGGCAGATGGGGCAGCTCCATTCTGTCCCTGTGTCCATTTTTGTGCTCTGCAGAGGGCTGGAGAGAGATGAGGATCATGAGCTGCTCCCACTTGCAGAAATGCTTGGCAGGAGTCAAGGTTTGAATCAGACTGGCCCAGGCTCTCCTGGTGCCCAAATATGAGCAGTGGGATACATGATGTCAGAATTCATCCTCTGGTGAGGTCACCATCTGCCACTTGTGATGTCAACAGGATGCGAGACAGGATGTTTTCCCCTGCAGGTGCACAGTGCCAGGAGGAAAAAGGAAGTAGGAGTTTCTTGTTTTGAACTTCTGCATTTCCGTGTTGCTCTCCCTTGTTCGCTTGTGACACACGTCCATGGCTGTGTGTCTTGTCCCTGCTTCTGACGCATGGAGTGTCTGCAGCTGCCCCTCACTGCCTTTCCATGTTCAATGATGGGATTAGGAGGATTTGGGTGGTTGGTGGCCAGCCCTGGGTGGGAGCCTCCCACCCCTGTGGCTTGTGTCCCTACTTGAGGGAGAAGCAGAAAGGAATGTTTTGCTCCTGCCCTATCCACTCCCACTGGCACTTGCCCACAGTGCCAGGTCCCAGTGTGTTGGTGCTCCTCAAACCCACCAGCAATGGAACCTGGTCCCACAACTGCAGGAAGGAGCTGGAGTTGCTGCCTTCCTGAAAAGGGTAGAAGGGCCCTTTGCTCATTACTCTCGAGAGCCCAGGATCCATCACCATTGTTGGCCCTACTGTCCCATCATCCCTTCTTGCCTCATGCTATTGTCACCATTTGATTCATTAGCACTTCAAACATTCCTTTTTACATTTAGAAGAGCATACTTTGTTAGCTTGAGGGCTGGATGGTGCAAGTTGGGACTGCTGGGGGGCGGGGGGCAGTGCAGGGGGGCACTGGCTCTGCCCATTAACATCTGCTCAAGTGACAGCCTCTGGTCTCTATTCACGGGGCCTCTCATCTGCCTCCCTGGGAGAGGCCATCACATCCAGGCATTTTAGGTCAATGCCTACACCAGATTTTCCCAGTGTTTTTTGAAGTCAGAGCCCTGCTGGATCCATGGTGATGGCACAAAGACAATTTTTTCTGGTTTTTGGGACTGTGTGACTGTTCTGCTTTGCTTGTCCAGTAAAAACACTGGGGAGTTGAGTTTGGGAAAATCACCAGATGCTCAAACATAGATTTTCTCTCTTTTCTCTTTAAGTAACTGTAAACTCATTCACAGTTTTTTTTCCCAGACACTTAAAAGTTACAGCTAGCTCAGGCTTTTTAAAAAGGTAATGAGAATCAATCCATTTTATTAGACAAGTTTGAGGATTCTTTCTTGACTTGAGGCAATTTAGAGAAGGTGTCCAATAGAAAATATCACAATCTGTTCTTAAAGGTAGCAAAGAAAATTCTCATGACAGGTTTTGTAAGTATTACCAGTGGTTCCATCTCAGGAACTCTTGCTTCTGTGCTTGACTATTTTGCAGTGGTTTTTATTGTGCTTTTTAGCATGATTTCTTTATAAATAACTCCCACTGTTTCTCCAGAGAGAAAAAAAAAATAAGCCATCTACTTATCCTAAAAAATAAAAAAAAAAGCACCAAGTTTTCCTATTCACCATTTCTTATAGGGCACCCAATCAGTCAATACTGGGGCCAAAACATAATTTAATGTTCTGGTGAATGACCTCGATTCTGGGACAGAGAGCACCCTCAGCAAGCTAGGCTTGACCTTAATTTTTGTGGTTATAGAACTGCATTTTCCAGGGACTCCAGTGGCACAAAGGCTAGCTGAGCACTTGCAGGTTTAGCAACCAGAACCGTCTTTATTATCCCCTCTCAAAATGCTCAGTCATGGTCTGGTCTTTCTTCAGCAGAACTAGAAACAGAAGATGCTTCTTGCCTGTCTCTGGTGATGTGACTCCTGTTCATGCAAAAATGCAGGGATGGGATTTGGTCACTTCATAAAAGATGATGAGCAAATACCAAAGTGTGATTATTGGTGTCCTAAACACAAGTTTGAGACACAGTGCAGACTGTAAAAAAAATGAAAATAATGTTTCTGGATATTAATGGGTCTCCAAAAGAGAGTTTTTTAAAAGTTTAAATTGAACATTTTTCCTTATTTTAGACTAGTCTGTAAAGAAAAAAATTATATAATTAGCTATATCTTGTGGTTCACAGCAAGGACATAACTAACAATTGGCACATAGCAATGTCAGCTCCTTAGTGAGCACTGAGGTAAATCAGGTAGGTAAATGTGCCACTCATGTAACACAAGCAGCAAGCAAGAGAAGAGATGCAGAGGCCTGGAGCCTTTGATCACCCAAGGATCCACAGGATTCTGGGGGCTCTATTTTTAACATAAATACTAATTTTAAGACCAGTTACTTCAAAGCGGAAAAGAGAAAATTCTGCAAAGAACTCTGCTGGTCTCATGGTCTCTGAGCACCCTGAAGTGGTGGGTGTTCCTGAGTACCAGTTCCACCCAGAATATGCCATCACACCGTTCTTCCCAACTTTAAAACTAGATGTCCATATAATTCTCTTTTTTTGCCTTATTTGTATTGCCAGCCCCCTGCCACAGCCACACTCTCAGGTCGGCAGCTGTGCAAGGTGGAGTCCCAGGTTTGGTTCCAAGAGACAAAGAAAAACCTTGTGGAATTGGTATATACCCTCAGACGCTGCATGGGCTGCCTCAGATTTTTGCAAAACCAAGCCAAAAAGTTGTTCAGTCCTCAGATTTCACCCGATTGAGCTGTCTGTGGATGCACAGCAGCACAAAATACATCCCAAAGAGAGTCTTCAAGCATAAGCTGGTTTTAATGCCTTTTGACAGGTTTAACTGCAGACCTTGGGTGACACAGGGCGTTGAGATTTGTTTTTGTCAAGCAGGAGTGGTGGCTCACAGAGAATAAAATACCTTGTGTCAAATTTAGTGTATTTTTAGTGTTTTACAGAAGTTTACATTTTCTGGTAGTGCAGAAATGTTCTTCATATTGACTTCATAGGGGTTTTTTGTCCTGAAGATGCTTCTTAAAAAAGTCTTAGAGAATCAGAAGACAAAACAGTCTCTGGGAGGGGGTAAACTCTGAGTCTTGCTCAAGGCTACTTTAAAGCAAAGAACATGAAATTCTAAACTCTGAAGAAATGTTTGCATGCCCTAATTTTATCTCTCCTTTATAGTTTGGCCACAGCTACTCTGAGGTGAAGAATAGATGCCAGTATCTCCACAACAAACTGTCCACATTAAGAGATTAATATGGGAACTGGACAATCAGGAAACAGAGTCATGGCACCAGTCATCTGCTCCAGCCAGCCAGTCTATCAAGTGTAGCTTATTTACTTAAAATTTAGGATTAATACCTGTAAGATTATGTATGCCATTGTTGAATTATAGCTTAATTATTTAGGATTATGTAAATTAGTGTCAAACTTTTGTATTAAAGAAGTTTCAGCATTGTAACGACTTTTGTTGCTATTGTTTATACCATATTTGAAGCTGCTTTTTTCTTGTTTTTTCCTTTTTCAAGGCTTAGGTTTTGTGCATTGAAATAAATTTATCAGTAGACACTGGAGACCCAGTAATTCTCCTGTGAAGTTGTGCACATTTTAAGAAAAGTACTGTAGGAAATTGAAATATTTTAGGATAAGTCTAAGGCTGTTTTCTCTTCTCTCATGTTAATGCAAACTCTTTGCTTTAAATGATAGAAGGACTAGAAATTTGCACAAAAGAACAAGAAATCATCTTGTTTTGGAGGGTTAAAGAGGCAGAAACTCAGCCCTGGAACTTCAGCCCCCATTCCAGTGATGGCTAAAATTATTTGCTTGTAGCTGTAGGTTTTTCCTATAAAATTGCTACTTCCATTGTGGAAGATAAGACCATTTACCAATCTAGTAGCTCCTCAGCTTTAATAATATTGGGGAAATGAATGTTTTACGAAAATGAAACATATCTAGGTTTTAGGCAAGACTATAACTGAAACACGTTAGTATCTATTTATATGCTACTATCAAGTATTTTTTGGAGAGAGAGGCAAAGAAGGTATTGTTTACATGAAATATTTATTGAAAGATTTTTGCCCTGGGTGCCAGAAATATAACAAAGATGACATGTCTATAACAATAAACTACTGTGATTACCAAATAGCAGAAACTTTCATTTCATGCAGCTTTTTGGTTTATTTTAATGTAAATTGTTGCTTACTTTATCCTGCAAAAGCACAGATTATTTGGTCAAAATTGAGCCAAATCTTGGAGTGTCTCACTGCATTTGTCATTTCAAAATGCTGCCAAGTGAAAAGGGAAGCATTATGTTTTCAAATCTTATTTTGGTGCTTTTGACAAGATTTTGGTAGTATGGCTAGCAGACTTCATCTCCAGCATCAAATTACCCCATTGGTGTGTCGCTGTGAATCAGAAAATGTTTCCCTTCCAGAAAATAGGCATTCAGGTAACTGGGATCAGTGTGATTTTTTTTTCCTTAATTAGTGGGTTCAAAGGCACTGCATTCCTGGAAGTGTAAAGGCAGGAAAGGTGCATCCCTTTCTGTTGCATGGATAGGACAGTTGTGTTTCATACCTGAGACCATGTTGGCCCTGGGTGCCTTGGGCTAGTGCAGTTGTTTTCAGCTCTACCCTTCAGTGGGAACGGAAGAGAAGCCCTCCCATGCAGAGCTGCATTCCCCTGGGTGTGTCTGCCCTGTGTCCTGAGCACAGCCATGCCCAAGTGCCCAAGGCTTACACAGTGGCTGTTGAACTCACTGGGGTCCTGCTGCAGCACCATGAACTTCGGAGCTCCACCTGATAAACCATGTGGCTGCTCAGCTTAAAATGCTGTGGAGTTCTCCATACTGGGACCCATTCTGGCAGTTCTGTGCCCTGTATCTAAGCCAAGTGCCTGGGTCTGACATGAACTGTCATGTGTCACTTGGGACACAGCGTCTCAGTGTGTGTGACCATTCACAGCCTAGTCCCTGTGTCACTGAGACCCAGCACAGCTGATGGATTCTTTTCTTCACCCGTCTTTCATAGCACTGACCTGTACTCACCTGCACCCTCTGGGTTACAGACTGTGCCTATACTGCAGCTGGAGGTCAGTGCTGCTGCAGAGGTCCAGCATTGCAGTTCATTGTTGGACCTGACAGGGATTTAATGGAAGGTTTTGTTCCACTTGCACTGAGCCTTTCTGAAGCCTTGTGAGTGTCCACGACAGCCTGCAAAACAGCACTGTGACTCTGCATCTCTCTTGTGTGGAGGGGACATTGCTGTTCAGCAAATGCTGGGAGGCAACTGAAGCAGGGCTCGTGATGGTGTTACTACTTCCCCTGTAGACCTGACCTGCTCACACAGACACACAAACATTGCCAGTGGTGACATGCTGGCTGGGGTGGCTGATAAAGTGTGCAAGAGTGCTGCTGTCATGTGCAGGCAGAGAAACAGGAAAGATGTGCTGGTGAACAGGAGGAGATTTGTTCTATTCCATTTGAGTAAGTGTGCTGCTTCAGAAAGTGCTGGAAATCCAGTGCCATTCCTGGAGGATTCCACTCCATCACCACTTCAATACTGCAGGAGCTGTAGACAGGTGAGCTCCACACCAGATCTCACTAATCCTTAATCCTGGCTGCTGTAAATCCTCAGACTGGTATTTAGCAGTGATCAAACAGCATCTATCTGCTCTTTTTGCTCTACCGTCAAGCCAGTGCAGAGAACTGACTCCAACTAAAGACATTTCACATGATCAGCAGGAAACCTGGCTTTGGTCTTTCTGGCATGCAGTTCTGGTCAATGATGGGATACAGCTTAACTGCATCACTTGTCTGAAAAATCAATATAGGCTTTGAACATCTTATGTTGTATTTTGAAAGCATAAACTTTGAAAATCTAAAACTTCTGCCAGTTTCAGCAATACTATGGAAAATAAAATGGGAGGTTAATGAGTATAAACAGGTTAGTTCATTTGCATGAAGCATGAATCATAGCACTTTAAAAAAACTTTTATTGATGGTTTCTTTCTTTCTTCAGGTACACATCATTATTGCCAATTACTGCTCCCATCACTTTTTCCCACTCTTGCTCCTACATCCTTACCAACACCACCAGGGAAGGATGAAGTGGGACTCGTTCCTCAAAACACAAAATTAAAGACTTCCAGTGCCTGAAAGCTTTCAAAGGAGACACAAGGAATGGCAGTGCCAGGCAGAGCTCTCTGTGGATCTTTGCTTTAATTAAATCCATGAATAGTTTGGGTTGAAAGGGGATTAAACACCACCTCGTTCTATCCCCCTGCCACGAGCAGGGACACCTTCCACTATCCCAGGTTGCTTCAAGCAAGGGAAGAATTTCTTCCCAATATCCAATTTAATCCTGCCCTCTTCCAGCCTGAAGACATCAACCCTTGTCCAGTCACTCCAGACTTTGTCTGAAGTTTCTTTCCAGCCCTCTTGGAGTCCCTCTAGGCTCTGGAAGGGGCTCAAAGGTCTTCCGGAGCCTTCCCTTCTCCAGGCTGAGCCCCGCCCCAGCTCTCCCAGCCGGTCTCCATAGCAGAGGAGCTCCATCCTTGAGAACAGACTAATTAAACTAAATCTCAAGGCAGAAGTCAAGTATTTGATAATGAGGAACCATCAGGCTTCCAGATAGATAAATTATGTTTAACATGTCTCAGCAATTGCAGAAGCTACAGAAAAATAATAAAAGCAAGTAAATTGAAGTAAACGCAAACCAGACATAACAGAATGCTGGCATCTTCAAATCAAGGACATTTGGCCAAACAGCCAAGACAAGGCCAGATTATGAGGAACAAAATAAGGCCAACTCATCAAACTGGGTAAAGTGTAATTGTGGCAGGGGAAATTGTGATCACCAACTCGTGGCCACCAACCCAAGAAACCCACCAACTCAACAAATGGGTGAGGGGCTGGAGCACAAGTTCGATGAGGAGCAGCCAAGGGAGCTGATGGGGCTTAGCCTGCAGAAAAGGAGGTTCAGGGGGACTTTCTGGCTCTCCATAATACCTGACAGGAGGGTGCAGCCAAGTGGGGGTCAGGCTCTGCTCCCAGGGAACAAGAGACAGGATGAGAGGACACAGTCTTAAGCTGCACCAGCAGAGGTTTAGGTTGGACATTAGGAGGAATTTCTTCCCAGAAAGGATGATCAAACACTGGAAGGGGCTGCCCAGGGAGGTGCTGGAGTCACTGTCCCTGGAAGTCTTTAAGGAACGTGGCACACCAGTACCATGGTCTGGTTGACAAGGTGGTGTCTGGTCACAGTCTGGACTTGATGATCTCAGAGCTCTTTCCCAATCAGTCTGAGGAGAGACCTCATTGCTGTATTCAACTTCTTGAGGGAAGAGAAGGGACAGACACTGATCTCTGCTCTGTGGTGCCCAGTGACAGGACCCAAGGGGACCTGAAATTATGTCAGGGGAGGTTTAGGTTGGACATTAGGAAAAGCTTCTTCCCGCAGAGGGTATTCATGCACTGGAACAGGCTGCCTAGGGAAGTGGTCACAGCACCAATCTGACAGAGCTCAAGGTGCACATTTGGACAACACTCTCAGGCACAGGGTGTGATTGCTGCAGTGCCCTGTGTAGGGCCAGGAGTAGGACTCGACGAACCTTGTGGGTCCCTTCCAGCTCAGAACGTTCTGCGATTCTGTAATTGATTCGGTCATGAACACAAGAACAAAACTGAGCACGCGAGCAAATTGGCATATGAGGAGCGAGAGAGCCCTTTGACAGGAGCGCCCGGGTCATCAGCCCGGCTCCTTTAGCCGCCCCAGCCGCTTCAGCCGCCCTTTTGCCGACTTAAGCCGCCCTTCACCCACTTTCCGACTGCCTTTGCCCCCCTCAAACGCCCTTTCTCCGCCCCAGCTGCCCCTTGCCCGCCCCTTCTCGCCCCGCCTTTCCCCGTGCCTTTAATTATTTTCCCGCCCGTGGCTCCCCTCACAGCGGCCACCATGGAGGACGCGCTGAAGCGGGCTCTGCGCACCGCGGTGCTGCGGCCGACCGGGCACTCGGGTGGCGGCTGCATCAGCCAGGGCCGGAGCTACGATACGGACTGCGGCCGGGGGGTCGTGAAGAGCCACTGCGAGGGGGAGGTGTGGCGGGGTGGGGATCGGGGGTGCCCGGGCTGGGCGGGCGCCGCGGTGGGGAGCAGCATCTCTGGGTTGTGCCAGTCCTGCAGTGGCACCAGGGCGGTGACTGTCCCCTGTGCTGGGCCCTGCTGTGGTCACACCTCGAATCCCGGGGACAGTTTTGGGCATTTCATGACAAGAAAGGCATTGAGGGGCTGGAGAATGTCAAGGGAAGGGAACGAAGGTAGGGAAGGGGCTGGAGCACCAGGAACGGCTGAGGGAGCTGGGAAAGGAGCTCAGCCTGGAGAAGAGTGGGTTCATGAGGGACCTTGTGGCTCTGCACAACCTCCTGATAGAAGGGTGCCGGGTCAAGCTCTGCTCCCTGGGGAAAAAATGAGAAGAAGCAACCTCAAGTTGTGTCAGGGGAGGTTTAG
>VXAX01004431.1:0-245646 GCA_013399835.1 Leptocoma aspasia
TTAGTGATTTTTTTCCAGAAACAGCTACTAATTTCAGTGAAATCACACAGGTTGGGCAGTTAAACACTTTATTTATAACTGTCATCTGCTCAAAGAGATAATCTCAGCCTTCACTGTTATAACCTGAAAGAATTTGTTACTTGACACATAGCAGTACTGGCCTAAAGCACACTTACAGGTACACTTCCATATGGCACCAATTACTAATTAAATTAATAAGAAAAACTTCTGTCAAGTGACTGTACAGAAGTTTATATAGCTCAGCAAGGCAAAAAACCCCACTATCTGCTCAAGGGTCAATCTGGACAGTGAAAAAAATGGGAACATTAAGCTGAAATTTCGCTCTATTTCTAAATATTTAAATAATTAATCAAAATCACCAAAAATCTGCTTTTTAAGATTTTTGTCAATCAACATGAATAATTCAATGCATAACTTATAGACTGTCCATATTTAGACAGTATTTGCATTACCTGAATTCACCCTGGATTCCAGTAGGAACAAGCCAAGTTAAAACAAGCCATAGATTTTCTCATCTACATGTGGTTTGCACCAGCATGGCTACGTGGTTTGTTGTCCAAAAACCATAATGAACATTCACCATAATTGTGCTACCACTATTAGGGGTAGGAAAACCCAGAGGGGCAGCAAAAGGCTTGGCAGGTATTATCTGTCTGTTGTACAGTGTACAAAGCTATAACATATAACAAAAGTCCAGCAAAGAGCAGATCAATGTGTCAGAAGGTATTGGCACAGAGCTGAATGTCAATGCAGATATTAAGGTTTAGGAGCTGTCATAGACAAAGAACAGTTGAAACTGTGAACAGGAACAGGCAGCAGGTAACTGTTGTGTGAGTGCATGGGTGAATGTATGACACTGAACCCCTAAACTCTCAAGATGAGAGGCAACTTGCAAGCTGCAACCACTAGTAGCTGCTGGAAATGTTGATAACACTTTGACTAAACACAAGCAGTGTATCCCAAATTCTCCAATTAATAAAGATACAGGAGACCAGAGCACTAGTTAAAAGGCTGATCATGTGCTGTTCTTATGCACATGCATTATTTAGACTGGAGGAACAGTGAGCTTGGTTTCCAGAAAGAAGATTTGGTGCCAAGAGATGAGTTCCTGAAAGAAAGAAGTGCCCTCAGAAAGAAGAAGGGGGCCAAAGGTGATCCTGGCCTGGGGAGGGACCTGGGAAGTGCAGGAAGATCCTGAAGATGAGGAAGCTATGGACATCAATGTTGTACATCAGTGATGGACATTCAGTGGTGGACGTCAATGCCAGGGCATGCGCAGAGACTGTGCCTGAGATGGGCATCTTCAAGCAGCATCACAGCAGGAATAAAAAACTACTTTCTGCCCAATGCCACTTATAGTCACCCTTCCATGCAGGGAAGGGGAGACTTAGGGAATGGTAGGGCTGGTAGGGAGGGAGGAATTTAGTGTGAGAAAAAATAAATAGGGCAAAATCTGTAATGTCATTTTTTCTTCAATAAAACCTAGTACCCAGATGCTTTCCACATTGGAATTTTTTACAGTGTAATAAACACTGCAAGACAGACAATATCTCACCTCGCTGCTGTAAACAGATGTTATAACCTGAGAGAACTCATTACTTGACACACAGCAGTGTGTCAAGTACTGCTGGCCAGCAGTAGTGGCCTAAAGCACACCTACAGGTATACTTCCATGTGGCACCAATTACTAACTAAATGAGTAAGAAAAACTTCTGTCAAACGATGGACACAGACAACTCCCTGCATGTCATAAAGGAAACTACAATGAAATCACAATTTTCAACTACATGTCATTTTTCACTGAGCATGTCTTCAGAATTAAAAGTCAGGATCCGTGTGTTTGCAGCATACTTCAGTGTACAAGATAAACTTATGTCAAAGAAGAAAACAGCTCTGGATTGTGTATACTTGGAAAACTAAAATTTCGGCAGTTCAGAGAAGAGCGTTGGTGAAGTTGCGGTAACTTGCATTCCTATTACCAAAGCAGAAAAACATGCGATGATCCATGTGAGCCACAAGGATCACTGCTCTCTGAGACATCCTTCTATATTAAGGACAGCAACAAGCAAATGTGGGTAGGCATTTTACTCTACATGATGGCAGTGTGCTATTTCTTGCAAAAGCATTTCTGTTAAGTGCCTCATTTTAAGATTTCTTCAACTCAGAGTAAGGTAAAGCTTCTAATAATTTTGCTTCTAGATAATGCTTTTGTCAGCTATTCAGCATTGTAATTATCCACATAACAGTCACACTCCAGTAGATAAGGACTCTAAAGAGAAAAATAATATTTTTACAAGAAGGTCAACTTTAAAGAAGATGCACTTAATTTGCTTATCTGTAAACACCCGATATCCCATGTGAGCTCTGGAAAACTACATAGCAGGCTATAAAAACCCCACTTGAATTCTGCTTCATCCCTTGGCCTTTAAAAAATCTTGAGCTTGCCATTATGTTCTTCACTAGAGCTGATACCAGGAGCAATGTTACCAGGAGCCTACTCACTACTGAGTAGGGTATTTGGTGGTTTTAATAAATTTTTTGGTTAAAAATCACCGTGGCTAACATAATATTAAAATATTAATTGTAGATGTTCTAGAAATGCTTATTGTTTTCCATCTAATTAAACAGCAAATGTTGGTCAACATTTTTTATTTGACTGAGGATTAACTGCAGTTTCATATTAATAGCAATTTCCCCCAAATTAAAGTGAGCTTGAAAATTATCTAGTAACAAATATGAAACATGTCTGATGCTGTTCAAGGACAAATTAGTATTTAAAATATATTTCCACCCTCTTTTCTCAGCTAAGCAGTTCCTGATTATCCAATTTACTGATAACATTCTTACCTCATCTCAGAGGAGGAAGATCTCCCAGAGGATAAACAAACTAAATATTTTCAATATTTGCTTTAAAGCATGTTTAACTCTTTATTAACAAAGAAAAACAATAATTTAATGCAGGCATAATGTGTGGCTCCCTGTAGCTTTTCTACAAATGTGGGACTTCATGAATTGGATACTTTTTGCCATGTTTATCAAAAAATAGGAGTAGAAGTAGATGGAGCACATCTAGACTGCGCATACCATATGTGTTTCTATGTCTTCTGTTTATTCCCACTTTATTTATTTTGACAGACAAACTGTCAACAACTTCTCTGTTGAGAAACTTTGGTCCATTCAGATTATATTACCTATACCTGACTGGTCTATAACTAACAGTTAAATACATACTGTACAGTTTGGGTAAATTAGTACTTCATATTTCCAGAAGGCTTTTGTTTGGCCCTTCTTACAGGGCTTCACTCAGAAGTGGGAAGGTCTATGCTCATGGAGACTTATTAACTCAAGAAAGAGATTGTAGGATAAGCCAGGTTCAATTTCAATCTAATAGGGTAAAACGATTATTTTACACCAATTTTTAGCAGATGTGTGTTAAAAAATACAATGCTTTTGTTTGCCTTAATCCTTAGCACAGCAGAGAGAGATGACTTAAGCAATTCTCACTCACACTGTCTCAAAAGCGCTAGAAGATTTAGGTGCCCAGAGCCATTCATTTTTGTCAGCTGAAACCAAGTGTCCTAAATCCAGGAATAAATTTAGTGAAGGGGAGGAGGAGGTAGAGGCAGGGATTGTAGATCATTTGGTGATATATGGGATGGCAACTGGTACCAGTTATTGAAAATGTTACACAATGGCCCTTTTTCAATGAATCACAGAGTGACTGGGTTTGGAAATAACATCTGGAGATAATCTAGTCCAATCCCCTGCTGAATCAGGTTCTACTAGAGTAGGTTGCACAGGATAGTTGT
The DNA here is from genome assembly GCA_013399835.1 of Leptocoma aspasia. Classification (NCBI taxonomy): domain Eukaryota; kingdom Metazoa; phylum Chordata; class Aves; order Passeriformes; family Nectariniidae; genus Leptocoma; species Leptocoma aspasia. The sequence continues at coordinate 3,831 of VXAX01004431.1, forward strand.
TAGGTGGGCCTTGAATATCTCTTTAACATGAAACCCCACAACTTTTCTGGACAACCTGGTCCAGTGCTCTGTAAGTCTCACAGTAAATAAGTTCTTCCTCGTTTTCAGATCCTCCTGTTTCAGTTTGTGCCTGTTGTACCTTGTCTTCACCCAGGGCAGCACTGAGCCTGGGTTCATCCTCCTGCAAACCCCTCTTCAGGTACTTACAGACATTGATGAGATCCCCTCTCAGTTGTCTTTATTCCAGACTGAACAACCACAGCTCCTTTAGCCTGTCCTCTAAGTGAGGTGCTCCAGGCCCCCAATCATCTTTGTAGCCCTCCCTGGACCTTCTCCAGGAGCTCCATGTATGTCTTGCCCAGGGAGCCCAGAACTGGACACAGCACTCCAGATGAGGCCTTGACAGGGCTGAATAGAAGGGCAGGATCTCCTCCCTCAGCCTGCTGGCAAAGCTATTCCTAATGCACTCCAGTATACCATTGGCCTTTTTGGTCACAAGAACACTGCTGTCTCTTGGACAGCTTGTTGTCCACTGGGACCTGCAGAGCTGTTTTCCAGCAGGTACCTCCCAGCCTGCACTGGTGCCTGGGATTATTCCTCCCCAGGTGCAGGACTCTGCGTTTGCTTCTGTTGAATTTCTGGAGCTTCCCCTCCATACAACTCTCCAGGCTGTCCAGGTCTCACTGGATGTCAGCACAGAACTCTGGGGTATCGGCCACTCCTCTTGGTTTTGTAATGTCAGTGAACTTGCTGAGGATGCATCCATCCCTTCCTCTAGGTCATTAATGAATGTGTTGCACAAGACCTGGTCCAGCCTCTGGGGAATATCATTAGCAATGAGCCTCAAACTGAACTCTCTGTCTCTACCATTCAACCAGTTCTCAGTCGATATTAATGTCCACTCATCCAACACTTCCTGAGTTTTCCTACAAGGATGTTATGTGAGACTATGTCAAAAGCCTTGCTGAAGTCAAGGTAGTCAACAGCCACCATGCTCTCTTCACCTACCCAGCCCACTCTAATCATGCTGTCATACAAGGCTGTCAGATTGGTCAGGCATGGTTTCATGATTTTTCCTCACAAATGAAAACAAAGGAGTCTTGATTCAGCTGCTTTTGAAAGTTTCTTTCCATAGGGAAACTCTTAATAATAAACAAAACAAATGTATACTGTAGCAGCAATAGTGTCTCTGGAGAATAGATGTGGGAAGGCTCGGCTGCGACTGCACAACCCCTGCTCCAGGGGTATGTCCTACTTGCTGGAAGCTCTTTACCCTTCTCTACAGGGCACAACTCCCATTCTGATGAAGTGGCAACATGAATCTTGTCCCTCAAGGTCATCTGTGTTGGGAGATGCTAGAGGGACTAGGAAGAGTGGAGGGCAGGACTGAATGAATAACATTAATTTTTTCCTTCATCCTGCAAGATAAATAAAAATGCCTTTTTTTGGTTTTGATTTTTCCAAGATCTCTGTCCAAAGAGTCTTCCAAACTACCACAGCCTTGGAAAAAGTCAGTTACAGTCATGCTTCCAGGAGCACTTCTACTTTGTCTTGCTGCCAAGAAGTGGTGATCAATCTGTGACCATTTACTGCACCTTTGTCTACCTGGATAGTGCTGGATATAGACAGGTTTGGACCAAAACAGAATGCCTACTTCATAAAATGAGGCAGCAAGCTTAAAAAAGTCAAGCATATTTTTTAGGAGAGAGCTGATCAGACTGGAGGCAGAAAGCACTGTGTCATAGTTCCTGTGAAATTTTTCTATATTTAATAAACATCCACATAAATTACAGTTACATAAACACTTCCTCTAACCATGGAGTTTTTCCAATACTTATTAGTTGCAGTTACTGATAGTCTAAGAGAAGAAGTTCAAATGCAGGATCTAACAGAAAAGGGGAACCATAGCTTCAATCTAGACCTCTTTCTTTCCTTTATTCCTGCATTTGAAAAGATTGGCCAGTTTATCAACTTTGAGCCTAACTTTCTAGAGGATTTTACAATACAGCTTTGGGGATAAAAGTGGTTGAAAGTTCTAGCGGCCACAACTACACAGTGAAATAAAGAAATACAGGCTGCTTTTAAAAAATGAAGTGAGAAAGAATTATTCATGGTACTTTTTTGGCTGTCTGAACCTCCAGAATGACTGGCTAAACCAGAACAGACGGTGGTAGGAGTGAGTAAATTCTGAAGGGATAACACAGTTTCACTGCTTAAGCAATATTGATTAATAGACTGAAAGGAAGCTGTGCTACACCTATATTTTGGTTTTATCTTTTTTACTTGTTTATTTGTTTTCCACAGGCTTCTCTAACTGCAATCTGGTTAGTTCCCCGAGAAGACGGGTACCGAGTTATTTACCTCCAGAGCTGCAAAGGTCCAGAGAATCTGCATCCAAACCAGAAACTCGTTTGCCCTGAGAACACCTATAAATGCATATATGTCAGCTACCTAAGCCAGGGGTGGCATGACCCAGAAGGACCTGGTTTTGACTATTACTGGACATTGCAGTTTTTTCTGGTCTTCCTGCAAGTTTGTTCCAGGCAAACATGCTCTAAACAGGTATGCAAAAAAAGGAAAAAAAGGGTGTTTGGTTAAAATTCTGTGCCATAGTTAAGGTTAAGAATGGAGTGAAACAGTTAAGTACACTTTGGAAACACAAAGATACAATATAGACAAGCAGATATTTTTTTTAAAACATAGATTTGAAAGATTGACTTTAAAATTATATATTTTTAAAAGCAAAGTGCCTTACTTTTTTGCTGCATTACTTATATGGGAATTACTTATATGGGAATTTTGCTGAGTTACTTATATGGGACTTAGATGGGAATACATTAATTGCATGAAATATGCTTGGAATATGTGGAAAATAACATTTTTTCCATGTGAATCAGCACAGGAAATGATCTGCAAATGAGTAAAACGTTGAGAATTTTACAGATGGAGGTTTTTCTGAAAAAATACACAATGCTTTTCAACTATAGAGTACTGACATCATGTTTTCTTCAACAGTGAATTGTCACAGCGATGATTGATGACACACCAGAGCCTGAAGAAAAGCAAGAACTTGCTTCTGATCAGCATAGTTTAAGACCGTAATCTGATGCAACATTAATTTAACAGTATCTATCTTTGCTGGTGCTAGGTGCTTTTGCCTCCCTTAATTTGCCATTGCCAAAGCTTACCACATTCTTGCTAAACACAGAAAATGGTGGATAACACAATGCAAACTCGGAGGTATCTGACTTGGTTTTCTTTTCACTGTGATGTAAAATACGCACCCCATAAAACCAGTGTCTCCTAAATGATGATCTAATAATACATTCCACAAGACACTTTGATTTTCAAAATTTTCCCTTGCTGGGGCTGGATATTAAAATAGTACTAAATACTACTACTAAAACCAGCAAATTAATGGTTTTCTAAGAGACATACTATGAGAGGATGTTCAAGGGTGGATATGTTTAAGGAAAATATGTAGCCCTCCATGGAGCTGAAAACCCGATCCTAAACTAACCGATGTTATGCACTCACAGCAACAAAACAGTGAGTGGGAGAAAAAAGTACAGAGTCTGCTCCAACACACTATTGATTTGCTCTGAAATTATGTGAATTATTACTGTTGAATTCATTATTAGAAATTATGATTTTATTGGAGAATTAGATGCTGTAAAAAGGCCCCATTAACGTAAAATGGATTCTGCATGCACTCTTCAAAGTTCCCTCAAATGTGAAATTTCCTCCATTATTTCATTTGACAGAAAATTACTGCTTCTGTATCAAATTTTTCTTCTGTTTACTGAGGTGGAACTTGAGTCCCAATCTAGTACAATTAGTAGGAACACTCCAACTCCTGCCTTTAAAGTGGGGTATGAAGCACACTATTAATACTCTTTTTTCTTTTTTGAAATCACGTCAATAAACAGATTTTCTTTTGAATATGTTGCATTGTACTCTGAGATGCATGAAAAACATTTGAAACAGTAAGTTTACTGATATACATATATATATATACTGATTACACTGCATCCCAAAGGCAATATTTGGCTCATAGTGCCCAGGGATCAAAGAGAGAGGATGCGTGTATTTTTTTCTAGTAAGATAATGCTTCAAGTTCTTTAATTTTGCTGTGAAGAGCAGCACAGGGAACCTGCTGCCTCTGCTCCATGTATCCTGTTCACTCTGAAGCTACAGACGGATTCTGCCACATGAGTGAGGCTGAAGCAGTCACTGCACATTCATGCTGTGCACTGTTCATTACGCTGCCGTGTACCAAACAGAGCTGCTTAGTTCATAGATCAGAGTGCCATTTAAGGTGAACCTGGAATCATTCTTGGTGGCAAAATTGAAACCATCTAAAGTCAAGACACAACTTTCCTGGTATCTTTCCTCCAGTCTTCAAAACATGTATCTGTCTTTGGCTTTATTCTCATCAATGAGGAATTTAAAGTCATAGACTCATTACTCTTAAATGTCACTGCCTGTGAAAAATGCAAATAGAGAGAACAAATAGGCTCCATGTTTCAAGCATACATTCAGAGTCCCTGAACAGAAACGAGGCTTTTTCTGTCTTTGGGAGCAGGCTTGAGAGGGTTTCCTGAAAGCTGCCTGTTTTGCTTTTCTATTCTTATAACCCACAGTTGCACAACCTATATGGATTAATTGAATGGCAAGCAGTTAACATCAAGATCTACCATGCTGCTTAAAATGCAATACAGCAAAACCAGGCATGACTGCAGTAAGGGTCAAAGAGAGAAGATGGCAGGAATAGAGAAGATGTTTGTCTATGAAAATCGGGGCACCTATACGCTAAGGCATCTTAAGGTAAAACTCTCAACATTTTTCTGCCTTACCTCCAAGCAAAGATGAGCTGGAGGAGGTCAGAGCAATTCACCTGACTCAGACTGCTACCAGACAAAATAGGTCACATTAGTTTCTTCAGCAATTATAAAAAGCTTCTTTAGCTAATGGACTGGCTAAGATACAGAACAGAAAAACAAAGCCCTCAGCAGAGCGAACAGAAAAAAAATCAGAAAGCACAGGGGGTTAAAGCTGATGTTTTGAAGCTTAGAGCTGTGCTTCAGGACTTTCCTATTCCAGGCGGACACAGATTGCCCAGCAAAGGAGAAGGGTAGGAGTGTTTATGAACTGGATTTACTCTCTGCAAAGTTTGCTGCCAGCAATAATCCGTCATGAACAGCGGTATTTTGAAACACTACTGCTGAGTCATGCAGATTTGTGATGATATTTATCTCCATACAACTTCACAAGAAGCTGCCAGAAATTCAAGGAACTTATATTTGCAGTATATATTTGTGAAAATAAGCTTTGATAGAACATCCATCCACATTACTGAAGGAGACAAATTCTGGGCCTTTTCCCATATCTAAAGTTATTTCAATTAACTACTTTTCCAGACTTCCTGTCAATTTCTGGACCAGGAGCTTCCCTGATACTGATACTTTACTGCTTCTCTCTTTCATTTATTTTACCACTTCAAGTAGAAAAAAAAACCTTAAAAGACTGGAAAATGACACAAAAATTGTGATTAAAATTCCTTAGTTTCCTTGGATTCAGTACAGCTGTGGTGAAGTGAGAATATAAGTTAATTTATGGAAGCAAGATTGTCTTGCATCAATTTTAATGTTCTGTAGACAGCTGCCTTTTCCAAAGACCACAAATTCCTCACACCAGTGGGGAATGCTGAGCACCCTCATTTGAAAAATGTTGATCAGTCCTATCAGCATCTTTCAAGAACTTACCATATTGTTACCTAAAAGGCAGTGACTTCCATGCCAAGGGACATAAGTTGCTGACAGCAAGCTATACAAATTACAGACATTATTTTGTACTCAAAGACCTGTACTACTTCTACATGAAGCTAAATCGATATCATGTTTAACTCCTTGTCCTGCCTAAAAACTTGGAAATGGTGCCACTCACTTACACATTGGTAAATTTCCACTGAATTTACTTCTGCTCTACTGTGCTGGGACAAATAGATGGTAAGCAAGCAGGAAGACCAAATCATGTGCACAATGCTAGCCATGAGGATGTGAATTTCCAGTATCTGATTTCTGAATAGCAACTCCTGCAGCTTCCCACTGGGGTGGGAAGGTTCTACACCTCCAGGCACTTGCACTTCTCTCTTGACCTCTCCTTGCACAGCCCCATGGATGATCTGCATGAAGGCTGGTGTTTTAGGTCTTCACACTGCACTGAAAATTACCTTACAAGCAGGGCTCAGCAGGGAGTTTTTTTCTGCACGCTAGAGACAATAACAAAATTATCTCCTGTCTGTCAGTCCATCAGTCCCTGGCCAGAATTTACATACTCATGGACAGCTTCAAAGAGCAGATAGGCCTGTCTTTCAGAGGTATAAAGTTAGTGTGAAGTTTTGTGCATAGGAGAGAACAGTTAGAAGAATCCCAAGAAAGTCTGCAGTGTAAATTCAGCTGTTATATTTGGTTTTTGACCTGGTCTCCCAAAATATTCATCCCAGATAGCCAACACCAACACTCACACCCACACAAGCAGATAAGAGCCTACCACCCAGCAGATGCTACTTCTTGTCCCTTAAGTGACATGTGGAACAGCTGGGGGAGGTAGGTATGGTCACCACAGTGAAAGGGACCTGGGGGCAATGCAGGGTGTGAGGGCAGACATGAGGAGAAAGAGAGTCAAAATTACTGCTGTGGAAAAGAGTGAGGATAGTGGACACATTTACAATATGGATTTCTGCTGCTTCTAGTGCAGCATACAACTTGTGCTTGGTGCTCAGTATAACCTGAATGACAGAAGAGTTTGATTCCAGCTGAATGCCTCACCTGTAATTTGTGATAACAGTATGTGTCTACAAGACAAGACATCTGTCAACAAATATAGAACTTGTGTTAGCCTGTGGCAGATATGACATAAATCCAGAAGCTCTCTGCATGAATATTCTCAAGGAGAATCTTGAGAGCTCACAGAAGTTAGAGAAAGGTCATCCTGCAAGTTCTAGCATGGACATACAATGAGGTTTTAAATAAGATGTTTCTTACCAACAATCATATGGTTGCAGACATCACAGAAGGTTGGTTTTTTGAAGATGTGCTCCTGGAAGATGTGAGTCTTGTTGTTTTCTGGCAGCTCTTGGGCTCTGGTGGGTGAAGATGCCTGGCTCTCTGAGTTGGGGAGCTGCCCAGTGCTTGTGCTCACCTCAGGCATCAAGTCTACTTGCAGTTTCACATCACTATTAGTCCTCTGGAAGAAATTGTCTGCACTTTTACTCCGCAAGCTTTTTGTCTTGAAGGAGAGCGATCGTTTCAGTTTCTGCAGCTGCAACAAATAAACCAGTTATAATTACTATTTTTTCTATTCTAAAAGCAATGCAAGGCTCCTGGTTTTGGGGTGTGTTGGTGCCAAGTGAACCTGGGAGATACCGTCAGACCTTGAACCACCTGAACAATAAAACTGACTTTAAAATTTAACCAGCAATTTCTGAGCAAAGAAAACAGATCCCTATCAGAAAACAACCTACCCTACATATGTTTTCTAATGGACAATAAACTTGATAGACTTAATGAATGCTTCTTTTGGTCTTTATTTGCAGGTATGACAGCAAGGAAGTATTGCTGAAAGTTGTAGATGTCAGAGAATACACCCTTTGTATTCAAGCATGAGGGAACTTTGAGCATAATTCATCCTCAAAGAGTACTTAATCAGTCTGTAAAGCTATTACAGGAATAGCTGTTAAATGGTGGTACGTGACAAGTGAATTCAGTAAACATATTTGACATAATTAAATTTCTTGAATTTGGCAGAAACAAAGATCATATACATTTTATATTATATGTATTTTAGATTACATGCATTTGATTAGCTTTGACTAAGAAATTCTACTTTTATTTATTTTTTTAAGGACAAAAGACTTAACAGCAGTAAGAGTGTAATTAGCTGGCCAGTTGATAGTTAGTGCATTAATTAATACTAGTTAACACACATTCACATATGTTCTTGTATGTTGTATTGTGTGTTGATTGTCAGATTATCAAGCACCACAATAAGGCACTACTAAATTAGAGTTAACTCAAATTCTTTATCTGTAAATGCTTTTGTGCCATATCAGCCATCTTCTCATTTTTCATTCTCTTCCCCAATTTTGTATAAGGCTGAGAAGTTTCTAGATGAGTCACCAAAATGATTAGGAAACTAGCCACATGAATTTGTGGGTTTGTCAGCTCCAACATCCCACAAGGAGAGGCCAGGTAAAAGGAAAGCCAGCTCTGAGTCTGCTTTGTGTTTGCCCTCTGTGAAGTGCAATAATTCAGTATCACCTTTCACTCAGCATTATTCAAACCACTGCAAAATAATTTCAATCACCACTGCTATTCTCTGGGTGACTGTGATGTAACAATTGAAATTTTCCATGCTGCTCAGCCTGCCTGTGGTAACCAGCAGGAATGGTTTATATTAGAAACTGTTTATGTTGGAAGCAATGATTATTTGGAATCATAATTCACACTAATATAAATTGAGGGAGTTTACATGCTTTCCCAAAAAAAGCATAGAACTGGTACGTCATACTGACTTAGTGGCCTCAGAGTACTCACTCTCCCTAGATTCTGTTCCTGATCCATCCGTTTTCCTTATGATGTGGCTGACAGCATGCTGTTGGAGAGGAGTCAAGACACTCTGGGGGAAAGCTTCTCTTCTACCTTCAGAAAAAAGCAGCTTGTTCCTGGAGAGAGAGACACTAGCTCTCTACCCAATATTTCACAATAAAATCCCAGAGTCAAATAAATGGACAAGTAGCTGCTGTTGGCTCCAGTTAGCAGTGTTTGGGTTTGCTACATGGAAGCAAACTGCATTCTACTTCCTGAGCTGTTCCTCCACAATGGCTTTGGGAGTAGTGCATGTGAGATGCTCCCCAGGATTTGATGGGGAAAACAGATCACTCTGGGTTCAGGGAAGGAGCCCTGGATCCAAAGGAAGGAAATACCTATTTGCAAGAAACTCTCAGTCTCTAGGGGAATGTGAAAATAAGAGCAATTAAGTAATTAAATGCCAACTATGAGATAAGTGCAGTTTATCTGATGCTCTTTCAGCTGAAGCCTAAGCCATGGACTGATTGAGCCTAAAACTCACTGTAAACCGCACCATCAGAATGTGAGATCTTCCCTCTTTCTCTTGGATGTTAAGTTACCGGCTCTTGAAATCACTGAGGTTAGTCAGTTCTGAGATTACTTCATCTCCCCAGTGACAGCCAGGAACTCAGCAATAATTCACCTCCTTGCTCCCGAAACGTTTCTCAATGAAATCAGACCTAATTAGTGTAGCAAAACACAGAGAATTACACCACCACAAGGTGACTGAAATGGCATCCATTATTGATTTGCCATCCATTTCTACAGTGCCACATGAAGCTAATTAAATTTCAAAATGCTGTTCCTGCCAGAGAAGGAAACCTAAGCTGTGAGATACAATATTTGTTTTATGATGAAACAACAGTCCTGCTAGTTTGGACAATATCTGCAGTATATTTTAAGAAGATTTGCATTTACTATCCTTATCCTAGTCTCCTGTGCACATCCATTTACCAGTCAAGGGATCTACCAGCAGCTTTTCCTCCCCCAAGGAGAAAAGTCAAGTTTTCCAAAGAAGAATAGTCCAGCATTCAGGCTATAGCTGCCCAAACTTACGGATAAACACTCAAGAGCATGAAACTGTGTGTATTCTGTGCATTCCCTTCCCAGAATGTTCAGAGGACACACACCCAAGAATGAGTTGAGCAAGTTACCTTCACATATTTGGCAGGCATCTCTGCACAAGCTGATAGTCCTTTCTGAAATTTACTGAGAACCATACTGTGTTCATGTGGTTAAATAATTTCCAGACAAGATGGGCATCCTTTTCATTAGCCAAATGCAGATTTCGTGCCCATTTGCATTCAGACTGGACGACACCTACATGTTTGGCTTGCATTGCATACCTAAAACACCAGTGGAAGTCTGGGACTATTAAATCCCAAATAGGTTATATGTGTAGAGAAATGACTCAGAGAAAATGAAGAATATCAGCAAAATGTAGCATTTTGCACAGCTAATTACACACTTCTACTGTTAAAAATACCTCTCAGATCAGCAGGTTTTATGTCCTTCATGCATGAGAGAGAGTATACAGGACCATAGAAGATTGGCATCAGGTTTTAAGATCAGATCCAACTTTCCTTTCTCATACTAGGCTCATGAGAGAATTTGAAATAGGGCAATGGTATGTGATTGTTTACTTAGGAAAAGTTGGCCCAAGCAAGGGCAAGGGCTGGTTGTTATACATATCATATAAACTATAAAACCATAAAAGCTTAAGTAATTATTAGACTGCAGTTGAGTAAGCATCACTTCCCTTACTTAAATATTACTATCTCCTCATTTTGAAATTTGCTGTGGATTATCCCCATTCTTTTATTGCAAGATTTCAAATGAAATTAAATACAGGTATGTAATATGTGTCTGATTCTGGACTGCTTTAAACTGAGTTAAAGCACTTGTGATGCCACAGCTGCTATAACATTCATGTGAGGTGGGAATCAAATCTTTCAATAGAGGAACGTATGCAAATTTTATTATTTACACTTTATTTCTGCAGAGTGAATGAGTCCGAAGTTAAACCTTATGAAGAAACACTACAAAACTTCGGGAAAAAACCCTGCAGCTAGGGTTGTTCTACACTCAATACTTCATCTCTTCAGTAAAAAGTCATGTATGGAGACTGAAACAACCCCTAAACCAAGCACAAAAAGGCTTTAAGAAACATATTTGAAATAAATCTCTTAAGACTTTCACATTTTCTCCATTGTTAGCAAGGCTTCAATTTAGCTTTCATTTAAATAAAAATAACATTCCCAAAAGCACAGGAGGTTTTCTAGACTTGTGGTAGCATCAAGAGACTTCACAATGTTGGCACTTCAGAAACATGAGTCCTTGATATTAAAGCCAGGATGTTCCTGTGGTTGTGAAATTAGAGTAAGGGAAAAATCTTGGTTTCTAGTTAAAAGCTTTTTATCAGTCACACAGGTTCTCAGTGACTGCACATACTAACCCACAGACAAGGTAGAGATAAGTGCAATAGCTCAACCTCAGAGCCTGATTAACCTTTTTTTTCTGTATCTTGCAGCACAATCTTAATTTTCCTCCAAGTCACTAAAGGTTCAACCTTCAAGGGATCAGGAAGCTGTGTTATCAGCATTCCTTCATTCCTAATTCCCCTATACTAAAATTCTTTAGCTGTGATAAGCAGAAAACAGAAGGCAGCAAAAGAACAGCTATTCAAATTTATTGCTAGTGTTAGCTACGTGCCACTGCTTTTGCTGTGAATGGGAATTGCACCTGCCCTCACCAGGACTTTATTAGATGTAATTGTTGGAAGCACCCAATGCTTTCCTACAATTTTCATTTAAGAAGTTCCCATGAAAGATGTAAGTTATTTGAGCTGTTTTATAATCCCTAGCTTTGCAATTACAAAGATACACATCCACCCTGCAGAGTACTTTATTCAGGCTCCTAAGTGCTCCCTGATATCTAGGAACAATTTTCCCCTCGATTCTCCAGCTTGTCTATATTAGCAGTCAGCTCAGTAGAGGCAGATGGGAAGAATGAAGCAGGGGCTGTTGAGCACCCAGCATGCACACATCGGGTTATTTCCCAACACGCTCGGTCTTGTTGCCTTCTCGGTCACTGCTAACCATCCCTGCCAGCAGCAGAGGCTCCTGAGCAGCGTGGGGTCAATGAGGAGACTGTTTTGTACATTTCCACTCTTAGCTATTTTCCAGGAGAAATGAATAAATGATTCCCACTTATCAACCCTAATTCACTGACTCACCATATAACCAAGCCCTTATTTTCAGACATCAGCTGTTTGCTACATTGTTCCTGGACTAGCAATAAACAACAACAAAAAAATTGCTTGCTGTTCTCTATCCCTTTCTTTACACTGGGGTTAAAAGTATCATTAGATCCACTCCAAGTTATTCAGGGTATTAACAGAGCTGGAATGAGCCATCAAGCCAGTTTGAATCCTGCAAGCCTTATAGAATGTAGTTATTTTGTGTAATATAAAGACTAAAAATGCTCTGTCAACAGATTTCACTCTGCTGTGAGATAAACATCCACCTTCTGTAAGGAACCATTTTTTCTTCCTTGCTGCTTCTTAGAGCAGATTTCCAAATTATTTGACTCTTACATTGTTATGAAAGGACTTCAACACACATGGGTCAGATGATGTTGTGTAGATTTGCTAGAGAGAATGTCAGGTACAGGGGCTATTACCAAAAGGGACTCAGACCAAAAGCGTTTCAAATAAGGGAGAGAACAAAGCCTTGATGAATGGCATCTCCTCTACTGAGTACAGTCCATTTTCTGGGTCAAGGAACATTCAATTTGTATTAGTAACTCTCAGAACATACTTCAGTTGTTTACTTGCATTGTTGAAGGACTGGATGTTACCAGGGTGTAAGCTACCCTGGCAGCATTTCTGGGCTCCAGCTAGCTGTGCTGATCTAGAGCCAACAGGGAACCAGCTCAAATAGGAGTGCTTACTTTTTTGTGAGCATGAAGGCTAATGATTTTCTTCTTAAAACTGAGAGATACAAAAGCAAGTGATTTTTGAGGACAGACAAGAGTGGGTTCTTTTACAGATTTTGAGTTGAAAATGCTGTGCCTTGGCATTTTAATGAGCAAAAATAAGATTATAACATGCCTAAAGGCAGTATGCAATTTCATAAACAACATGTGTGTTTGCCTGCTGATGAGAGGAGTACCATGTCTTATAACATTAACAAGATAAAAGGATATTTCTAGTACTTAAGGAGTTGTATTGTTTATTGGCAAAGCACCCATGATAAAACTTGTAAGCAAAGCTGATTTCTTTGCTACCATCTTCTTTCTAAATAATAAATAGTCAAAATACTCTGCTAGTACAATTAGCTAAACTGACTTCAATTGTAGATGACTTATATAGTCTGAGAATCTGGCCCTATCATGCAGATGTGTTTGCTCTAGCCAGCTCTCTTGGAACCACTATCCTTTTAATCCACTACAGACAAAGAGGGAGTGTTCCTTATTGCAGAATCTGCTACATATTATATTTGTGTGTTTTCCCAAACAGATTGCATAGCTGTTGTTAAAACAAATATGTTTGTCAGTGTTGTAAAAAGTAAATAATTCAAACTTTCTGCTTGCATATTGTACTGAAATAGTCAAAGAGTAGATATTTTCCATAATACCTACCAATAATATTTTTAGTGATTCATTGGGTACCTTCAACTACTCTGGTTGGCTCTCGCAGCTCTGATCATCATTCTCAGATTCTCCTCCCCATCTTATATTATTTTTTAAATCCACTCATGGATTCTCAGACCTATTTAGAATATAAACCTTTCTAGGCAGGGCTCTTTCTGTTATTTTGTTTCACATGTAGAGCCCTAAACTACAATGAAATCCTCTGATTGACACGACAGAGAGTAGCAGCAAAAATCCTGGAAAGGGCCCCAGGATTTGAAAGCATGAAATCTGAAGGGATGCCCAGGTGTCACTGCCCCCACAAATGTCTCTGTGAATCCCACGTCCTCAGCCCTCTCCTGATGTACTACATCCTTGCCAGCTGTGCATTTGCATCTCTAGTTAGCAGACTTCTGAATTATCAAGAGGTCAGCCTGTACATGTAGCCAAACAGGCAGTTTGCTTAGCAGCAATGTTCATTCTCTATGACTATGGTTTGGTTTAAACCAAGCTAAAAAATCACCTGGTTCTCAACAATTGCTCCTGCACTTGGTTTGAACTTATCCTACATTTTAATGTGTGTTGTCTTCTAACTCTTCAAGGAAGATTGGCAAGTATGTGAGGTAAACATGAAATAACATACATGAAGTTTTAAGGCCTGAAAATATGAAAAGTCTCCTATGTGATCCAAATTCCTTTATATATCTTCAAAAGCCAGCATCAGCTATGACAGAATAAAGTAATGCTGTCCAGTGAGTCATAGATTTGAGGAAACACAATTTAAGTGTATCAATTGCAATCAAATCTCAGGGAAATCCTTTTCTCTCTCCATTATGTTCAGAACTGTCTCCTTAGTCCTAAGGCATAAAAAGGGTAGACACTCTATTAGATTTTCTGCAATTGTGACTTACCCTGAGCTCATGTTTCCTTCCCTGGTAAATTATATTTTCATTGTAACTTCAAAAGATTCACAGTCATTTAAAAAGTTTAGTTTATAAAGAGGAGGAAACACATGCAAAATAAATACTTGTATGAATGAAAATGAAGAAAAATGCAAGGCTTTTTAAATGAAAAACTGAGTAAAACCCACACCCAAACTCTCAAATTTTATATATAACATCATTTTTGCTTTTGTGTTTTTGAACAGCTCTGTTTTGATGTATTCCTTTGATTTCTTTTCACCAAGCTATATTAGAAAGGGTCATCTAGAAAGAAAAGAGTGCATATTACATTATGTTCATGAGATCTAGTGTCTATCAGTATTTCTTCAAACTTCCTAACAGGCTTGATTCAAGTTTATTTTTTGTGAGGAAAATGCTTATAATAACCCTCAACCATGTTTGGTGTTCAGCCTGCTTCTAGCAAAGAATCTTTCTCAAATCTGCAGTGTTTCAAGACAAAAAGTCATAATAACTTTCAGAGAATCTGTACTATAGCTTTCTGAAGTTTGCAATCGAATTGACAAAAATCAGATTAAGAGTACCAAAGTAAAGCCTACTGAGTTCACCATGTTGAGCTCAATGATCATCAATTCTCCCTCCTTTGTCAACATGTGCATAAATCAAAACACTTTGCAAATCAAACTAAAGAACCCTTCATCATTATCAAATATTAGGGTTGCAAAATATTTTGTCTCTTTGATCTCCCCTGCTGCCTCACCTAACAAAAGACAGGCTGCTTCTCTCAAGAGCAGAGGCAAAGACTAAAAATCCTGTAGCTATATCCAGGATTCTGTTCTCCCTGCTGCTAAAAAACTGTTCCCACATGGGTGGCACCAGCTGCAGGGTCCTTTATAATTCAGGTTACAAAACGTGTGTGGTGCAGACCTTTATGTAGCTCCCTTTCATAGTCTGACAATAGAACTGTCTCAAATTTTTCCTCCTGAAACCAAAATAAAAGCTCATGAAGAAAACAAGAGGAGGTTAGGAATAGTCCTTCCATTTTTTTTTTTAAATCAGCCTGTACTTTCAATTTCAAGAGAGGTAGGTGTTTACAAGATCTTGTTTTGTACTTTGGGGTTCACCTCAGGCACCTGGTTGCTAAGCAGCCAGTAATCTCCATACCTTGCCTCTATCAGGATGCTGTTATCTCTTGCCTCTCAATGTAGAAGGCATTCGGACTGTTATCTCTGAAGTCCCTTCTGGGAATCCCATATTTTGCATCTCTTTTTGAATAGCTCTTTTTCATTTCAGCTTGTAAATGGAACACTGATTCCCCCTTTGGTAACTCCTGATTCAGTCATTTATTAATCTTTGCTGTGGTGGATGTGGCACAAAAAAATTTTGAAGATTAAAAGGCTGGGTTCCAGAGTGATATAAATCCAGGCAGCCCTGCTGAGGTGAAGGAAGCTACACTGGTAATTACCTGCTGAGAGTCTTCAAGATTGATAAAAATAGGGCCTGAGTTTTGCTTCTTTTCCTTCTCATGAATAATCTGGAGCAAATGTGATTGTGAATGTAAGAATGATCATCATTGACTGTATCCCATGTCTATACCTCTATGAAATGTGCATTTCCCCTATTGATCTTATGCCTCAGTATGACACCCTTGGACCTCTTAAAAAAAAAACCAAAACACAACAGTGTTCTGCTAAAAAGTGCTGGGCTACCTACAGCAATAGTTTCCTAATTTCCTAATATTTTTTATATTTTATATTATATTTTTTCCTAATATGTTTTATCCATTTTATTTTTTTATTTTTGTTAACAGAGTTGTTTTATAATACTTTAAATTGTAGTTTGTGTCTTGAAGCAAATATGGAAATATATCTTGTAGAGAGGCTGATACTAACTGAGGGCAAATTAACATGAACACCACAACCCACATACTGAATTATCACATTTATGTCATCTTAAAACAAAAAAGAAGTCCAAGACTTGCTGGGAGTTGTTAAAGTTAATACTCTGTCAGTGTTTCCACTCTTACTTCTGGGGCTCAAAACTTACACTGTTAAAATTGCTTTGCAATGAAAACATGTAAGAGCTCAGCTCTACAACAAAGTAATTGTCACTGGGCCAAATCCTTTGGGCCAAACGTCTTTGCTTACTGCTAACTCCCACTGACTTAGTGAGTATATATCCTGAGTAAAGGCTCTGGGTTTGGATGGGTTATTGGAGGGTTTCTTTGTTGTTTGTATGTTTTGAAATAAATATTTTTAATAACGTTTTACACTGTGCATTAAAACTAAAGGATTTCTGCACACAGCATGAAAAAACACCTGGCCACATCTGACATTCTGTTATCTGGGTGACTTTATCTGACTTTTCAATTATCTCCTCTTTTTCTTAAACTGCTCTTTTCTAAACTGTGCTGCTCCACAACCAAATATAGATAGATCCAGGCAACATTATGCTTATGCTTCTTCTGTCCTTCCTAGACACTTGTATCAATTCATACTTTGTGTGAATATATCCTGTCCAATTCTTGCTTAGCTACTGTGCTTTAACTTTGAGATGATATTACTTTGTTTTCAGTCAAAGAAAGAGCTAGAACACAATGCCAGAATTTGGGTGCTCTATGGCCCATTGCCTTAATAGAAGGCCACAGGTTAATATTTTGTTTTACATGATCCCGCAGGTTTCTTCACTCCTTTATTTGCTGTCTGTTCACAAACAGGGATTCAGATGCAAATTTTACAACTTGTTTCCGTATTTCCATTTCAAACCCTTCTCAGTGAGACATGCCATAGGAACTTATAACTTACAGAATATTAGCAGCGTTTGTTGGCTCCCTTCCAATTTTTCTTTTTCATGGTTCCCTTCCTCTTCTTGTGCATATTTTTGCAGTCTGGTAGCAAATTTGCTGCCTTCTATCTTCCTTTCACCCCTCCTGAAGACTAACAATGTCTCATCGTGTGAACACTGCTTCTTGCCAGCCACTTGGGAAGCCAGGGCATTTGGCCACCCTGGCAGTGCCGGTTCAGACACCACAAGCCTAACAGGATCCATATGGTCCTGGTGCACGTTGCTGCCCTGAAACCACTCTGGGGACAGAGCTGATAGCACACGAGGAGCAAAGCTAGCTAATTCTCTGGGCTTCTCAATGCTTTACCTGGGTACCCACAGGGTTTCCTTCATCTCATATTTTCAGTTCTTAAGTCCTATAGCAGCTACCACACACGTAACAAATGCTGTGTCAACTACATTTTTTTCTACCGTGATAACATTTTCCTTGTCATTTTTTCTGCATCCAGTTATCTTACTGTCCACCATGACAAAGATATGTTTATTTTCAGATCCAGTCCAGATCTGGCACATTTTCCGTTATAGCTCTTCTCAAAGTGCAACTTACAGTATTCATTTATCCCTTTGAACAAATCTACTCTAGTAGCTCTCTAATCTTCAAAAAGCACATAATTTTTGGGAAAATTATGCTTGTAGTACCAGTTTCCAATGGATCTGTTACTGCTACACAAAGTTTCCATCTCACTCTGTCTTTTGTCTTTTTGTTATGACTTTTTAGTCATGGCAAGCAAAGCCTGCATTCAATGTCCTACATAAAGAATAGACCAATTCTCCACATGGAAAATCTGTTTAACTTGATGATGACATTGTCATACAGATGACACACAGTTACTTAGCAATTTATGGAGACATTTGAAGGCCTAAAACACTGCTTCAAGAAGTTGACAATTTAAACACAGATATTTGGAGATGTTAATTAGCCAGAGTTGTTAAGTATGAGATTTATGATCTATCTTTGACTCCTTTTGCCTCAGGCTAACCCATTTCTTTTATATTTTTTCGTAAAACTCCAAGCTGCTGAACATCTTTAGCCAGCTACTGCTTCAAGAGCAACCCTGCAAAACAAAAGCATTTTAGTTTTATCGTCACCAACTGCACAATTTTCCTTCTCAAATTACCTCTATCAAAATTTCAAGATTATAATGACTGAACTATAAAAATATGGTTTCATACTGAGATAGCTGGTTTTGTGTAAAAAGATAGTTACATACAAAATACCGTATGTAGAAAGGTAGAGAATTTAAGACTATAACTCTTCCCAAGGAACTACATTTTTGTTCTGACTATTAAGACTTTTTTTTTTTAATTCCTCAAACCTCTCTAAAGTTAAAGTGTTGCTAATGAAATCCTGCACACAAACATCCAATAATTGTAATAATGTTTTTGAAAAGAAAAGCTTGTAATACTGTCATGATGTTGTGTTCACCTAATAAATGAAGTTTCATCATTTTGGTGTTGCAAGAGAAAAGAGCTGTTGCCATTGACATAAGTTACAAATTATTTAACTTAATAAGAGTTACTGCTTTGATAGGAAAGTCAGGGATCTTGAACCAGTAAAACTGTGAAGCCTTGTCTGACAAAAATAATATCTGTGACTTCAAGAGGAACAGCATATTGCATGGGGCTGCATAAGGGATTCAGGCAGGCAGGAAAGCAGGGACATAGAAGGAAGAAAAAAGGAAAGTCAAGTTAATAGAAAGGGAGTTTTAAAGAATGTGAATATGAGTCCTATGAGTGTGGAGGGTTTTCCATGAAGAACTTCCCTTTGTCTCATTATTCTACTGTTAGAGTAGGTGCAATTCTTGAATTCTTAATATTAGCAGAGTAACACTGACTTATAAAGCATGTGAAATATTACAGCAGAAATACAGTTACTGTCTACTGCTGAACTAAAGAGCAAGGGCAGTGCTAAATTCTGAGATTTATATCTATTTTCTCTTATCAGTTGCTTTTTTTTTTATATGCAGCAGAGGCTATGTGTGGGACTGTACTGGAGAGATATTAACTCATGGAAAGGAGATTTTTTTCTAGAATTCAGCAGCTGGTAGCAAAGATAAAATTACGTTACCTCTATTGCTACATTGGGAATATTGTATTTATTACAGTGTGTTCCCTACAATGCCAGATAAAATATTGGCTAGCTCTCTCATCTTGTTTAAAAAAGAACTGATGCTTTTTTGACCAGACCGAGTGGCTACTTCCTATGGCCAGCATCAAGTCATAGTCGCATTCTCCTCTGAGGAAAATGACTCTATTAAGATTTTTCATTTAAGATTTGGCTACCTTGTTTTTTGGACCTTTATGAAATGTTTTTAATCTGTCTCCATTCTAGCAGGATTCAGATAGGTCTATTACAACTGTTGGCATTCATGTTAGCTTTGATAATCTCTAAGGAAGGTGTCCAGAGCATTTTTCTTGGATGCCAGGCAGGTACTGCTAAAAAAGCTAGTGCTCTTGAAGGGCAGAATTGAAGCCTGAGGAAGTGTGTGGGAACCTAAGCTTATGGGGAAGGCAGGAGCTCAAAAGACCTTTAGCAGCAGTGCATTTGAAAAGAGCTGTTTTGAGTAGCACTGGTCCTCAGCTACCTACCCCAAAAGGAGGGGACAAGATGGGGAAACTAGGAAGAGGGCTTTACTTCTTCTCCATAAGGAATGTTTTGTATTGCTTCATTGTTCAGGTTTTAAATTTGTGTGTAGTTTCCTGCATAGACATACAAAGACACGATGAGGTTACATCAAGGGATAAATAGGTATCCACACACGAGGAACAGGCCATATAAAACCAGAAAATGTGAGGAAATTAAATGCAGCTGGAGGCATTCCTCTGTGAATAATGCAAGTACAGCTTGACCATAGGTGAAAGGGAAAGTACAAACTGTGGGGTTTGCTTTTTTCCCAAGCGTATTTAAGGCATGACCATCAGCATCCACACAGTGTTTATGAAAGGTCTTTTTCCCTAAGAGAAGAACCGCTGATCATTTTCTTAACAGAAATATCTAAACTTGGCTAAGCCTGGAAATATGGAAGCTTTTCCTGTAAAGACTCATTGTATCGAGAGCCTGATCATGGTTTAAAGCATTAGTGTGAGAAGAGGAACAGAGAGTGAAGAAAGAAACATTGAAAGCCAGAGTGTGAGTGGGCAAGGTAGCACAAAGTTAACTGTTTGCCTGGATCTTTAATGGTCAGGAGGATGCAATCCATTTGTCATTATAACTAACTACAGGAGGTAGATCTAACTGCTGTGAACCTGCCAAAGACTCCTGCATGCCCATACTTCATGAAACTGGAACATGATTCATCTTGTGGCTACAACTTAACAGCAGCACTTCACATTCTGAAGCCTGGATAGGCTCACACTTTTCTCTCTTTTTCTCATAGGTGCATAACTTTCCATTATAGGACTGTCTGGAAATAGCAGTTCCACTTAGCAAAGATTTTCAAAGTTTGAATGATTTTGTTCCATGTTGGCATTAAAAAAAAAAACAACAAAAAAACCTGCAGCTTTTCAGAATGTCTTTGAGAGACCTGTGGGCAGGAGAGGGGAAAGTCATACAGACTAGCCATGCAGGGGAACAGACAGCTGACCAGTCTTTGTAGGCAAGGTTCAAGACCTCGCTCTGACAGAATCTCAGTGGTGTTCACCTCATTTAAATTTGAGCTTTTAACTCAGCTGTAGCTGCCTACTCTGGTCAATGCAAAAAGATTTCTGCTCAGAGAGGCTAATTTAGATCACACAAAGCAGGCTTTTCCTCTAAATCATCTTTGATAAAAGAGTTTTGGTCTGTGTTCCATTTATAACATAGGGAGACTGAACTACTAACTTACCTGCTTGTAGTTGGTCTCTAATTACAGGTGAGGCTGTACAATGTGACCTAGGGTGCATTTTTTTTCCTCCTCTTTTGTCTGGAAATTTCTCTTGCAATCAGGGAAAGCTTCTTAGCAAAAGTTTACACAATTAAGAAACTGAACAAATCCTCAAGACCAGATGTTTTGACATTCAAAAATAAGCAATAAGTGACTTTTTTAAAGCACTCAATAAGCATGCATTTCACTGGAATGCTTGTTATCAGAAGTATTTGGCAAATCATTACAAATCACCTTATGTTTATTTGTAAATTATTCCTTAATTAGATAATTTAAATTAAAAAAGGATGTGTGAACATAAGTGAGAAATTATCTAATATCACTTATAAATAATATAAATAAGTACACTAAGAGATACAACAAAAATTGTATATGCCAGGTCCTTGAGTTGACTGATACTAGCTGATAAGAATAGGTGCATTTTAAAAATGCATGTAAGCCTGAAACATCTTGACAACTGGATTCTCAATTTAACTGCACAGCAGTCAGGCACACTGACAAGTTTACCATGCTGAATGTTTTGTTTCCTTGTGAGCATAGAGATGCCCAGTCCAAGGCCATTTTTCACTGTATGCACAAAGGCAGGAGAGGCTGGGTCAGGGCTTTTGGACTCTCAGTCTCAAGATATTTTTATTTTGGGAAATACTGGCAAATCAATGATGAATAGTACACCTATACAAGTGACGTTTTAGAAGGCGACTTGCTGGCATCACGCCAGAAATCTGACCCTTGGTTGACAAAAGCTGATGTCTCCCTTCCCTATGAATGAGCAATTTTTGTAAAAAAGAAAGAAGTTGAATGCTGAGGTAATGAGCATTTGTCTGTAAGATCATATTTAACAGTATTTGCTATAATAATCTGTCAGGTTGACTTTGCCCTCTCACCTGTAGCTGTGCCTCCAAAGCATATATTTCTTTGTCTTACTCTGATGAATAAGTGAAAAAAAATATTCTAAGTGTGGATTTTAATAGCTCTGTGAATACCAGTTTATAGTATTTTGCTCCTTTCTTAGTTAAGCCTAAGCATGAGTTACTGTAGGTCAGCTTAATTTTCCTTTTCTCTTCAGAATACTAGATTGCTAAAATGATCTTTATTAATAAAGCAGTGCATGTGTGGCATTTTAATAAAGCTTTTAAATGGCACTCAGAGGTGGAGCATATTATGTCTACAAAAAAAGAAAAGCATTAAAGTTATTGCTGTTACTCACCTAAAGGACTGCAATTCTATATTGAACTTGCAGCCTCCCGTGGGTGGGAAATACCTCTGTCCCACAATTATTCATGCTATGGTATTTTTAACACCAGTGCAGCCCCTAAAAAGTAACACTTTCATTTGACAGTACTCAGTGAACTACTCCCATCACTTAAAAACAGGTTGGCTAAGAAATGCTGACCTGTCAGGGAGAAAAATTCCATGAGCAACTGGTATGCTTATGTGAGACTACAGACATGAAACTCATTTTATTTTAATAAATAAGAAGATGGGCAAGCCATTTGTCACATTTAACTGCTGATATCAGACATAAGAAATCTGTTTTTCAGACATCCATTGTAAATATATTTTACAAGGTTTCTGAGTTAAATTCCCTGACATGGAGCATATACTCTCTCAATTGGTCTATCAAAGGGAGTTTCCTCCAACAGAAGCATATGTCAAAGGAAAACAAATTAAAGTTATTTCGGTCACTCACACATAGGTTTCTCATTTTCACAGCTGGTCCTCTTTGCTAATGAACATGCAAAGTTTGCTTATGCTTCAGCACTTTCCTGGGAAGTGCTTATTTAACACTGAATGACTGCTTGCCTGCGCAACTGGAAGTTGTGCAGGACTGAGTACCGTATTAAGAATATTCAACTCACGCTCACGTGTGAAAGCCTAGTCCTCTGCCTGAAAAACATGAATATAAATTTATCAAATATGGAATCTTATACCCATCAGGAGTATGCAGAAATGGCTCCTAAGCTATAGGCAAAATTCTTGTTATACAAAGAATTACAGTTTTCTATCAAGTGGTTACGACTTACTTGCATTTAAATTAAATAAAGTGCACAGGAAAACTGAACCTCTAAGCCATGTTTTGGAGCACTCTCAGATACCTAGAGGTATATTTTAGACCTTATCACTCTTTGGACTGTGACACAGAAGGACCTGAACTAGTAACTGTAGGAAGGTTTCAATGTCTCAACAGTAGTCTGGAAAGCAGCAGAGCTGTCTTGAATGTGCTTGGATGCGTAAGAGACATAATTTCTTCAAAGCTGCTAATACTAACACTAATGCTATGAAATGAAGATAAATAAAAAAGACTGTGTGAATGTGTGCTCTTGGAAAACTGCATGAAAATAGTTACCTCAAAAGGAAATTTGGACTAAGAAAAGAGTCTACAAAGAAGGTGGGGAGGGGAACAAGAGAAAGAAAAAAAGTAAAACAAATGCTGTGGAAATAAAACTGGACCTTTCAAGCACAGTTCCTTAGGTCAAAGGATATTAATTGTCAAGAAAAGCTGAGTGAGTGCTTTGGAAAAGTGTTTTAGGAGATGTCAATGGACAGATTTGGGCTAGGGAAAGGAAAAGAAGAAAAAGGCTGTGGTACAGTAAGGACAGGATAAAAGGCTGGTTTGGACCCTCAGCAAACACTTCAGCTTACCTCCTTCCCAGAATCATAATCCTGGGGAAAAACAACAGGAACAATAGGAAAGAGATTACAGAAATTTTATGGCACGACATTAAAAAGGCAGTTTAATGTGTCTGTGGAGGTGAAAGGAAGAAAAGAAACTAGTTAAACTCTGTTATAAAATTTTACTTTGAAAGTCTAGAAACAAGTTTCCTTAACAAGCTTTATTAAGATAGAAATGATGTAAAGTGAAATGGAGGTCTCTGTTGAGAGGCAGAAAATGTGATCCCAGCAAATACAGATTTGTAGATCTGACCTCAACAGAATTTGACAAAACCAAATCAAAATGAAACAATAAAAAAAGATAAATCCTCCTAGATCAGTTGTAATGAATAAGATGAACAATTTTCTAGACAATTTTCTAGAAGATGTATTAGGTTGAAAGTAGATTGTGTCTACTCGGATTTCATTTAAATTATTGAACATGCTGCTGAAAGGGAATCTATTAGCCAAGACAGAAAAGAAGAAAAGTTGTAAATAAGTGTTATGGAAAGTTCAGTGGGAGATGGATGCTGTTGAAAGGAGAGATTGAGGGTTGGTCATTGGTGGAGTTCTTCAAAGAACAGCATTGACATAGTTTTAGGGTCAATATTGCTATCTCTGCTTTTATTACTGGATTTTTTGCAAAGATTACGCAGGTCATAAGGCCATTTCCCTCTGGCATTGTTGAGGAATACATTTAGTGCAGACAGCTCTGTGTGCAGCTGCAGATTGATCTCTGAGTGGCAGGACCTCAGGCAAGACAGTGAACTGATGACCCTTTGCATAACAAAGGGTATGGGGACCTGTGGCACAGCCTGGTGACCAGACACCCAGTGACATGCCAGGAGCCACACAGCAGGAGCCCAGGACTCCAGACTTTCCCATGCTTACCTGTAAAGGTGTAAACCCCCAGGGTTTCCTTGGTTTGGCGTCCCTCCTTGGAGGCAACAGCCTCAAGCTGTTATTTTGCTATTGTATCATGATTTAATTGTTTTAAGGATTGAAACAGCTGAGAATGTGCTATGGAAAATCTGGGGTCAAGTAGGTAAGGAAACCTGGTGTGGCTGTGTGAGTGTGGGATGTGAAGCTGGGAAGAGGCCTTGGTCCCAGCTTGGGTGGTCCGAGAGGGACTGTGCCAGAGCGAGTCCTAGATGGTCAGACGGGGAAGTTTGTTTAACATGAGATGGGAGGCATTGTCACATATGGGGGGGCCTGGATTTTGAGGGATGGAGTCAGGGAAATGTGATGAAGTTCAGCCCTGGAAATGGAAACTTCTGTGCCTGAGACCTGATTCAAACCACTGCAGATGAGGACAGACAAATGTATCCTGCCTGGATCCTCTGGAAATTCCAGAAAAATAGAATTGAGACCTCTGTTCACCAAGGGGTGACTAGGAGACACAAATATTAGAACCAAGGTTTCTGGGATTTAATGATACTGTACAAGCTCTCATAGAGAATACCATGCACAAACTCAGTCACTCTTTTACAAGAAAGATTATTCAATACAGAAATGGGGGCACTGCTCTGCTACCAGAATGAGATGAAGAATGGCGAGTTTATTTTAAGTCAACCCAGATTATTTAGTATAAAAAATAAAAGGCTGGTAGGAGATATGAAAGCCTATTATGTGATGGAAACCTGCACCAAGAATGGAAGGGAGATGTTTAAGCTAAAGCAATATTATTAAAATTACAATGCCACACAAGCTGGCAAAAACCAAATTTATACTGGAATTAGAAGAGAGTGAAGCGTAGAGGACATTCCTTAGCCATTATTAGACCATACAGGTGTTGGCAGAGCTTTTTAAAAGTAGTGGTAAAAGCTGAACACAACAGAATTACTTTATGAAGAAGAATACAGTGTAAGAGACTGAGACAACAGACTGAACTCTCTTCCAGCTGTGTAAACAATTTGTTTTGTTTCAGTAAAAATTTGCACTATTTTAAAAATGAGTTTTCTTTTTTTTTATCACACCAGATTTCAGTTGAGTCATTTTTAGTTGTTGAAATGTAATAGATGTCTTCTCCATTTTGGCACCATTGAACGTGTGGATAGAAGAGAATGAACTGATCACGTTTCTATTTTGCCTTAAATATCTCAAAGTGCCTAGAAACTTATCTGACAAATATATCAAAGTAAAAACAATACCAGAGCGTTTCAATCAGAACAAGAATAAGAAAGAAAAGTGAAAATAAGTGCAAACAAAAGAATGAGTCTGCTGAGGAGACATTGATAGGTTAGAGTATTACTTTCCTCATTTAATGAAACTTTCCTTTACATAATTTGTTGCAAAACACATAAAATTACTTAATCTAATTTCTTTTCCTTAGTCTTACCTTCACAGCAAGTACTCACCATTTTACATAGAGGCATGGAAGTAACACTGAGAAGGAAAACTGTTCTTTCTTCCCCTTTCATGGGATGTTTTTAAGCTGTTTGGTATTCCTTTGAAGACTACAGCAGTAGTTTACATGCTGGATATTTATCACTGGTGTGGAGGGTGAAACACTAACTGCACACCATACTCCCTGCCCTTTTAAAACATTGATGAGTAACCATCTATGGAGCCTCATAAAGTATTAACTCTTTAAGTGGGGAAGATGTCTGCTTAACAGCATAGCACAAATTCTATGTGATTTAAATCCCACACAATCCAAAGAGTTTCAAGCTGTTTATGTTAGTTCAATATCCAATATTAACACCTGGTTTTGAAACCTCAAGTAAGCAATATTGTTTATCTGCTATTGCTTATGCTGCTATTGATCCAGCAGGACAGGTATGTAAGTTCAGTCTTCATTATTGATATGGGGATATTAATAAATGAAGTCTACATCTTGAACTTCAATGCTTAACCCTTTTATCAACTTCCTACTCTTTTCAACTTTCATTTTATGTATTGCTTATCAGGTCAGCTCATGTTGGAACTACTGTTGCATCTCCTGAATTGCTATACCTGAATTTGAAGATAATGGTCTGCATTTCTCTGAATATTGTCCACTAGGTAGTCAGTGTGTGAAAGTGTCAGACTGAGGCTGACTCATTTATTTTTTGAAATACATAGTCCAGATACCATATATATTTAGAGATTTAATTTATCTTTTTTCTTCAATTTTTTTAGCTGTTCAAATTACCTAGCTGACCTGAGTGCAAGAAATTTCTTTGACCCATGAATTTGTGGTTCAGAGGAAAATTTTGAATGCTTCTGAAGAGTGTGATTACAGTACAACACAACTTTAGCTGTATTTTATCAAATAAAGTAAATGGAAATGGGAAAACTGTGGGGAAAAAATTGGTCTTCACAGAAATCCATCAATATTTTCAAATAAGTAACTTTTACATGACAGATTGCCTGCAGTTGTAGCGGGAGGGGAGACTTGATACCCCTCCTGAGGTATATGAGAAAGCCTGAAAGACTTTTAACATATAGAAATGGAACTCTAACAGCTTGAAGATCAGTAGTGCTAATCCACCCTAGTGGCACTAGCTCAAACATTGTAGATGCTCAGGTGTCCCTAAAACTTAAAATACTAGGGGAATTTTCAAAGATAACCCTATTGCCTAGGAATATCCCAGACATTGCTCGCAGAAGAGAGATAAAAAACTTGATTCATACCTAAAGAAATGAGCTGATGGGTTCTTTCCTCTTCATATACAAATGTCAGTGAGATAAAACAAGAATAAAGTTAACAGAATTATGTGCCAGCTATGTCAAAACATAAAGAAATCATGCCATGTGTAGGATTCCTTTCTTTAGACACATATCCATTCAAATTGTAGTGTTCTTTACTGAATTCCAAGGTACATTTAGATAAAAGACATCCAGAAATATGATCTGTGCTGCCACTAGATTTTTGCTTATATTGCTAAGTTAGTGATTCAACAAGTGTGCAGTGTGTCTTTAATTGCTACCACCCAGAAGAAATTTTCCCTTAGGATTCATTAACTAATTACTTCCTCCCTTGCTGAGTAGTAAATTTACAAAAGACTTTGGCAAACTAGTAATTTGCCCTCTTGGGAACCAGATGTAAATGTCCCAAACAGGTGGGAGCCATAACTACAAACACATGAATGTAATAAATTTAGCAATTGCGTGTATTTGCGTGGTACCCTCCTAAAGTAATTCTTCTGATAAACTTTAAAAGTATCCAGTCAAGTCATACTGAGGTGTGAAGTAAATGTTTTCAAGAGCCAATAAATTAGTTTAATAAATTAATTATTAGTTTTGCAAGATTCTTAGCCACTCAGGCTCTAGGGCTTTTAGCACAGTAGCAGTACATATAGTACCACAGGATGGCTCTTTCAACAGTCGGGGTGTGCTTACCTGCAACTATGCTCCTAATCCATAGGAAAAGGTGGTGGGAGGCTTTAGCATGTGTTTAAGGGTGAGCTGCTTTCCTGCAAGAGGCGTGTGACTAACACATGCGAGTCATCCTTCCAAATTTTAGCTACTTGGTAGCAGCCTAAAGTTCTGCCTCTCAAACTCAGTGGTAGTCAGAAGTTGTAGTACCTGCTCCCTCTGAGTACAGTCTGGAGGGTGCGAGATAAAACTCATTTCTGGACTTAAATATGAACAGGGATTATGTGCCACCAATGGCTATGATTACATTGGACTGGAAGGAAGCTTGCAGCTATTAGTTCTGTTATTTTTTTCAAAATTACTTTTCTGCTGAAGTGTTTTGAAAGGCATTTTGAAGGTTGCTATTATCCATGTTGGTTCTGTTTGTATATTAGGAGTCATAATAAATTGAGTGTTTTGCCACAGAAAAAAAATTGTCAAGTTTGAAGTGTTTTGACACAGAAAAAAGTCATTGTGGGCTAATTAGATACTTCACAACCAGTTCTGCAGTAAATGCAGCAGCCATGAACTTGTTAACTTGGGCAGCAGAGAGTACCTGAAGAAAGCTTAGTTTTCTGAGTGACAGGGTAGCTCCCTCAGCATAGGACACCACAGGATAAAAGCATTGACCTATGTTTATGTTGGACTCTAGTTTTTGAAGTACATCAGTTTTCTTAGAAAATAATAATAATAATAAAAAAAACAAGCATAAACAATATCTTTATGAAATCACAGAATTTTTTTCCATCCTCCTGTTTCCTTGGACCAAAAAATGAAAGCTTATTACCCCAGTAATCAGAAGGAGCTTTTGACTCTATCTATTGAAATGACAATACATCATGCTATCTGATCATATTTGCAGCTCTAAAATGTAAATACACAGATTATTTGTTTACTAAGATTATCTCTAGCTAAGTAATGGCATCAACGGCATTGTCATAGCTTTTGCCTATTCCAGTGTATTGCTTCAAATATTCAAAAGACTGAAAAAAATTGATGATTATAATGTTTGATTAGAAACTAGTTTGCAGCCTGTTTTTTCTCTGGCCAGATGTGCTGAATTCCTGTTGTCATCTTGGAAGCACATGGGTGCACAAACAACAAGAAGGAACGCTCTGTGCAGCTCTTCACTTTCTCTGAGTTTTGGATCCATGCCAGTCTGTTTTGGAACAGCATTCCCTGACCCAGTGGGAAAGTCCCTCAAGCAACGTTGTTACCAAGATGCACGGGGAGCTCCTGAACCATGCTGGCACAGGGTGAGGATCACAGCTGGGATCGCGGGGAGCACACAGCCCAGCAGGCCCCATGCACAGCCCAGAGCACTTGAGCTGCTGGTGCTGGCAGTGCAGTGAAGGCTGCAGGTACTTTTAGGACCTCACTAAGGGCAAAGCTTTCCACTGCCCATATAACACTTAGTAATTCCAGAGAAGTGGACTCAGGGGGGTGGGATTTAGGTACTGTATCCTTTTAGAGCCTGGGCTTATACCAATAATCCATTTACTTTTCATTTTCCATGAACCAGGGAGACTTCAGTAGAGCTAAATGTGTATAGTGAATATTGTATGCTATTGTTACTGGAAAAGCTCTTCTCTTTTAAAGAGGTTGTATTACACAGGGAATACCTCAGCTCTCCTCCTTGGAGTATAGCTTCTAAATAAATATATAAAATAAGGAAGCCCAAAGCCTGCATCAAAACTCTACCCACACAGACAGATATTTTGAACTCACTGTCCAGAAAGTGGAAAGCTACAACTGCAGAATAATGTAGCAGTCTTTCTGTATTAGACCCAGGCCAGCACAAGACCTTCCCTGTCAGGCAGCTGTTTTGCTCACACAGTACCTCCTGAGGCTTTACCCACCTGTAAGCTCCTAGTGACAAGAACCTCCCTNAGCCTTTAAACTCAGGCCAGCACAAGACCTTCCCTGTCAGGCAGCTGTTTTGCTCACACAGTACCTCCTGAGGCTTTACCCACCTGTAAGCTCCTAGTGACAAGAACCTCCCTATTTTTGCATGTTTACACAGCATCACTATGAAGTTCACAGAAAGATCTGTCAGGTGCTATCGTGGTATCAATCATAAGTAACAAAGAATCAGTAAAAGCATATTATCCAAGTCAGCTGCAAGGCACTTTCATTATATAAGTTACTACTTTACCTTTAACCTCTCTGTCTTCCAAGTAACACCTTTGCTGTCAGAAAAACTTTTCACATTCAAGTCAATTAAAAATTCAGAGGCCACACCATTTGAGCTGAAAGTTGATTTTCAGAAAGGTAAATTGAACCACATTGAAAATCTCACAAACAGAAAAAAGGCTGTGACAGCAAAAATCCTTTTCTGTGTGGTGTACATAAGGTTACTTGTGATAAAGCTGTGACTTATCTCCTGTTTTAACAGACTCATTAAACAGTGAAAGTTCACTGATGAGTCTGCCAGAGAAGTAAAGTCAGGTAAAATACCCAAAGCCCCAGACAAAATTATTTTCTCTGAACCTTTGAGGAAAATCAATTTTTTCAAC
The DNA here is from genome assembly GCA_013399835.1 of Leptocoma aspasia. Lineage (NCBI taxonomy): Eukaryota > Metazoa > Chordata > Aves > Passeriformes > Nectariniidae > Leptocoma > Leptocoma aspasia. Next base: position 34,205 of record VXAX01004431.1, read on the forward strand.
AAAATCTGTTTAAGTGATCTGATACTTGGTGTGAAAATAGCTAACAATGTCCATTGACAGCGATTCCCTCCCTGAGCCCTGTCACTACCTCAGGATGTTACCATAATAAGGAGAAGAAGACACAGGCAAAAATCCACAAACCCAAACATCTCAGAAGGCAGGTATTTTCCCAGCTCAGACTCATGAGGTGACAGGGAGAATTCAGAAGCAGGAGTGTCGGAGCAGGCACCGCAGTCAGAGGTGGCTCACAGCACTCTGCCGCTGATCCTGGCACAGGGCTTCAAATGAAAATCAAAGCAATACATCTCTTTTCAAAACAAAGAAAGAGGGGAAAAAAAATCTCATTCTCTGAGTACCTTTGATTCCTGGCTGGTAGTTGATGCTGGAGAGGGGGGTTGCTCTGTGCTCTCCACTTCATTCTCTTTCTCCACACTATCCACGCTGACTTCAGTTGTGCTGCTCGGAGGAATCATTTTACCTCTAGAACACTGCTACTATCAGGAAAAAAAAGCTACAGATGGTTCTTGCTTTTTTTCATTTAACGTCCTCTTTCTTCTCTGCTCTTCTAGAGCAAATGAACTCCGACTGCTTGGTTTCACTATATTTGCCAGACTAGAATTCTCTGGATTTTCTTTTTTTTTTCCCCTTCTCCTCCTCCTTCCCCTCCTTCCTCCCTCCCCCTTCCTATGCAATTGTGCTGCGAGGGAGTAAGTTATCGATGGTTCTGTAGGTCAGTTGTGTGCCTGCTTTTCCCCGATACTCCTCCCCTCCATATGAAGCTGGAGGTGTGGAGCAGCGTCGTGACCATCAACCCCACAATCAGAGGGGAGTGAGCTGAAGCAGCAAGCCCAATCCACACACACACCCACACACACACACACACACGCACACACGGCACTGGAGGGAGGAGTTGTATTTCTAATGCTGTGAATAGCTCTGGAGGAGCATGTGCTGTCATAGTAGTGAAAGAAAGTAACGTGTGCACATATACACACACACAGAGGCAAGCAGTGTATATGAGGTTTGGAAGCATTTTACATTTTAAGACTGGAGAAGATGGAGTTGAAGGGTACCCTTATATTTTTTCATGTCTTTTACTGAAGAAAAAGAAGCCCAGCAAAAGAGCTCTAGGAAAAGAGGAGGAAAATTACTCTTTTTCCTTGTCCCAGAGAAGATTATTTAAAATACTAGCCACTCAGTGTCTCTAAGGCTCTCACCTCGCCCACATCCCAAACTTGCTAGTAAATGACAGGACAGAGTCAGCAGAGAGTTACCTGTGGATCCACGTGTTCCTTGCTCCCCTCTCAGGCAGGGAAGCCCAGCTCAGAGCCATGCACACGCAATCTGGGTCATCTGGAGCTCCCACTATCATGCACATACTATACCTGTAGGTTGTCATAGTGATGACACTCCATCAGGCAGCAGCAGAGCAGAGGCAGCCATCGGGAAGAGCCTGTTGTCTTCCCCCAGTGCCATCATTCCTGAGGATGCAGCACCTGAAGTCACACTTGGGTCTGCTGCACTACTACTGGCAGAAGGTCAGTGTGACTTTGCTGTCTGGCTCAGATTGCTTTATATTGCTTGAGGTTTCCTCTGATTTAAATCTGCTGCAAAGGTGCTTGTCAGCTCTCTTCCCTGCTGAATTAAGGTCTGTATTGTGAAAGGCTGAATGGATGTGCTTCCGACCAGATATGCTTTGTTGAGCGAGTGCCACTCCATATGGCTGGTGGAGATGACGCTTTCATTTAAAGAAAACAGCAAAAAGCAACTCAAATATGTTTCTAATAGCAGTACGTACATCCTGGAAAGTGAGAAGAAAAAAAATAGTTGTTTAGTGGATCTATATAGATGTTTGGAGGTGATTTGATGGGGTCTAAGTCTGACATGATCTTTAGCATCTTGTAGCTCTGGGAGAGGACACCGGATTCCCCTCTGGCCCCATCCCTTAGAAACACAATTGCTACTTGGAGCTGCCTTGCAGGCCCCCTTCACCTCAAATAATCAGTGTGTGAAAGTGAAAGCAAGTTTACAAGAGAGTAGGGGTTATACAGATGAAAGCCAGAGCAGAAATTGCCCTGCAGCCTCTGTATTCTTAATAACTATGCAGAAGCCAGAAAAAAAATCAGCTTCTCTTTGAATCCCCAGTGAATCTTCAGGACTAGAACTTAGATGGGGAAAAGATCTTTATGTTTTTGAAACAGAGCATGTAAGATACCAAAATCCTTAGCAGACAATAAAGATGAAATGCTGCAATGCTATTTGTACGGCTACTTCAGGGCAAAAGAGTGTCTTAAGGGTCAGCCAGTAGAAACTATTATTTGGCCTGTAGTCACTAACATGATTACAGGAATCAAAACGAGAACACTGTTTGCTCTTGAGGCAGTGGCAGTAACAACTGAGGTTGAAGTAAAGAAATATAGAGCTCAGAGGGGCAGATTTGGCAGGTAAGTAGAAGAATTTATTTCCAAGGGCTTGCTTTCTAAAATGCAGCGGTGCCTTAGACCATTCCCTTCAGTGCTGAAGGAATTTTCCAAGTGCAAAGGTAATTTCTTCACTCAGCAAGTAAGATTTGGGCTTTGCTGTAAAATCATCCTCTTAGCAATGAGCAGTGTCTCATTAGAGCCACAGTTTTGGAGAATTAGGGTAGCTGTGGGCAACGGAGATCTTGGCAGCGCAACAGCAATTGAATGCTCCAGCTCTGGCAGTAGCATCCTTCCCTGATGGTCCAGCCTAGAACAGCCAAGCCAGGGCCAGTGCGTGCGGTCTGCCCCCTGCAAGGACTGTTCTGTGTGCCCAGCAACCTGACAGGTGAGAATCATAAAACTAAATTCTGCCTGGTTTCCCACGAGTGTTGTGATCTGTTCTTCCCCGTTAAGAGGCTCAGAAACATCTTATGGTGAACTTGCAGGTTACCTTTGAAATGGATGTGGAGTGCCTGGTTAATAGTTATTTCTCTAAGTGTTGTAAAATCCTGCACACATTTTGTATGAAGAGCTTGTAACGTCATGACTGTGTAAGAGACCATCATACCACTCTTTACTTTAGTTGTTTTACCAAATTAGTACTAACACCTGCTGCACTCTTCTCTTCCCCCAATTACTCACTTGTCAACCACAATGCATTTGTCAGTTTCTTGACAATTAGCTTGGGAAAGATGAGTCAAACATAAAATTTACCTAAAAAAATTTTACATAAAAAATCAAAAAGGAAAAGAAACTGGATTTGTTAAATTTTCATTTCCTTCCACGGGAGCTGGCTATTGAAGAGCTAATATACAGTATAACAAAACAAGACTGATCAAGATAGATGAACTACATCTCTCACCCACGCTTCACTCCTGAGAAGTTGGACTTGTGATTACTGCCAATCAGTCTCTATGTGAAGGTACTCAGAGGAAATGGAAGCACTGCAGCACAGTGCTAAACAAGAGGAAATAGAACAGTTTCTGTAGTGTAGAGAGGAGTGTAGATTTCTGGAGTGGGGAAAAGCAGTTTGGATGAATAAAACATGAGTGCCAATTCCCAGCCCACAGCTGAAGTTGTTTCGCTGTGTAAAGGCTGTTGTGTGCTGCCTGGAGTCCCTGCCAAGCATTCCTCTGCTGGTGGTCTGATGCTGGCTGTGTGGGTGCCACGTCTTGTCAGCCTTCCTTCACTCCCACTGTCTGGTCCCACCCACAAAGGTGACAGGGTGTGGTGTGGCACAGCCCTCCACACTGGGCCTCCAGTAGTTCTTCCTAAACTCTGGCTGAAGCCAGCCTGATAAGAGCATTTCAGAGAGTCCTGACTCCAGGAATATAAAAATACACACTTGCTGTGCTGCCAAGTCCTACCTGCTGGAGACCTCTACAGTGGCAAGATTAAGCTGGTGGGATCTGGCCCATGCCATGGTTTTTGCCTCCCTTTTTTTTTTGCTTTTTTGGTATGGACATTCCTTTGACATATTTGAGAACCTCTCTGCCAATGATATACATGCACAGTGCTGTATGTCACTAAAAGAAGAATAGGAAATCAGTACTGATCAAATATTTTATTTCTGTTTAGACTCCCATGCTAATAGAGAAAAAATAATGAGGGAAAAGGAAAGACGGAGATATAATTGTCAGTATTCAGGGCTTGGTGCATGAACCATCCCATACTTCTGAGCAAAGAGGGTCTAAGGGAGTACATAGAGATGATATTGCTTGCAGATGACAGTGGTTTAAATTACTGTGTACCACTCTCTAGAAGTGTACAAAGCAGTGAGCAATCAGTCTGGTTACTGCAGTCTGGGTTCCTCTAAAGCACACTTGAAGGAAAGCAGTATCAAGTCCATGGAGTCCAACCTCCAAGAGAATGCAGACTGAGAGCCACAGAAAACCATTAAACGAAAAAGAAAATGTTGTTGGAGTAGCACTTGAAGTGAAATTTGATCAGCCTCAAGTCCAAGACCCTCAGTCCAATTTGTGAGCATCCCAGGTGAGAAATAGTTCTCTTTCTTGAGTATTCCAGGTGAGAAGTAGTTCTGTTTCTTTGTCAAATAGATTTTGTCATTGTGGAAACTGACAACAGGATACCTTGTGCCATCTGTGATGAGAATTTTACTTTTGGCATGGTGCTTTTGGCCAGATGTACTGGTTGATATCTTTACTGGACTCTTGTCTCAAATATCTGCTTCACCCACAGCGGGGCTGCTAAACTGCAAGGACCATTGCTCAGAGTATCTTTTTATGTTTCCAAGTGACAGGCTAGTGGGCTCTTCTCGCCAGCAAACATTGTACCCACAGAGAAAACAAGATTAAAATAGTATCACGTGGCTGGAATTTTTTGCTTATAATCACCCACCCCTTGTTTGCTTACTGTACTATCTTGGCAGTTCATTGAACAGCTAACATACTAACAAATGCCTGTGGATTCTGCTTATCTAAATGCCATCTAAGGACTACAATCATCAAGCTCATCAAGCTGGAAGCAAAAGCTGGTCAATGCTCTGAAAGCATTCCCAGTACTAACGGAACACTGGTGGCCTGCATTTTGACCAAATAATCTCAAAGTATTTTTTAAAGGTAAAGTATTAAGCCTCCCAGTGCTCCAGGGAGCGTAGAAAATGAGTAACTGTGGAGGAAGCCAAACCAACAGATTTGCGCTTGTACTTAAGCGGGAAAAGAAACGGAACCTCTGACTGAATATTAATTTCAAAGCCCTCTTTCTCGCCATCCACAACAATGCCACATGGAATGATGAAGAGATCACGATGCATCTTGGGCAACTTGGATATATATTTTAGGGAGGTCATGATGAGATTGAAACACAGACATCTAGACCAGGAAAACGAAGAGTGCTGCATCCTCTTGTGACGGCAAGAAATGTTTGAGAAGGGGAGAAGAGGATGTAATTATAAAAGATGGAATTTAGCCAAGATACAGCATGTAATATGTTCAGTTTTACAAAAAGCATGGCAATACCTTTAAATAACCAGTGACAGTCCCGACCTGATTTTACATCTCTGCTGGCAATAAGATTCCTTCTCACTTTTTATAGGAATGCGATATAAAAAGAAGGATCAGTAGCAACATTTCCTGCAACTCACAGATGCTCCTAGAAATTCTTGCCTTTTAATAGCCATTTACTGATTTGGTCCAATATGACTGTAACAAGAATGACCTGAACCAGTTCAATGGGTTGCTGAAGTGCTGATTTAGCCACGTACTAAATCCTTTCAGGGTATCCATGCCACAAAAAATTTAAAGATATAATAGAATTATCATAAATAACATCATCTCCTCTACTCTTTTGAGACTCTGCTTCACTTCTACTTCCTTTGGATAGTCATTAAGACTCTTCCTGGTGACTCTCAGTAGCATTCAGAATGGCCTCACATAATCATACCATCTCAGCCAGGTCTGTGTCTCTTTGATCCTTAGCATTTTCCAGGATATGGTGGGAGGAAGGACCAACAGGGTAACCATGCTGGATCTCAGTCTTTTTTTTTTTTTAGAAAGATTTTTGGTAGAAGGGGGCTTCAATCACTTCTTTCTTCCCTAGACCTTTCTTGACCTGAATTGCTCCTTAAATTCCTTTGTCTGGTTGTTAGCTTCTCCAGGCATGAGCTGGGTATTACAGCTTGCAGAGCTTTACTGGATTTGTTTCAGGTTCCTGTTCTTTCATTTACTCTGGTATTGAATACCGTCATCATGAGCTATTTCTTAACTAATGTCAGTGAAAATGCATTGAGAGCAATGTTTTGCTTAGACTGTAAATAGAATCTAAAATAAGGTCTGGCAAACATTCCCAGCATAACCGGTGGTGAACACAAGGATATGTTCCATATATATGGTTTGCTTTTTTTTTTTCTTTAGATATCTTATGGGTATGCACCAATTTTTAACAGGCTGTGCATGCACAGTATTTCCTGTCTTAGGTAGTTACAGCATGCTTGTCACTGTAATATTTAGGCAGAAGCATGCATGCTGAATGCAAAATGAACCTCACTGTTGACTGCAAACCTGCAACTGCTGTATTAATGTATTTTGCTTTGGAAGAAAAAAAGATTTCTCATTGTGCTAATGACCTTGATCAGGAAATGGGGGCTTTTCTAAAGGGTTTGTAGAATTCAGTAGTGCACAGCAAATCTTTTAAATGCCTTTTGACATTAAAGAATGAAAAGCTTTGTAGAAATAGAAAAAATTATTATCGAGATTAACATTTCACTCTATCAGATTAGTGCATGTGTCAACTGCAATAGAAGTGTGTATGATGAGGGTTGCCCACAATTATGTAATTTAGTATAAAGATCTATCACAGCTCTCAAACAAGAATCAAGAAAGTAACTGTTCAGCCCTTTATAAATTGGATGAAAAAAGTGAATATCTTGAAGACCAAATATATTCAGTTTATTCCTTGATTCTTCACAAGATGTAAAATTTGAAAGATATTGATGGTAGCTGGGTTGTTAGCTTTCCACATGTTTACCAATTCAAAATAGAAATAGAAATAAAATTTTAATTGACCAAAAATAAACTTTAAAAACACTGCAAGAGGTTATCTATAATGATTTGTATTGTTTTGAAACAATAAAAAGTTTTAGAGCTCAGTGAAAAATGATAATAGGAAGGTAAGTTTGTCTTCTTAAGAAAGCTAAGACTATCACAATCCTATGAGCCTACGAAATATAAAATTTTGTAGTATTCAGGTCAATTTACATAGAAAAAGTCAGATCTTACTATTAAGGATACAAGCAGTATTTAAACCACTAAGCATCGTAGCTGAGAACCTTTAAAACGTGGTTTTATTCATAGAAATAACACCTACTTTTATTGTATTTCATTTCATACAGTTGTTTTATCTGTGATGACTGATGTCCATTTGAAATCTCAACACAGAGCATCCTGGACTCACTGCTTCTTTTGAGAGTTACAGATCACAGCCTCTTATTATTCAAAGGGGTCAAGCTCAGCTACTAGCGCAAATGATTTTACTAGCAAAGATATTAAAGATTTTAGGAGTGCAAATGTCATAAAAGAGGAGAAATAAGAGAAAAATGAGGGGGAAATTGTCCAAAGTATGAGTGGCTTTACCTTCCTCATTCATAATTATTTTTTTTTCATAGGAATCAAGAAAGAACCACTTGGGGTTTCCTTATGTTTGTTAGTCATACCACCTGCTGTAAAAGCACTCAATAATTGTCATTCTGATGTCTCAGAATCTGTCTGAATTTTTCAGGCAGAATGGGACTGCACACCGGACACAGTAAGAGCTGGATCTTTCCTGCTGTTTCCATGGAAAGGGTATCTCAAATTCACATGCCTAATCACTGAGGTCTATGATTTCAGACTTTGAATAAGCTGGGTACTGAAGTATGTTGGAGATTTATCCATATAATTGGTCAAAATGATTTTGTTAAGATAACTGAGACAGCTAAAGTTACATGAATAATGATTTAGGTGATATATCTCTATAATTTCAAAATTCTATTTTCATTTTGTAGTCCATAACACTTCTGTGTCTTATTGGCCTCTTTACGTGGACCGTGAGGAAAGAAAAGACTACTGAGCAATGAGCATCAGGATGGTTGAAATTTAGCCAAAAGCAGAACTAACAGAACTGGGTGCCAGTGGTTGGACAAATAGTAGTCAGGACAGTAGACCAACAATTAAAGAAAGCAGAAGTTTATAGCAGACGCTATATCTAGGGATGCTCATCATCTCCTAATGTAAGGGATTGTTTCAAACTAGGGCATTCCTCTGGAATGCCAGATACAAGGAAATCCAGCTGATTCTCAACATTCAAGAGATGAGACATTAGGAAAAGATAATTTCTGTCAGAAAAAGACTTTGATTCACAGGAAAAGATGAAAAGTAAAGTTCTAGTAATCAAACTGGGATAGAGAGGAGGTTGTTTTCCCAAAGGCATGTGACCAGCCCTCTGATATGAACCTCTGCAAACAGAGAAAATTTGTAGGTAAATTGTGAGCTCTTCAAGCTAGGTATTGTTCTAATTTAAGCTTGTACAGAAACTAGCAGATAGTTGGGGATTCTGTCTGGTCTTAAATATTGCAGAAAGAGATGGATCTTTTAAAAAGTGCATATGTGTCTATTCAATCCCAGTGGCACTGTAAATCTAACTTGTGCAATAAAATGATTTTGTTCAAAAATTTATCACCAAAAATTTTCCCTTTGCTGCTCCCCTCCTCTCAGTTTGTTGTGATAAACAGAGTGCTGTTCTGCACTGACTACTAGAAACTAGAGGAAGAAATATAAAACCATTTTTCTTTTTAGAAAAAAGCACAGTGTTGTTTTCAAACCTGATAGGTTAAGCAAAGACAATGAAATAAAAAGGTGGAATCTAAACAGTAACTACATATACACACACTTCCACGTATGTTCACATGCTTCATGCTTAGCACAGTAATTCATGTATTCATGTATTTTAGACATGTTGAAAGATAAGGAGTTATGCTCAGGAGAGATGGGGAAAAAAATCACTGCACTAAGAACTCCATACATCAAAAGTAGTAGTGTAGAGGATGATCTGATTTAGAAAAAAAGTTTCTGCTCTTTATTTGTTGACCCACTAATGTGAGCTTTGTGTAGGAAATCTGGTTTTATCTTCTGCATAGAAAAGCAAAGAATATGGAGTAATATGAATTATATGCTTTAACTGCTAAGAGTTGGTAAAGGTTTTGAATTCTCCGTGATCTATTTTTTTAATCTATTGCACCCAGTGGAATTATAAGGATGCTTAGAACGTGTCTTAACAGCCATTTCTCCATGAACTGTAAGAGACTGTCCTCAGATCATCCTGGAATTTTTCAAAAATGCTTAATGGACCTTTCTCTTATGCCACAAATGTGAAACCTGCTTCCTGTTGCCTAGACCAAAAAGCTGGACCATAACCAAGCACTCAGCTGAAAATCCTAACACCTCTTTGGTCCAAAACACTTTTGGCCTATTTTTCAGGCTTTCATTATTTTAATATGTTTTTGTTTTATTTGTTTGGTTGTTTTTTTTTAAAGTTATTAGTCACCTAAAAATTCCTTCTGTACCCCATGCTCACAAGCAAAAATAAAAAGTAATATGGTGCTGGCTCCACTCACCCCATAGCTATATTTTTAACTCCTCAGAAAATGAGGAGTGAAAGTTTTATTTTAGCAAACCAAAACTTTATGTGATCTGAATGCAAAAAGTAAGTTGCAAGTAGCATGAAAGACATGGTAACAAGCAGCCGAAAACTTTTTTTCCCAGTCCTTTATTGTCAGGTGGTGTTCATTTAGCAGTTGGTAAATAGGCTATTAAAAAAGTCTCGGGGACAATTTTGCAAAATATGTGAATGACACTCAAGTCCTGAATTTTGGTTAACAACAGACATATAAAGCTAATATTTTAGTTTAAAGAAAATAAATCTCCCTCCCACCCAGACAGGCACATTTTGAAAATTACAGTAAAAGCTTCTGTGACAGTTCTAAGAAACATCTCTGAGCAACACCACTTTGCACATGAAGTTTCAGTCCTATTATTCTATTGACATGGGGGAGTCATTCAGATCCAACTATCAAAAAAGAAAAAAAAAGTTGAAAAAGCTTTATCTTAAAAGGAAATGTTGAAGGATGCATGCAAAATCCTGGGACCACTGAAATCAATAAAAGGTCCCAGAATTTCATCCTTTCCAACAAATTGAAGTGGTTCCAGTTAGGCATGTCTGCTGCTATCTGTGGGAATAAAATGATTCCAAAAAACCAGGTCATAACAGTTATCTGGCAAACAGATCAGACAGTGCTATTATAGTCAGCATGCAAGCCATTTTCCCTGTTAATTATATGCATCTAATGTCAGAGATCTAATTATCCAAGAAAAATTAAAATTCCTAAAAGAGCACAGAACTGAAAAAAAACCTGGAATACAGCCAAACATCCCTGAAGTTTTAACTTGTTGAAATGTTAGCCAGAGAGATCAACATCAATTCTTATAGTGCTTTAACTATGTTGAGGGTTTTTTTAAGTGGAATGAAAAAATAGGATTTCAGAAATCCAATGAAAAAATTGGATTTCTGACTCAAGTGCTTACTTCTTTCCAGTGCTTTTTGTACCATCTGATTGTAGCAAATTATGCCGATTACTGTTTTCTTTCCATCATTGTGAGAGAAGTATCTCCTGAAACATACAAATTTATTTTGTGAAACAGTTTTACACCAGTGTTCATTTTATCTCTGAGAAGACCACTCAAAAAATTCCCAAAGGCATGGAAGTATACAAAAAACTGCTCTGTTGAATAGTTAAGGTCATGAATTGTGATTAATATTTAAAATAGATATTAAAGTTTAGGTGAAATTTCTTCCTGAAAGCATAAGTTTTCTCTGCATAGATGTCCACCTTGTTTCAAGAAATGAGTTCAAGAAATCATCAATCTGATGATGAGTATTACTTCTTCCCATCTTGTGCCTAGAGGCTCCCTGGGCCAAAGACCAGGCCTCTTGGGAAGCACTATCCATGTCAACAGCACGTTTGCATTTAGCAACTTTGTCCCACTGTCTCCAGCTGAAAGACCTTGTCCTCCTCTTTAGTCAAGATGCAGTGGAACTGTGTTCTTCACACAGAAAATGGAAAAAAACTGAATGGAAGAAGTAAAACTCTGTGAAATGTCCAGGCATTGGGCTGGCCCCCCACTGGAAAGAGGGGAGCCATAACTCAAATTGCTTTTGAAGACATATATGGAAGTTTAATTTCTTTATATCTTATAAGTGTTTTTAGCTCAAGACTAAAGTCTCTGTTCCCAAGTTTCAACTCCTCTACTAGCAGATGGTATAATAGAAGCTGAGGGCAAGTTTGTAAAAGAATTCACCAAAAAGAGGAACAAGTATTAACTTGACATTACGGAAACTATATTAACTACATCACCTGGGACCACAGATAAGACACAAATTAATGGAATCATTGCTCTCATTTTGGAAGAATCTATCCACAAGGGATAGACTTGACAAAATATCAGTCACTGTTTTAAATGACAAAGCCAAACCAATTTGTTTTAGCTGTCAGACATTCCAATGGAGAAAGGACAGTCCCTGATTTTATTTTCTGTATTTTTCTGTATAGTCTATCTCACAAAGTGTAACCATTCCAATGCATTTCAGCACAGTTTAAAAGCCATGTCCCTATTTTAGCCTCAGGGGTTCCTATTAATTCCATTCAAATGTTATATGTTAATTCAGGAAGCAAAGGTTTCCTGCTTTAATTATTCACCTTAGTTATCAGCTCATATTCCACTGTCTGTCCTGGACATGTAAACGTTTTGTATATTCCCCACAACAGTAGCTTTGATACTGGGGGTCTTATCTAAAAAATGGTTTGCCAGGTCTCTCCAACAAACGTAACCTACTATTTTTTCACTCAAATTATACTACAACACTATAATCCCTATTGGGATTTATTGGCATATGTGAAGAAGCATAGTTGCCAGTTTAGGTAGCATTGTAACCAGCTGGATAAATTTTCCCAATGTGGAGGAGGTGAATTGCTGCTCACCAAAAGCATGGCCAGTGTCCTGGCCTTTCTTAAAGACTCACTGGAGATCTGGAAGAAATCCATGAGCTGTAAGCCTTCTTGGGGGACATTTTTTAAAGGCATGTGAGCATGTCCCTTTGAGCTGCTGCTTGAGGATTTTTCCTCTTATCCCAGCTGGGGAAGAAAAGGCCATGGAGTTATAGAGTGATTTGTCTATCAATGCATTTGATAGAACCTGTTCCCAAGTTCCCTGTGCCTGTGTTCACACCACATGGACCCAGGAAGAGACTGCAGGCAGATTTCAAAACATGTTTAGGAGAAAGCTAGGGTTTGATCAGTGATTAGCTGATGGAGGTGAGTGGAAAAACTGCTTCCTATTTATTAAAGGTGAACACCTATGCACCATAGACTCTTTGGCTGTTTCAGCTGGATGCTAGTATGAAGGCCTGTTATTCAAACTGAAGAGAAAAAGGTGGTCTTTTACTCCTTGAAATTCTAATTCAGTAACGTAAAATGTCCTATCAAAGACTGTTGAGCCTTCCCTAAGCCCAGCTTTTCAGCTGTAAAACCTTAAGCCATGTAGGCATGAAGACTAATACCTATAATACTTACTGAGACACCAAACATAGCTCCTAACTCTCTCACTCTTACACCAGTGCAAACTGCCCTCTCCCACCCACACTCTACCTCTGCCTTTGACTGCAATAGTTGTGCACAATTTATCTCATCTCTTCAGACAAATCTCTCCAGTGTTTAACATTTATGATGTGGACAAAACCTTTCAAACCTTTGAGGCACTACAGCTTGGTCAAGCCATGTGGGTGCATGAAAGGAAGAAGGAGTGTGCTTGTGGAAATGCTTTGATTTCTTACCTGTCATGTGTCTGAACTAAGACCTTTTCTAGACAACTACTCATGAGCAGTGGTCTTTGTATAAAAGGAGGTAATGCACTTTGTATACAGTGTTCAAATGAGCTTTTAATTCTGAATGCAAAATTCTTCGTGGATGTCAGCTGTACATACCAATGTATATTTGAAATGGAAAATGGATCAAATATTGCACAGTGCTGCAGCTGTAACATCTTCCTTCTCTTCCAAAATGAAACAATTTGATTTTTTTGATCTCTTAAGAATAAACAAAGGTAAAAGAGCAGAATATTAAGAACTCAGTTTCTGAAAAGGAATGTGGGGTTTAGTTTTGCTGAGTCAGATATATGGATAGTGGATTTACTGCAGTGCTTTCAAAGCTAATGGTAGCACTCTAAATTTGCACAGCAGAACATCAGATTATGAAACACTCTCACATGCAGTCAAATGAAACTGTAAAAAGTGTCTCTGATTTTGATGTAAATCTGTCAGGTGGTTCATCTGATTTAGAGGAACATGATTTCTGCAAATTTTGATGCACTTGACATTAACTGTTACTTTACCATAGCAGAACTTGAACCCAGTAGAGCACTTGATAGTTTTAGGTTTAGAGATATTTAGAGACATTTTCATTACAAGGTTCAACAAAAAGGAATATTTGCCCATATTAAATTCACAGCCCCTATTAAATAGCACAGCATTCCTGTGACTGCTTGTCAAAATCAATGGATATTGAAGGCTGTAGTGTAAAAGCTATGGTTTCTCTGAGAATAGAGCAATTGCACATTTAAGAGAGTTCAAAATCCAATTTGACATATATATATATATATATATATATATATGCTGCAAATGCTTTCCTAGGTATGGTGTGCTGAAATAATTATTTTGGTTACAGAAATTACAGCCAACAGAAAATTAGCTCCTGGGCCACCACTATGGAGTTAATAAATCTCATTAATCTAAGTTTTGGATCTAAAAGATGAACCAAAGCAGAAGTCAGGCAGCTCCTTCCAGGCACAGCCCTGTCTCATCCTTCTTGTTGCTCCAGTGTAACCCATCAGCAGTCTTCTCATATGTTTTCATGATACTTCTACTAGAAAAATCTATTTCTTATGCAACCCTGGAAGCTGCGTTTCTGAGGAGAATTGAATGGGATCACTGAGTTATGAAAGGGCTGCAAGAATTGCTGCCTGAACTTATGTCAGCTGTAGGCTCACAGCCCCTGAAACAAGTACAATGAGCTTTTTGTTCATACCTTCTACAAAACAGATTTAAAGCAATCTGGGATAGCCAAACTACCTTTCAATGGAAAATGAGTTTAGATCCCTGTTTTGTGAATGTCCGTCCAAATCCTTAATCTTTGAACTCCATGGCTGTTTTTTCCTCTCAGTGTAGCCACAACTTAAAACTGAGACCTCAGTGTACTTGTAGCATAGTTCACCCACAGCATGGAAGCAGAACAGGTTTTACTTCTTCAGCATTACACCAGTCATGCATCTTTGCTTCAAGCTGCCAGAGCGGCTCACAAAGGGCCTAAGCAAAGGTTCATTTAACATGCAAAAAAGCAGTTAGAAATAAGGATGCTGAGCCAAGCACACCTCTCAATCAGGTTGGCTCAGCTCTGTGAACCAATCAGCCTAATTAGATAGATGTGATGTAGAGATTCAGACCTCTCTAGAAAGACACAACTGTGCACAGAGCTGGCAACAGTAATCAACCTTTTGTTGGAGACAAGAAACAAAACACTACTACCACAATTACCATGGACTGATCTTGTCTGTGTGTGTGTGGAACTGGGGCATTTTTAGGTTGTGGTAAAACTCTGCTCCAGTTGCTAGACTTACAAAGAAAAAAGAATAAGAAGAATGAAGGATGTATATTAAGTCCCACTGGAATTAATTGAAAACTGTCAAAACTGTGAGATGTTGGAAACAAAAACCTCCAAAAGAGGCAATTACATACCTGCAGTTTTCTGAAGCTATTTCTGTATTGATACAAAAAGAATTGAACAAAACTTATTTTAAAATGTTGAAACGAGACAGAATTTCTTTTCATGATGTTGTATCTGCACACTTTTCTGAAAAATTATAGTTTCCAGTCCTTATGATTATGACTATAATTTAGAAAACATTAATTGGAATACTATACAGAGTAGAAGTGTCTGCAGTTACTGCATGAAACAATAGCTTGGATGGATACGAATTAGCTCATCTTAGAATATATTAACTCTGAAGACATATAAGAACAATACAATTACCATTTTACTACTATTCATTTAATTTGAAATATCTAGCTAAAGCACATATCTCAAAAACTCTAAGCATAAAACCAAGCATTGGCTCTATGCATAAAACCCTCCTGACTATATTCTGTGTAATCAAGCATGAACACGCATCTTTCTTCCAACCTGTTGGTTTTCTGGAGTTCCTCTGACAGAAATGTTTTATTCGGGCAAATAGTTTCTTTCAGTGTCTTTAAAAAGGTCCATTTGTAACAAAATAGGAACTTTCAATAGAGCAGAAACATTTTTTCTGGAGCTAAAATTGACAAAGTCTGAATTGGAAGAGGCAGTTTCTTTCATATTTGGGTTACATTCCTTGCCTGAGACTCCAAGGACCTAGAAAGCTGTGGGTCATATTTGCAAAATAGGTTTTATTTAAGTTTTGCTTTAAATGGTCTTTAAATTCCTTCAGGATCTGGTTAACCTAGTTACAAGCTGCACCATGTTAGACAAAAGCCAGAAAACAGATATGCCAGAAAATTTTTCACATTTTTTTTCTCCCAGTAAAAGAAGAAACCAAGGTGAAAGACTTTGTTTTCTTCCAGTCTAATTCCTCTCACATCTTATCTACTATTGTAAGTTTTTCCCCCCTCACTTACATTTTCTTTCAGATGCAGATCTGGAAAGTAGTTCCCTGTTTCTAAATTTGTGTCACAGGCACAATGAGACAGTGGGAGATGAAGACAGCGGAATTCCACAGGCCCCCCACGGACCCCAATTAAAATGAGGGCCAGAAAGCAATTACTTTGTGAAAGTATCTGCAGCCACCTGGGAGGGGTGCCATTAATAAAGAGTTTTAATGCTGTTGCCTAATTAGGAGGAGGAGAGCTAAGGTTAGCAGTTTCGGATGTTGCAGTGATTCAAGAAATGACAAAGAGGAGTGAGAAATAGTACTTCTAAGGTAAAGAGGGCTTCACTTTCAAGCTCAAACCAACTACCCTTTCATCTGATAACTGTATGACAGATGGATGGAAAGAGTCTAAGAATAACAGAATTTTCTAGTTTGGAAAAGACCCTAAGATCATCTAGTGCAACCGTTAAGAGTGTGTTAGACATTCGGAAAACTGCATCTTCAAGAAAAAGGAAATTCACCCCTATTATTCCTATTAGGAAAGGAGTAATCTTAATTAATGTATTTCTTTTGAACCTCACTGCTATCCCATAATACTCTTCCTCCCTCCTCATGTCTCATATTTGGGCCCATGCCAGCTTAGTGAGTGTGACTCTTCAGACTCTGGGTGATCTTTAAATTTTCTGGTGCTTTTGTTGTTTTCATCATTAAGTAGCAAGAAGTTCAGGGGCTGAAACATCTTCATTGATCTTATCTATACTACTGTAAATTAATTTAAAAGGGATCATCATCCTACTCTTGACAGTCAGCTCTCCCTCCTTGAACTCACAGAGTGAACTTGGTTCATGGCCTGCCAGGCAGGTAGGCTTCAGTCTCCATCCCCTCCTCTCAATGACATCTGTATGAAAAGCCAGACCCTCACCTCTTCTCGAGGAAGTAGAAGGAGAGTTAGAAACCAACTGTTCAGCCAAATTTAGCTGTGGTACAGGATTTATTAGGAAACTTTTTCTGAAGGTGCTGCGCTACTCTTCTGTCAAACTAGACTACCTTTTGCTGTGTGACAAGCTGGTCTATACCAGTTTACACAGACGGGTTCACTGGATTATGTTCAGTCTGGCTGGAAGAAGAACTTGAGACAGACATTACTGCAATCATCCTTACTAGAATGGACAGGAAACTCCACTCTCATAGCAAGGCATATGAGACTATGCTCTGCCGGCTGTTTTCAGAGCCTTTGTTTTGAGTGTTATTAATCTGGCAGTACATCCAGAGGGAGAGAATCCTCTACAGCTAATTTGATTATTGGTGAATTTGAGGTAGAAGCACAAGTATAGAATCATCACTTCCTCCAAGGTTCCAGATTTCCAGCCACTTAGCAACTACCCTCACCCTATCTGTAGTATTAGAATTTTTGAGGTCATGGCCCCATGGACTATGTGTGCTGCCTAGACATACAGATCCAATAGGTTTGTGCTGGGCAAACTGGCACTGTAGGCTGTTTATTAACAGAAATAACTAATTCTCATGTGCTAATTATTTACTTTGCTACTGGTAAACATGCCAATCTAATATCAACATAGAGCAGACACCATATAACATTTACACTGAATTTTGAGTAATTTCAGGTACTGCTGAAACATTTAAGAATGGAAATCTTAGAAACAACTACTACTCTCATATATTTAGAGTATGACCAGAACAAGTTCAATTGCTCTCAAATGCTAGGATCTACTTATATATGGCCAGCAGGGTTAAAGGTAATAAAGGTAGGTATATATATTTTTTTCCTCCTTTGCTGCACAATTAAAACAATATATACACACATTACAGTAAGACTGTACGAGTCTTTCTTCCCAGGGCTAATATCAATCAGAAAGATATATGCTCAAGTACTACTATGCCTCTATACTACTGACCAAAAAAAGAAAAAACACCTCATCTACCTTTCTGACATCTCTGTTGCACAGTTTTCCTCCCTGCAACCAGCTGGCTGGGGAGGTCAGACAAGAGCAATCCCTATATTTTAGGTAATTCAGAAACTATTGTTTCACTGTTACTGTCATGAAGGGAAAGCAGAAGTCTTAAAAGAAGTCTGGAGAAGTGACAGGGCTTTCTTTCCTTTTCACCACCCACACAACAGGTCCACACACAGGACAATGAAAGAGCGCTTCTGATGAAGATTGAAAGCTTGCTCTCCCACTCCCTGTGAGGAATTAGACACCAGGGCTCTGGCTTAAAAGCCACCACCCAGTTCACAGGCTCACAAGTGCATGCCAGGATTCCTGTTGTTATGAACAGTCTTCTTATTAATTTCAGCTGGAGCAGGGCATGTTTTATCTGTGCTACCTTGCTGGGTACTCTGGACAAACTCCTATAGCCAATAGTTTGGATTAAAAACAAAGAAGGGACAGTAAGAAAACAATGAGATTTTAAAATAAATTAAAAAAAAAAAAACAACCTTACTGAAGTCAGAAAGATAGTGAGTATATAGAATTTGAGCATATTAAATGGTGAGTCATTCTGAGTGGCTTTCTATTATGTGGACCTGGATGATACCAGGGGAGCCCTGAGCCAATCTGCCATGAGATAGTAGAGAATGGTAGTGCTGAGTAGCTTATGCTATTTTTTTACATTACACTATGAAATGTGGAAGATTTTGTGATAAAATAACAATGCTACATCCACTCAGCATGTGTCTGCACCATGCGATTGCTTCAGCTCTAGCCTACCTGGCTTATTTTAGCTTGAGGAAAATGTTTCGCTACAGCTTTAACTCCATTTTGAAATGCTCGCCTTCTGTGCTGTTCTCATTGCTTGATAATTGTCTCCTGACTAGCAGACTTCTTACAGTGTTTCCCTGAGGATGTCACTACAGAAGCATTCCTGACAAATGGCTGTTAATGTCAACTATGAGAATGAAAGGCAGGGGTCCTGAATGTGCCAGAGACTACAAAGAAACAGAACAAAGTTTCTAACAGGGCAGGTAAGACAAACTGATTCTTATAGGGAAAAGGAGAAAGATGGAAAGGAATTAGGCATTTCAAAATTATCTCTTTAATTTGCTGAAAAGGGAAAAAAAAAGGTGCTCAGTTCTGTTCTTAAATCTCCTAATTCAATTTTCTACATTTCCTCTCCATTTCTCCAGTCCTCACTCTTTCCCAGCTGCATACAGGACATTTTAGATGCTTGATGGAGACCTTTTTTTAATGCTACCACTTTGTGGAAATAATACATTTCCTCAATACACAACTGAAACCTTCCCCTCTGTAAGTGGAATTGAAGGACCATTCTCTCAATTTTTATCTTAAGGTTGGCATAATACCCATGGGTCTCTCAGGAAATGCTGCAAACCACATTAGACTGTGATGCATCATGCTTGGAAAGAAGTAAGTCATTATCTGCAGCCAGCATCAGTACTTGCACAGTTTTCCTTGCCCATGTAGCCCACTAGCAAGAACCTTTTGGCCCATGATCCCAAGTGCAAACTTAATCCAGTACCTTGGGCAAGGCCAATGCTAAAGCCCTGGCCTTACAGGGATGAGTTAGAGATCCATACGACCTTGTAGGCCAGCCTGTTTCACTAGCAACTATTTAGCACAAAGCAGAATATTTGCAGAGAGAAGGGGACTTTGAAGATTAAATGGAAAGATAGGAAGCAGACGGGGGTGACTTGGTTACACAACAGTATTGATTGTTGCTCGTTACCAATAGGCACTTACTCCTTTATGTAGCTTTATAATAGAAAGGCCTGGAAAAAACCTGGCTGTGTCTTTACTTACAAATAAAGACATCACAAAACACTGGAACCTCAAGGAATGGAAAAAGCCATCAAACAAAACCAACCAGACATGCTGGTCTCCAATTAAACTAGAAGTGAAAATGCACTTGCCTGAACATTGTTTTGGATTAAAAGACAAGTTTTACTCAAATTCTGAAAAGTGAAATCTAGAAAACTTGATAACAAAGGTAGATAAATTTTCTCTGCTGGCAGGATATACAAGACTTGCAATTCTCTATTCATGATGGAAGAATTGGGTTTTCACCAAATATATTGAACAATCAGTCCAGGAGTATTTGCAGTGACATTTCCAGGAATTAGTGTCTGCAAATATAGGATGATTTTTCAAATTCTCTCTTCTCTTACCAAGACAAATAACTTTTTTTTTTGTATGTTGTTTTGAAAACT
This sequence comes from Leptocoma aspasia, assembly GCA_013399835.1. Taxonomy (NCBI): domain Eukaryota; kingdom Metazoa; phylum Chordata; class Aves; order Passeriformes; family Nectariniidae; genus Leptocoma; species Leptocoma aspasia. The sequence continues at coordinate 54,079 of VXAX01004431.1, forward strand.
AGAGAACTCTCAACATCCTACTGCTTTGTCATTCATGCTGGAATTTTACGTGTCTACACAGTCTAGCTTCTTTTGAAGCTCTTTTGAAAATCCAGCCTCTTAGCCTGGTGCCTAAATACTTAGGCATCAGTGAATACTGTGAATTAAACTAATTTGCAGAATCTGGCCTGGAATATGAGGACCACCAAACTTGTGCTCAGATTAGATTCACAAACATCTAAGGAACCACTAAAACAAGCAAGAGATACAAGCACTTTAAAAACTGATTACTATTTCATTAAACCGATAAAAGGAAAACAAAAACCAAAAACAGTTTAGCCAAAGAGAGGCTGCTTGCATATCAGGGAAGACCATAATGATTAAACATTTCTGTAGCTCTCTGCCAGAAGCAAGGCTGTTGGAAACTATTATAACTCTGTCATTTGAGGTCTGCTGATGAGGATGAGAAGGGCAAGGTTCAGGCATCCCATGTGGATGTGACATGTTCCTTCTGTGGTGAGGGCAGTAGGAAAGATGCCTGCAAAAGGCACAGCTCCAGCAGAAAGGCTGGTGTTTCCACAGCCCCAGGGCTGCCCAGTAAGGCAAAGGGTGGTCAAGGGACATGGTCGGTGCTTCATGGCTGTGCTCCAGGAGTGCACGGCCCTAGGAGGGAGGAGTATCACAAATCACGGAATAATCTGTGTTGGAAGGGACCCACAAGAATGGTTAGAGGCCTTCTGCATCTGTCTTCAGCCATGCTCATCTCACCATTTCCTATTGCCACCACAACAGGGGCAGGTGCACTAAAAATGTCCTCTGTGGACTCCCAGCATGCCAGGTGATGTGCTTGCATGACAGTTCCCAGAATTTCACAGCAGGCAGACAGGTTCAGCCTTGAACTTGCTGCTGGGGATGTCTTCACAGGACTATGTAGACACCGTCACAACCATGAAATGTCAAAGCAATTTTCACTTCTACAGATTCACAGCCACAAGATTATAAACAACCAAGTCCCAGATAAATGCTTTACGCATTCTCTTTTTTTTTTTCCTGGTGCCAGCATGACTGCACATTAGGGTTTTTGCCATTGGTTGGTTGGAGTTTGTTTGTTTGTTTGTGGGGTTTTTTGGTTTTCTTTGGTTTTGTTTTGTTAGTTTCTTTTGTTTTTAATCTGACAGCTGATTTCTGAATAGGCTGACAAGGAAACTATATTATGAACTCCTGTTATTGATTTTTTCTCTCTCTTCTTTTCAGTAGCCAGAACAATATATTTGGAAAAAAAAAACAAACATGAAAAGAATATTAAAGAAACAGACTTCCTATTATAGCATTTTTTATCACTTCAGAATCAAGAATCAAGAATCAAGAACACTTTCTAAAATGGCTTCTCCTTTCCTGAAGAATGTGATAAAACACATAGAATAATTAACCTGAACTTCCGGCCAAAAACAACCCAACATAAAACAACCTAACACTTTATATTTCTATTTCTCCCTACAGTTGATTCTTCTTGGAAGAGGCAGACAGGAGGAGATTCTTTTTGCTTAAATGAAACAAGTCCATCAAAGGTGGCAGAATCTTAATAGTTGGGAAGCTCAGGAATCAGTTATAGCAGGATGAGGCCTTTTGAATATTCCTCTGAATGTCTTGCAGTGTTTTGGTTTGGGGTGGGTTTTTTTTTTGTTTGTTGGAGGGGTTTTTTTGTTGTTTTTTTGGTTTTTTTGAGGGGGTTTGTTTGTTTGTTTTTTAATTTTGGTAAATTTTGACAAGTTCTCTGTGTCTAGTGAAAATAGGTCATCTCATGAGTTTCTTAGACACATCCTTCTAATTCCATACTTAAAAGCAAGACATTAAGCTTTCCGACTGCTATTTTCCAAATTCTGTATGAACACAGAAGTCCACAGTTGTAGGAGTAATTAATGAAAGTCTTAAATATATTAAGCTACTGGAAAGATGGAACTTCAGAAATAATTGATTATTTTGGGCTAGTGACCGAAACCATAGACCAGCCTGTTGCAGTCCAGCCTAGCTGCTAATAAGGTCCAGGGTAAGGAAGCAAGAGAGTCATTGCAAGGTATCCACAGATGTTTAATTCAGCTGCACGGCCAGATGTTCAGAGTCCAAGAGCCCCCCCACATCGGGAGAGACCAGGGTTTTCTATGGAGAGGCTGGGGCTGACACAAGTCATCAGGGCAGTCTAAAGGTCAGGGGCCAATGGGGGAAAGGGGGGGGAGTGGCCGAGTGGAACAGGAACAAGGGGAGGGGACACATGGGATTAAACAGAAATGGGTATCCTATGAGTGTATCTTCTTGTGTCTCCCTAACCTAGGGAATGCCTCTCAGGGTCTCCACACCAGCCAGCAACAAATAAAACGTAGTTTGCATAAGGTGCTTTCCTCTTCCAACTCATTACTAGATTAAAGAAAAAGCATAACCATTTTTCTTTTTTAGAATTCAAAGCTACACTTTTCTGTTAGTGCTGGTATCTCTTTCTTAAATTTTAATTTTGTTTATCATGATCTAAAATGAGGATTTGAAGAGAAATTTTTTTCACTTTGAAAATGCTGCAAGAAATATGGAAAAGAATATTATGAGATACTAATTTTTCCTGAAGGAATTTTTTTTTTCTGAACTTAGTTCCCCACTGGGAGATTCTTTAGGTCATGCAAAAATTGATTTTCCAGCTAGTGAACAATGTGACTGAAAAGTTTTGCTTTAATATATTATTTTATGCAGTTTTATCTCAAACACTTCAGTGATCCTAACCTAATTTCATAGGTTATATTCCAGATCCCCTAACATTTACTTAATGATAGATAAAATCAGATATGCCATTCAATCAAGTAGTAATTGCACATTCAACTAAATCATATGTTTTTCAGTAACCACACATTTATATGAAGTATACTAAAAACTTTGGTCTTTTCTGATGGCACATTCCCTAGAATTCACTAGCACCCCCTAGGAATTAACACACTGGACCCTTGGGGTCCCTCTAAATGTAATCATATCATATCATATATGAAAAATATGTAATCATGGAAGAAAAAACCCCATTTTTCCACGCACAGTAATGTATTTATAAAATATGCTTATAGACAAGTGTCCACACTTAGCATTCTGTGCATTTTAAACATGTGGTGATGTCAGTTAGGGACATTTTAAGAAAGTCTACAGAATACCAGGACACAAAAAAAATATTTACATCTACAAAAGGGCGGTGCTGGAAATAATTGCAAAACTATCTACATGTAACAATGTACAAAAATACAGCTGGTTAATAAAAAAATTAGAAACATGGTAGATAGTGCCACTATGGCTGGGAGAGGAGGAAAAAGCATTAGGAAGACAAAATGGCGAAGTAATTTGTAAGACTATTTTTTTGGGATCTAAAGAAGAGAGGATAAAAGAATTATAAAAGTTTATGTCCTGGCTCTGAGCTCTATGGCAGGTACACCATAATGTGTTTCTCCTGAGAAAAACAAATACACATATAAACAGATAATTAAATAGGATGTGTAGTGGTTTTGGTTCACCAATTCCAGAATTTACCAATTTTGAATTTTTTTCCAATCAATGTACCACAGAGTGTCGTGGGTTCAGTGCTGGCAAATTGCCAGTGCATCCATTTTCTGCTGTGAGATAGGATTAGGAGAAAGGCAAAGCAGGCTCAAACCTTCAAAAAAACGTAATGAAAGTTTATTAAGAATAACGAAAAAGAAAGAGAAAAAGAGAAAAAATTTAAAAATCAAAACAAACCTTTCAGACCCTTCTCCTCCGTCCCCACAACAATTTCTTTCCCACTGTCAATGCAACAAAACAAAATCAAAAATTCCAGTCAGTTCACCACTTTTAAAATAGTCTTTCCTCAACTCTCTCTGAGAGAGAGAAATCCCTCTTGTTCTTGTTTTCCACAGGAAAAAACCAGTTCTCTTGTGGCTCTCAATGGCTTCACAAGCACCCGCCCAGGGAAACCTGCTTCGTGAAGCCCTTCCCATAGCTGTGTTATGGGAAGGCCTTCCCAGAGCTGTGTTATGGGCCATGTCCACTTTGGGGTTACTATTTTAAAGATGAACTGTTCAAAAGAGCAAAGGTTCTCATTATCTTCTCAAAGGATCATCCCGGGGGAACAGATCATCTTCTTCTCTCCTGGGAGCACAGGAACTCATCTTCTCTCCTTCTCTGTTCCAGCTTGTCATGGGATCACAGCTACTTCATCATCTGCTGACTCCAACATGGAGCCTCCTCGCTCAAAATTTGATCTTTTCATCTCCCCAACAGCCTCATGTGTTACATAAAAAACAAGAGTCTTTTCCATAACTCACAAAAGGTTTTCAACATCTCCTTCATCCCTCCCATCTGGGGCTTGACTTCCTTCTCACTGACCCCGATGTCTCATTTGACTCTTACATGGCTTCCATCTGGTCCCCTTCTCTCACTGGAGGGTGGGTTGCAGCACTGAAGGGATTAACATCTCACCCAGGGCCAGTAGATGGTCATGTGGCCCCTGTGCGGGAACTGCGGGGCAGGGAAGCCACTCTGTCTCAGCTGCATGATTTCTGGCAGCTTCTGTGGGGTAAAAATCCCTCACACTTCCCCTGGGCTGCTCCAGGGGAGGCGGTGACAAACAGCCCGATGTTCACACGGCTGGCTGGCTCCCTCTGGGCCCGCGGCAGCCACCCTTCCCCCTGCCGATGGAGTGAGGGGGTGTTGCGTCCAGGTGGTCTGGGGAAAGGACCCAGCCCCCCGCAGCACTCCCTCCCCGCGTGGCAGCCGATGGGTCGGCAGGCTCCCTGGGAAGGGGCCCGGCACAGCCCACAGCAAAGGCCGCCCAGCCCGGCCTGGCCAGAGGCGGGGTGGGGCCGGGCCGGCTAGCTGTTACCTTGCTGCTGCTGCCCAGAGGGAAAAGGAAGTTCCCGGTTTTTTTCCCAACTTTAACCTATGTGTTTCACAGAGGCATGTCCATGTTCATCAGTTCCATAAAACACTCCCACTTCAAACCAGCACAGATGACATTTCCCTGCCTTTACCTGAAATTCACAGATGAAGCAGAAGAACAATGGTGTGTAGCAGAAATTCAAATGCTCTAACACAGTCTTGGGGCCTACTGAGCTTTTTCGATGTAAATCATAGCAATTTCTGTAGCCAGGAGAGCTATTTTATTTTATTTGTTTCTTTGAAGGTGTCAACAGTCTCATTAAAACTGACTAGGTTGTGGCTGATATTACCAACTCATGAAGGCAGTGCAAAAAAATCTTGTTTTGGAGAGGCAATTTCTCATTTGCCTTAATTATGGCAACTTAGAGGCTGCAGATATATCAGGCAATGCAAGCAGAAGGTACCACATGAGACCATGGCTGAAATACACACCCAGGTCATGGTCATCAGTAGCAGGGCTGATTGCATCTGCTGGGAATTAAAGAAGATCTGAATGCTTCCCAGGAGATGTGAGTGCCCCATCTTTGCTCTGCTAAACCCTGAGTAGCAGAGAAGGCTGAAGGCTTGGATTTCCTGGGAGCAGCACAGGAGAGCTTTGCAGCTCAGCACCCCAAACCACAGCCAACAGCTTCAGCTGCTTGATGAGAAGCTGCTCAGAGGCAGCTCTTGTCCTAGCTCTCCATCTCTCCGTCTTGGGTTTGGAGTATTTAGCCAAATTAGAATTCTGTTTCTACAAGCCTTGGGCTTATAGCTTTTAAGCCACAAATTTAACTGTGACTGGGGCTATTGTTTTCCCTTTGTAGCACATCTCAGTGATTCATAGTTTGAAATTATTCATTTACAAACTCAGGGACATTCACAAGGAATTATTTTTGGAAATGGTCAAATATCCAAGCATTGCAATAGCATCCTGAGAAGGATGCTATTGCAGCCTTGCATCCTCCTCTGCGTATCCAAAGGCAGAGGAGATGGCTGGCTGAGGGATCATAAGCAGCTGAACCTAGAGCTCTGCTACAAGCCAGTGCGAGGAAATGCTCCTGTATGTCCATTTGTCTGCTAATAAGAAATTGAAAAAGGTTATAAGCAAAGCAGTGATATGACTCATTAAGGCCACCAAATTATTTTCTTCACCATCTCAATATTTCCCCATTATATTTTCAACATTGTTTATTTTTATTTTGTCACTAAAGTTTTTAAAAAATAAAGAGTGTTAGTGAACAGACATGGCTTTTTGATTTGAAAGGCTTTTTAATTGACTTTCTCTCAATGTAAATAATTCTCTCTAACTGTTCCCTAACTAGCAACTCGTACAAAACCCATTAGTGATCCACACTGTTGGACTTGGAAAAAAAGCCCTGTCAGTAAAGAGGGAAAAAGCCCTGTCAGTAGAGAACAAACATTTTATTTCAAAGGGACACAACTCAACAGCCCTCCCTGGGTGCAATGGATCAGTGCAGTGGAGTATGTTCAATGCAACATCACTCCACTCAGCCTCAGGCAGACAAATTCTGCATTTAATGAGAGGGACAATCTTCTTGCCCAATTCTCCAGAGTATGAAAAAATGAATGGGGACAGCAGTGAGTGTAGGAGTAGTCCTGGTTTCTCTGTCTTGTCAATAGAAGAGAAATAGCTGTTGGCAGCAGAAAAAGGGAAGACCACCAGCTTGTGAAGTAACCACCCTTTCTCTAGACTGAAAAAGAGTTTCTCACCCTCATCGTTTGATTTTAGAGCCTTCTTATTATGTTTTTTTACCCCTGGGAAGAAGCTGTGCAAAGTTACAGTACTTTCTTTACAGGCTGCTTTGCAATCAAAAGGACAATGCCTCCACACAAAACTCTCCTCAAGTAACCTACCTGAGCTTTACTGTAACTCTGAGTGTGAGCCAGTACCAGCTAAGGAGATGCAGGAGTCAGCATAAAACAACAAAATCTCATGAAGACTAATTCTTTCCCTGAAGAGGAGATAGAATAAAATAAGAGAAATTTGCTCTATGTTTCCTGGTAATAAGCAAACACATGTCAAGTGAGAAAAGAAGTTTGAAAGGCTCTGGAGTACAATCTGGCTCTCTGTATAAAAACAGTTTCGGCGTGGAGCGGTTTTTGTTTAAATTCAGTTTCTGCAGCTAATATTTTGAATCTTGGATTCTCAAAACGTTGCATTTTCTTGTAATCTCGTTTTCTATACATATCTACCTTCTGTGTAGGAAGTCCATTCTCACATGGCAGGGCACATCCTTCTGCCTACATTAGAAGCTCCTGTCAGTGAATAACATGACTTTCTGAAAAGGACTCTTTTGACATTACACAAATAGCAGTTTTATACTCTGGGTGATTATAATTCTCTCACACTGAGTTTTAGGAGTTTGTGACTCTCATGCAGTCTGTCCACTCTCTATATTTAGATTCATAAAACTAACATCCTTCTCTCAGGAAATATCACATTCAGATCTGTCCTTTCATTCTCTGAGAATTTCACCATGCTGCAATCGTACAAAAAGGACAGAAACGCATAGTTTTCCCCTATATTTAGTCATGGGACAATATCATAGTCTAAGCTCTCTTTTTTTCCTAAAAATTACAGCTTTCAGTAAGTGACTCAGCTGATTTGCCCCGATCCCTTTGGAAATTCTGCTGCTGATTTTAGTACAGGAAGAACAGTTCAACTTGTTACATCTAAATTTGATCAAGCATGAATTATGTTTAGGATACCACAGTGATATTAACTTTATGCCATTGTCTTTTTTTCCACCTCTGGTCGGTATTTGATGTAAAGAAAGACAAAAAGTTATTATTATGTCATTTGAAAAATGTCTTTCTAAGGTACTGAATTTTAGAACCTTCATGACATATTGATATTTATCTAATGCAACTGAGCATTCTTGTTATCAGCTGAGCTGGAATATCAATAATAAGTAGTATTATTTTGCAGTGATTAGATTGTATTTTCATTCTGGAGAAGAGTGCAGTATTACTCTCCATAATTGTTTCCTGGGGTGCATAAACACTTGCTGGAAGTTTCAATCAGAACTTAACAGAGTGTCACCTAGGGTTACCTACCTAAATGAGAGTACATATAATTAAGTGCAACATTTATTTTCTTGGTTTTAAGTACCAGTTTGTTTGGTGATTTCATGTTTTTCACCAGACTGGCTGCTTAGCATATGACAAAGCATGGAATATACTCTCTGAACACAGGTATAGAAAGGTAATCACAGGAAGTGAAAGCCAGAGCCTCTCAGCTACAATATAACTTGAGACAGCTATACATTGTGGAGACAGACAGGCACACCAAACTTCTCCCATGGAGAGATGTGCCTTGAATGAGCTAAGATAAGAGCATCTCAATGCTCCTGGATTGGGAAATCCTCCTTGGTGAGAACCCAGCATGCTTCGGGGTGCCATGCAGATTTGTTGTAACCCATTGGTTTTTGCCTCTTTGTACCATCCCTGCTTTTCCCCATAAAAACCCCAGTTTCTGCCCTGTTTGGGACAGAGCTGTCTATCCCTGATCCCCTTCTCAGGGCTCCTGGAATAAAGCCTCATGCTGCGGAACTGCCACATGAAGCTCCTGTCTCCTTGTCCCTGCGTTAGCCTGGGGGTACCTCGCAAGGCAGAGCTGAAATCACTAAGCTGAAATCACTGCTAAGAGCTGATCACAGCAGCCAAGGGCTGCCCGAGCCTTGCAGAGGTTACCTGGCGGCTGGAGAACTGCCTGAGACTCCTAGAAAGTTGTCCCCTGCGGGACCTCTCTCTGGAAGGTTGCAGCATCCGGGTCAAGCCATCAGACCCCCGACTGGCCGCCACAACAATATGGTGGTTGGAAGAGAAAACTTATCTTACAAAAAGAAAGGCAAATTATGGAGGAAGATGATCAAGCAAAAGAGATGTTTAACTTGAAAGACACTCATTAAGATCAGATATAGGATAAAATCCAAGGAATGGATTACAAAAGCTACATGCAAAACAGAGATATGTGTGTATTATATGAGGGTTCTTTCTTAACCAAATGAGAAGGTTATTTATGGATGACTTTTATGCATAGTGTATGTACATAACGTATTTTTACACATGCACACAGCTGGAAAAGTACCTGAAGTAAAATGACCATGAGCTTTCTGCTCATCATATACTTTATGTGACTCAGGTGGTTCTTCCAAATCTAACTTTTCATGGGAAGAGTACATGCTGGAAACTCAAGTTTGCACTCAAATAAAGACTCTTCTGTAACTTGGGAGGCTTGGCAGAAATCAGTGAATATTCACAAATTGCAAATCTCCATGCCCAGAAAGGACAATATTCTGATTTCCTGTTTGTGCCTCTGTGGACCAAGATTACTAATTTAAAAAATGGATGAGAGCTCACAAGAGAAAAGGCAAGGTTGGATATTGGAGGTGAGATACTGAAAAGGTTTCTGGGAAAACTGAAAGTGGAACGTAAAAAGATACAACATTACAACCTTATCTCTACAAGAACCAAACCGAAGCACAATTTCCAATGCATTCCCAGTGTTTTCTGGTCCCAGTTGTGATCTTTTCAATCCAAAAAGGTAGCAATCCCTTTGCACATCTGGAAAAGGAGCATACCCAGAGAGAGGTACTTGAATGGTTTTATACTTGAAGGTAAGAATAACTGTGTTTTTATTTGGTGCACTTGCCAAGAACATTTGGATTTAATATGCCTATACTAAGAAAAAAAACAAAAGCAAAACCCTCACCTGTAATAAATGAACAATCACAAAACATGTGTTTGTAGGAATTGTTAAGTGCCTAAGCAGTTGGCAGCAAGGAAAAATCACAAAGAAAATAAAACACATTTAATCTGAGAACTCTGAACACAGCAATAGGGAAACAAGAATTACTAGATGACCACTTTGAAAACAGTGAGCCGCATTCATCCAGTATTTTTCTCTGAGTTTAATCTGAAATATGAACATACACACACAGAAATTTGCAATAAAAGCAGCAAAAAATGGACTGGTAATTGCTTTGTCATACCTCACCTATTGAGACCTGATTTCTAGCAGATCTGCATCTGAAATGTGTTAAATGTGGTAACGAAGAGCAAATTCACCACCCCTACCACAGTGACACAATCTTGAGCCACCCTCTCTCACACAGCTTGTTGTCACAAAAAGAAGTTCCATGTTTCTGGCAGGTTTGGTTAAGATTGGCTAATGGTATCACAGATACCAGAATAAGTGAAGGAGAGGATTGGTAGCCAGAACTTTTTTGTCAACATTTTTTTGGCCTAGGAAATACAGCAAAAAATAGCTCTGGGAAATTGTTCTCCAACACCATTTAATGGAGTTAAGCATTAAGTTTAGCATTACTCGGGCTGTGTTTATCCTCTGGACCAAAGCGATGGCAGAGAGGAGCTTGCTACAGCTCCAAATAAGGTTTCAATAGTAGTATCATAGGCCATTAGACATCTTGGTCCAATTCTGCCTGCTTAGCCAACACAGGAACTCTCACACCAGCAGAAATTATCTTGGAAGAAGTTCTCTCAGCTCTACTATGACATTGTTAACTCTCTATTTGGTAAGTAACAATACTGTAACAATATCTGTCAAGTAAGCGTTGGCTGAGAAAATAGGGCAGAAACTGGGCAGAAATAGGATAAGTAGGCAAATGCAAAACAAAGAAAGTGTGGTTTGGTTTTCAGCAAAGTGGTATTACATAGAGGATATCTCAGAGAATAACAGCAGCAAAGTCAAGTGTTTTGCAAGTATGTTTGAGACCACACTATCAACTTTAATTAAAGTGCTTCTTCAAAACGCTCTATAATGCGCTTTGACTGTTCAGAAGTAGGCAGACATAAGAAAGTAACATGTGTTTTCCTAGAATATTGCAAATAGAAGTGAGGAAAAAACCTCTAACACTCAGAAATATTTTGATGTCCCTGTTTCCATGTCATTATAGGTCCAAATATAACAAAGTAGGGCACTTTAAACCCTACATGCCTAAACATGCATCAGTCTTATTGGAACATGCCTGTCTTCCTATGAAATTATTTGGTAAAAATCACAATTAAAATGCAGATCATTAAACCGTAATTATGAAAATTTCTTTCAATATTTTCCCCTTGCTGTCGTGCAGGAAGGTGTAAACTAATATTTATAAAACATACTGTGCCTGTAATTAAAGAGATCACAGTGTTGGTAGTGAGAGGGCTGAATGGGTTTACACCAAAGTGTTCCTCTCAGAGCCATTATTAATTTAAGAGGTTAAGCTGTTCATAATCTTTTTCCAAGTTTTTGAGCAAACCTTTAAGTGCTAGGAAATAAGAGGAAAGGCTCTTTCTTTCCCCTAAGCCTAAAATGCTGTAAATGGCAAAGTTTTAAGTAGTTCAGTTAACAATTAATATCAGTTATAATCACCATTAATATTTCTAACCAAGGGTTTAAGTGAACCCTTTGTGTGCTTCATCTTTGGTGTGAAACTTGACTTTGGTTTTTTTAGCTCTGCCCAAAATCTGCCAATTTATCTCTTGCTTAAGGATTGAAAAGCTGCCTAAGGAAAGCTCCCCATTTTTGTGCCCAGGTAGAGAGCTTTGCTATTGAATTTTGGTCTTGAATAAAGACAGATGATTTTTGCAATGCAAAATTGTCACCCCTTCTTTGCCACTAGACAGGGCACAAAGGATCAGTTAGACTTATGTTGGAGCTGTTCCAAACCCATATTTTTTCCTACAGAATGAAGGTGAAAATTATAGCAGGGGTTTCTTGCATGTTGTGTAACAATCTTCAAATGCCATACAAATGTGCTCAAGGACTGTATTGGCTACTTGAATGCAGTAAGTTAAACTAAACATCTCAGACTAAAGGTCCCATTCCCAGGCTGCCTTGCCTTTGAAATCTGCATGAGAAAATGTCCCTAAGCAGGAGAGCCAATGAATATAAAATATGTGGGAGAACACCACCCACGATAAAAATGCCGACTTAAAGTACCCACACAGACTTGAGAAACTTTGTTGTGTGCTATGAAGATAAGGAAGATTGCCTTAAAATCCTCAGCATATATCCACATACTGCATGGAGAGGGTGCCAAGTGTTTGCCCTGCTTCTGTGTAGAATGCAAGCTGAGGCTAGAAACTTGCAGATAAACTGTGTGAGTCACTTCCCAAAGCTGAGAACTCAACCTGGTGGCATTTTAACTTTAGATAAGAAGAAGATATTTTTCTGTCTTCCATTTCCATGGAAGTGGGAGCTGGGCGTGTGGGTCACAGCCAGGCTGCAGAGCATCAGTCCCTCACTAGTCAAATAGCAACAGCACAACTGCTAAGCCTTCCTCTTCTGTATCACATTACCCCAGACTCCTGTCTGATATAGCTAAGCTACAGCTGCAGCAGTGTGCTATGCAAATCAAATGAGAAATTCCTTTAATATTCCCTTTTCATGGGCTCTTTTAAGTACTGAGGTCTCATTTTCTCAGTTTCAGGAAATGTGCTGCTTGGGTTTTTGTTTTTTAGGCTCAATATAATATGTTATCCACAAGTGAAAAAACAACTGGTCTTTTCTTCTTTGTCTGCCTTTTCCTTAATGTGACACAAGAAAGAAAAATTAAGAGAAATAAACATTTTGACTGACTTCCTTGAGGCTTGTTCTTTTCTGCCTGCTACAAACAATGTTGAAATGATTTCATTTTAATTCATTCCCATTTTAGGGGTATTATGAGTTGTAGCATCATCTCTGCACTTAAAATGGAGCACACTCTCTGGATCTGGCAAAGACACCACAAACATTAAAATCTTCATTAAATGTGTCTATTGTATTTTGTATTTATATTACTTAATAAGAACCAGTGGAGAAATTTTGACTTGAATAAATTATTGACAGAAATTTTAGCAGGAGGGGAATAAAGGGTTTTCCAATATGAAAAAACCTTGGCTTACATTCAGAAAATAAACTATTGAGGTTTATGCCTGTTCAACTAAGAATATTACAGTTTATCCAATTTATAAGGAAGCATTAAGTACATATCTTGTTTGATAAAACATTATGCTGTTCCTCATACTACAGCACAGACTTCAGAAAAATGAGTGTAAGGTCTGCTTTCTTTCCCCATGGTGGTGCATTTTCTAGAAGTGTAATTCTTTCAGAGTAAGATTATACAGTACTTTTCCTTCTATAGCAAAAAGGATAGAAGATATTAATCATCTGCCTGTTTCTGTCCTCCACCTCCAATGCCATTCACTCGGAGATCACACTCTAACCTGGATCACTGGGCTGGCTAAGAGTTTGTACTGGAGCCCCGTTTCTAATCTGATTTACATTGTGGCCCCCAAAATCTTCACCAACACAGAGGTGTGGAAAGAGCAGGTGAGGACCAGAACATCTCAGACTGGCTTTAATCCTAAGCGCAGCACCCCCTCAGACTGTTCCTACGCAATGGCCCCTGCAGCCATCCATCTAGCTTCTGATTCATGAACACAAAGTGTGGGATGGGACTGTAGGAGATGCATCCCATGGGAAGGATGCTCTGTCTGGAGGGGGATACTGAAAGACCAGAAATTCAAAGGGCTTTTTTTGTTTTTTTTTTTAAATCCACACTGATGAGGAAAATGTACTGTGCTAAGTTACTCCAAAGTATTATGTGATTTCAAAGGAGTCATCCTTTGAGAATTTTAATTAGAACAGCTGAAACATTCCTAAATTGAATGACTTTTGAGAATTTGTACCTCAAAGCTATTCTGATTTTACCACTTTCACCAGCTGACAAAATATCATATACTTTTCTATGAGATGGGAAACCTTTGGCTGTTTATTTCAATATCATCAGATGTCAAGTAGAGAAATACCTTATTAACCTTTGTATATTTTTTTAAAGTTAAATAAATACTCAAGGAGTATAACAAAATAAGTTACAACTAAAATAATTTAGAGAAATTTAACATATTCAAGGGTTGGACTCAACACTTCAGTTCTGTTTTGATTAATTAGATCTTTCCTGTAGGAGTGTGCCCCTTGTTGACGGGGTGACCAGGTTACAAGAGAATTTCCAAATGCCCTTTGTCTGCTAAAAGAGGCAAAGACCCCAGAAAGTTCTCTCTGAATTTGGTACAGGGACACCTCATAGGACCTTTTGGACTTCACCTCAAACCTGGGGCTGTCCAATTGGACTGAGGCCAAGAGGTCCCACCTGGGTGATTTAGTAGAAAAAGAAGACAACAAAGGAATTAATCGCTTTTGTGGTGTGTCTTAGTAGGGCAAGGACCTCTTGCACCTGGCACGGCTTTTCTCTGTAAAGAGCTTGTTATTTTGTTTCTTATTAAACCTTTTTCTGTTTCAAACAGTGCCACAAGACCCATCCTGCTACTGTTATGCCATCCGGGTAGCTGGGCTATCTCGGGTATGAAGGGGTCGCTGAGAGCGCATAACACCTGGCCCAAAACAAAATCCTTCACTTTCCAACCTTTTAGGGGGTATAGAAAGATCTATAGCAAGCAAAGACATTAAAATAATCTCAGATTTCATCAAACAAAGTTAATTGTTTTCAAATGTTAGTCACAGCAAAATATATTTAACCTGAGGTGTTATCTGTCTGGAAAATGTCACTCCAAGAAGCATAAAACAAGAGCTTTAAATCTCATTTTGCTTTTCTTAGCAGTTCAGCAAAATAAACAGGTTTGAAAAATGAATTTGGTCAAGACAAAAGTACAATTTTTTGGGGGTGTAAAATAATTTAGGGGTTTTTTCCCCTTTTCTACTCCAGCTACGATTTGGCGATCAGTGCACATGGCTGACGCATCCAGTCCCAAGCACAGATGTTGGTGATTCACTAGCAAAAATGAAAATAGAAATGGAAAACACTTGCCATACTCAGTGATGGTGGATAATTGCCCCTGGTTCATACTATTGCAAGACATTAATCGTATGATGGCAGAAGTTTAGATTCCTGCTGGGGATGTCAAAAGGATTGTAATTCTAGTCCTTCCTTTCTTCACTATGTTGGTATAGAGGAGGAGTAAGCTTGACTATAAATTATCTTTTGCATACATAAGCTTGGAAAACTCATCAGGTTTTGGCATAATTTGTCCCTAGGCATCAAAAGAAAATTTCAGAGAGAGCTGACTATATTGCATTAGGAAAACTAATTACCAAAAGCACAATCCAATTAAGATAGGGCGTTTAGGGGACAGGATCCCAAAGCTAGGATTGCTAGGGGACTGTTAGTAAAACACTGAACAGGGAGCTTCTGTGAAGCATCATATCTCCTCTATACCCCACATTAAACCAGTGCCATTTTCTAACAATACTCCTGAGAAATCACTTTGCTGCTTGAGGTCTTATATGCTATGCAATTTCATTGTATAACATAATGACTCTAAAATATGTGTATTAAGCATAATGTATGGGTTTCCATTTCTACATCCTGAGGACCTATGTCCTTCTATTAAAGGTAATATAAGCCAGACATGAGCATGGATATAATACAAATAGTCTGTAAAAAGGCAGTCTGGGTATGTAAATAATGATACTTTTCAATTACTCTTTAACAGACTTCACAGAACCAGGTCAGGCTTGGAAAAAAATAAGAAATGAGCCATTTTCCACGCTTAATTTGCAGCACTTTATAAAAAGCTTGGATATTCAGCTTTTCTAAAACCTACTGCTCTTGATGGTCTTCAGCTAGATATCCAAATCAACAAAAATCTCACTCTTTATAAATAACCATAGATCAAAATTGCACTTAACATAAATTGAAAGAACCAAGCAATTGAATCCCTCAATATTATTTTTTTTTTAACTTGGATGTGAGTGAGAAAAAGGCAAGAAGACTTGTTCAAAATCTCAAAGAACATTTCTGGAAAGTGGAGTTTGTGTCTAATTTCTATACGGTACCTTTAGCCATTGGACTGCCCCTTCTAATGGCCTTAATACATGAAAAACCACCATGCAATGGTTGTCATCAAGTTGTGGTGTTTCTTTGATTAAGTGGCTCAAAAAGTTGGCAGAAATTAATATATTTAATGATAAAAAGTAGAGGGCATGAATTCTAGCACTTGCAGGAAGATATACTTAATTATTGAATAAATTATTAAGAAATGTCATTTCTCTTAATGACTAAAGCAAGATACATCCCAAAGATAGCAATTTTTCTAGTCATTTAAAATGTAGCTTAGAGATAAAAAAAACAAAAGGGGGCCAGAAATGTATTTTAAAAAAAAGGGGGTTGGTGGTTTGATTGTATAGGTCTTTGGAACTGATTTACTGTGTGTCTGGACTTTGAAAATGTTGAGCATGGGCAGGTGGATATAAGAGGAAGACTGTACCCATCCCTGCATCCCTGTCAAATTTTTAATGCAAATTTTGGACCAACGGTTTTAGAAAAGTATTGAAGTTGGCCTATGGTGTGGCAAGGTCAGTCTCCAGCCAAGAAGAGAATCACAGAGCTGTCAGCAACTCCTCTGTTGCTTTTGTTTTTGTTGACAGAGGATATTTGGGTAACACCAGAGAAACTGGCTCAAGTAATTAAAAAACAAAAAACCCCAAAACCACCAAACAACTGGGGAGGGGAAGTTGTGGTGAGAAACTAAAGAAAGAGGGAAAACATGTACCTGGAGACTGATTTTACTATTTAAAATAGTTTATAGATTAAAAATCTATTATGCATCAGATACTTTAATGGTGAAACTGAAATACAAACCAGACTGCACAGCTTACTTAAATAATGGTGTAAAATAATAGAAAACCAAAAATATTTCAGGCTTATGCCATCAATTTAGAATAAGCCATAGCAGTCAAGGAGAACTATTGATGTTTTTAAAGTAATTGTCCTGATGTAGCTGATATATCTCCAAACCTTGAGTATCCTGAGATACTCTTCCCTGGGGTCACACATAGTACTTCATGTAACTACTTCAATTGTCTCTGAAACTTACTGCTCACAGTAAGTGCCACTGATAAAGACTGTCATTTGTTCTTGCATGTTAATACAATATATGCACTGGAGAAACTACAGCAAATGAGCTCTGAACGGGCATCTGTATACTGGAAATCATTATGTTTTCTGAGCAAATATGGAATATAAATGATAATTTGCATGCTAATGAGATTTTGCTGAAGTTTCAAGTCTACTGAGATATGAGATTTGTTATCAAGATGACCTAGCAGCTACCTAGTTTTCATTACATTTTTGTAAGTGGGCTGAACTGAACATTTTGTGTGTAAGCAAGAGAGTATTTTTAGAAAATAATAAACTAAAATCAAAGTTTTATCATAGGGTACAGCTATACCTTTATTCTACTTCAAATTAAGCCTACTTGGAGTAATAGACTGTTAGGAAATGAAACTCCTGCTGCCAGAACAAAGCCCCAAAATCATAATCAATTAAGTTGGCAATTCAAATATCCATATTGCTTGCCCAGAGAGCACAATCTTGATGTGTTCCTAGTGAGAATCCCCAAATAATGCCTTTATTTTTTTCCTAGCTTATTTATTTTACTTTGTCATCTTCTCTGTCTTTGTGATACTCCATTATGGTTTGGTCTTGTGACAAATGGAAAAATTATTTCTCTTATTTTCAGTCAGCTCTTTCCCAGCTTATGCCTGCATAAGCATTTATCTCAAATTTTATACAAAAGGAAGGATTTAACTTAGCCTACGCTGCTGGCTTTCACTGCTCCCCTGGTAAATATGAAAATGATCTTAATGTGTGCTTTCTGCTATTTTACACCTGAGGGTTGGGGAAGAGCAAACTATTAATAACTGCAGTATTACATTCTTATCCACATCCATTGACTTCCCTAAAACTCTTACTTCAAAAGTTACAAAAAGGCATCTATTAATGTCTATTCCTCTCCTGTTTCCTACATATTCACAACTAATCTTGACTATGAGACCACAGATATACTAAATGCACTCATCATCATCCAAGATTTCTTTGCATCTTTAAAATTGTTTTCATCTGTCTTGCATTTCTATCCTAAATTCTGGGGAAAAATCTTTCTAACTATTTATATAGCATACAAAGTAAAGTGAGCCTAAACCATACCTTGAGATCCTAGCCACATGAGTTATAAGTAATGTCCTTTGATCATGAATCTCTTCCTACACTTAAAATAATAACTGCAACAACCTCTTTTACACAGTGCTTAAAGCATTTGAAATCTGAGCTTTCCATGTATTTCACAGTTATTCAACAACATCCCATATAAAGAAAAAATGGCAAAAGACAAAAGCTAATAAGTAGTCCTGTTATAGCAACAGTGATAAAGAAATATGAGATTATACCATAGGGGATTGTTGGTGACAACTTGCTGTTAACTCCTTCAGCTAGCTCCCACATTAACTCATTGCCTATGGGAGATACACTTTGTGAACAGAAGTCAGACATGCATCTTCTCTCAGTTAAAGATTTCCTGTTTTCATTTCAATACTGAAGTGAAACACATGAAGATTTGATTAATTCTTTATGATACTTTGCTAAATTGATCACCTAAATTGGAAAGATTTTAGAAAACATAGCTGGAGATTAATTTCTTCAAGGTTTTAGTGTTCATTTAGATGCCAGAAAAGATGGCAAGCTTTTCAGAAGAGCTCATCATGGTAGATACTGAATCAGCCTAGAAGCATAGCCCTTATTTATAGATGTGAATAAAAAGTTCTTTTGAAAAGCGTGCTGTGAACACTTTAGAACAGTTTACATTTAAGATGGGTGCATTCACAAGTTCTCAAAAACTGAGGCTCTGTTACAGTGTTGCTGCAGCTAGCCCAGTCTGATACAGAATGAGTATAGGAGTAGCAGAATAGTGAAAAAGTACCAAA
Organism: Leptocoma aspasia; assembly: GCA_013399835.1. NCBI lineage: Eukaryota > Metazoa > Chordata > Aves > Passeriformes > Nectariniidae > Leptocoma > Leptocoma aspasia. The sequence continues at coordinate 72,761 of VXAX01004431.1, forward strand.
TATACAGAGAAGACATAAAAACTGTTCTTTCTAGATGGTTATTGTCATCCATAATGATGTTACATTATTACATCATCATTAAAGGATCAAACACAAGACATGAGTTTTCTTTAAAATAACTACTTCCAGCAATTAGCAGAAGTGGTTAAGATTAAAAAAGAAGGAGGTGCAAAGTAACTTTAAAATCATAAAACTCTATTTTTATGAGCTAAAACTCTCCTTGAAGCTGCTGTAAGAATGCACTGAAATAGTGAACTCAGGAATAGGAACTTCTAAAAATTTCTGGTTCTATGGAGAGCAAATTTGGAAGCAAAATTGTCAAAATCCTTCAGTCATTAACTTTACTTAGCTTAAGGGAAGCATAAGAGCAATTAAAGGGTCAGCTTTTTACTGACATCCATCTTCACAGACAAATATAACAACAGTGAAACACTTGATGTTTTCACCACAGCTACAATAAGAGTTTTTTCATGAAAGTTTCCTGTGGGAAGGATCCAAACTTGCAGAAAGGTCAGAGAAGATGACATGTAAGAGAAAGAACCACCTCTCTCATACCTGGAAGAAGACTGAGGGGAAGAGATTTCAGAGTAGCTCAATCCAGAGGAATACCCAAGGTAGCTGATCTTATAGTTCCTCGGCACTATCCAAACCATGCTGATTATCAGCCATGGCTCTTCCTTGGACTTGGTACTTGAGAATATGTATTGCTACAGCTTCAAAATCAAAGGCTAGAGCATGTTTTAACTATGCATACAGTGAAAAACATTGAACTATTTTCCTCAGAGTCCCACTTTTGACTTAAAAATAACCATATTTCTTCATGTAAAGACAGCAGCATGGTGGCCATGAAAACAAACCAGCATCTAACTCAGTATGTAACCAAAAGGCCTAAAAGCCTTTGCAAAATGCTAATTGTTTGTATACCTTGAGTACTGTAAAGAAATGAGACCATCTAAGAAAAGGATGCATCTGAATTGACAAACAATGAATGGTTGTAAACATAAGCATTTCATGTTTCAAGTACTTGTCATGTCATTAATTTTTCTAAATAATGTCTTTCTCAGAGGACATTCCAATCTTTTCCTGCAAAATTCTTTGGATTTATTAAAATAAATAAGTCAGGATTAAGAACCACAACAAATCACCAATTCAGTGGGAATTTGTTTGTTTGTTTGTTCAGGTTTTTTTTTTTCAATTATAACTAAAGCTTGTTAAAACACCTCCAATTTCCTCATGGAAGATGGATGATAATTTCTCCTTCTTTGCAGCATACACAGACACAAACACACACACACTCAAGGTGTCAGGCAACATTTCACATCTCATCTCCAGAAAGAAGATACATATCTACCAAGACATCTAGGGACAGCGTTGCCCCATTTGCATCATTCATTTCCATTTTGAAAACTTCAAGAAATTGTCCCTATGGTCTAATCCAAGTTTTAGTAACAAAGAATGGACCAGCATGATAAGTCAAATGGAACAAGGAGGGAACTATACATACCTGAAATCATATTAAAATATAGACATTTTATCCCTCTGTTTGCTCCTAGGCCCTTCTCCCAGTTGACAAATATTCAAATAATTGACTGCTGTTCAATGTGTAGGTTCAAAGAATTAAATAAGAGTTAATAAGAATTTTAGTACAGTACTATCTGCTGTGTGATGCATGTGCTTTTTACCAAATTTTTAAGAGCATTTGAACAATAGAGTAAGCCTCTTGTAAAAATCCAGAACTATGAGACACAGATACACTAATGTTAATTTCAAGGCTACCTTATTAGTTTAAATAATTCAAAAGCTTTGCAGTGTACAATTCTCATCTACACATCAATTGCATTAATGAGTTCTAGATCAGAGCAGCCAATATAAGCTGCATGGATTTTCAATTCTAGACCTAATTTTCTCCTTACTTCCTAGGGTTTACTACACACCACATATTGCACCACAACATATCCTCAGCTGAGGCATCTTTCTGCATCTAACATGAACAAGCTCTTGTTTTGCAACAGGTGCTACCAAATCAAAAGTGCTTCTTCACCACTCTGAACTGTATTTGGTTGATTTTCTTCCTTTCATAAGCAAATAAGCTGAAGACAAGATTTAGTGACTCACTCCAACTATCTGGAGATTCAGTAGTAGAGATCAAGTCCAGCATTTTACTGCAACTTACTACCAAAGTGCAGCAAAAAACAGTGGTGAAATCCTTGTGAGTGCAGACTTGCTTTGGGTTACAGCATCCAAGGAAGAAAAGGGAGAAGTATTAGGAGTTGGCTGAGTAAAGGCACATAGTCTCAGAGTTCGTATTCACTCCTGGGTGTTAATGGAGCATTTTAGTTTTCATGTTGTACCTTTTTAAAAAAAATGTTTTTCATCACAAAGCAAGTTAAAATGTTGTGAAAAAAAAGACACGAGTGCTTTAGATAAAATGGCCACAAAATGCATTTCTGAATTAAAACTCCTGATAGAAAAGAACAAACTCTTTCTGTTATAGTTGCTATCATTTCAGTCCTGCTAAAATATTTTAAATTCTCTGTTGGAAGCCAAATTGACATAATTCCTTATGTCCAGCTCAGTACAACCAGCAACACTGTGAATGCAAGTGAGCCTTTGTGTGGCAACACAACTGCGTAAGTTCCTTTCATGTTATTTTCCACCAGCAAGAGAGGTGAAGCTTTTGCCTTTTAGTACTTTTTAAGTGGTAAGAATCCTTGATGAGATAAATGCAGTGTTTTTCAGGAGGAAGAACAGTTTAATCTTCATGAGATTACTCTAATTGCTTGGTAGTACTTTATTAGGGCTGGGTTTTGTCATTGTGAGTCAGGAAATGGATTGTTGGAATGCCTAACACAAGATTTTAGATGCTCTGACTTTCTCATTTGAATACTTAAAAAAAACCTCAACAGGTTTATTGTGTTTTTACTTTCATTTCTTTTCCCATGAATTAATCAACAGGCTCCAGAGTAGTCTGGAAATTGAAAACACTTTTGACATTAAAGCCATTGCAAATGGCTCAGCTTCTGTAAACAAGCCCCTAAAAAAATCAGGGCTATTTGGACCTAGTTCTCAATTTCTTATCATTGAATCAAATTGCAAAATATTTTCCAGTTTTCATTCTGGATTCAAAGCATGATGCTGAGGTATAATACATTTTCAGAAGAGCTCTGTAAGCATTCAAGAAACAGCTTGCAGGGAAAACACTAGGAGCAGAGGAAAGCTATATCAGAGACTCCCTCTGCTCTTGCCTCTGGGACCTGCATCAGGCTCAATGTTGCAGAGGATTTCATCGCATCTATGACAGCACCAAGATCAATTGGGTCTGTTTCTCTACAGCATGAATTAATACAAACTAGGAGCAGCTTTGAATCCTCTGGGAGCCAGGGCTGGCCTTGACATAACTTTCTAAAATTTCCCTCTCTTATTCCTCTTCCCTGACCCAGAGATGGAGAAATGCAACCTCTTCCTGGGCTGGTTTAATTTAGCAGTACCAAAGTTAAAGCTGAGAAGAATAGGGGGTGCAAGACCTTCTGAATGACAAAGCCGCACTGTAAAAAGGACCCATCAAATTGCACATGAGCCAGAACTCAGTAACTAAGGAGAGAAAAATAAAGTGACTGAGGTCTAAATGCTGCTACCTTGCTGCTAAATGCTGCTGCTTATGCTGCTACCTTGACCTGTATTGAAGCACTCTTTTCTATTTTTTTTCTTTGTCCTCTAATTAAACCTAGCACAAGAAGCCAGCAGTAAAATTATTAAGGGATTACTTCTGAGTTGCAGACTTTAGAAGATTTTTTCACCCAATACCATGAGTCTTGGGAGAAAGTAAAGGGAAAGATTTTAACAATTAATAGAAACATTAATGAGCAAACACTGTTTGCAGATCCCTGCTGGTGTCACTGGATGCTTGTGCACAAATGTGATGTTTTGTCAAATAAGGTGCTGTGTACTGCAGATTCAAGTTATCAAATAAAAATAGCAGAGATAATTTCAGCTCCATCCACAGCACTGGGAGCTGGGGAGGGGAGGAAAGTGGAGGTGGAAAAGAATATTTGTGGAGTGAAAAAATTCAGAACTTTTTGGGGGTGAGAAAAGAGGAGGAAAGATTTATATAAAAGCTCTGCAAAAACTGCTGGAAGAAGAAAACACATTTAATCCAGGCCTGGTCCATATGCAGCTTTGTAAGAGTCTTCCAGTCTATACACAGAATACTGTGTGCCATACATCATCAATATAATTCTGTGAACATGCTCACTCAGAAATATTTGTGCCGTAGGGCTTTGCACATATACACTTGTGGTTGTTGTTGTTTGCATGAGGTTTACCAGTTGTCCTGGTTATTTCCCCTCATGCATAAAGCCTCCAACTCCAGGTATCAGAAGGCTTAAGATAGTTTATTTATGATGGCTCCAAATTCAGGCTGAGACTTTCGCCTCAGCCATGCAGCCTGGTACAATCTTAGTACATTTGCTTTCTTCCATCAGTGCCTTAGTACAAGAATGTCCTGCTGCCTGCAAGAATGCTCTGTGTCTTGCTAGCATGCTTCTGTGTCCAGAATGCCAAGGTGAGGAAAGCTGATAAGACCAGCTTTCCTCATTGGTTAGATAGAGAAAACTATCTCTCTATGTTTTTGGAACAGAGCAGAGAAACACCAGCCATGTCCCTGAGAATAGGAAATGGCCCAAAGATATTTTCCCAAATCACTCTTGTTTCCCTTGGGAATGAAACCTAGCAGGCTTGCTGCTAGGAGATTCATAAAACCCAAGCTCATAATTACCACATACACTCTTTAGCCAGACAGCCTCATCAGAATACATGACAGAGTTAGCAGGCCTGGGAGAACTCAGACTTCGAAGAGACCAGAAAGCAACTATATGGAGAGCTCAGTCAGCAGGACTCTGAGGTACACAACTGACAGCTATGGGTTCAGCCAGCAAAAGTGATGCAAGCAATTGGCACAAATTCCTAGATGGGAAAAAAAACCCCCTTAGACATCAGAGTTAATCTATGTTAGGACATTCAGGAAAGTTCATCTAGAGTATTTCTTGATGTTGGTTGGCCACACAGTCTTAAAACCAGTAGGTGAACACTTAGTATAAGAGCAAGTGACATTCACCTTCCCTTAAAAAAAAGAATAAAATGGAACAAGCTTAACTTCAGCCATTTGAAAAAAAGTCCACAGGAAAGGTATAATAAAGTTCAGCTATAATAGAATTATATTCTCTCTGAATTCTCTGTAGTAGAAATAGAAACCACAAAGAGATAAGCCTAGACATTGCTAAAAGAAAATTCATACAAGAAGAGAAAATCTCTCTCAAACAGATATCCATATATATATATATATATGCCCTCAATGCTAACAGTTTAAGAGCAATTTCCTTTTCTAAAAGGAAAGTCTGTGACAAAATAACATATAGTGATTTATTAAAAAATTCTGAGCATAGCAGATTTTCCTACACTTGATATTCATAAATTCGATGAGGCAAATCTTTGTATCACACAATCTGTTTTCAGCAGAATCATCCTTAAGGCAGCCAAATATGTCAGTTTGTGGGGTTTAAAAATTCTTGGGTATAAATAACACATACACATTCCAGGGAATTTTAGCCATTATTGACTCAGCAGGAGCAACATGGGATCTATGGACTATAGACTATATTCTCTGTTCTCTCTCTCTTTCTCTTCTCCACCTTTATTTTCCCCCTCCGTTGCTTTGCCTGGGCAAAGCACAGCTCTCATAATCTACTCCATACTCTGTGCTGAAGTTTATTGTGGGACTAGGGAGCTTGTGGAGGAGGGTTTCTGCTTTTGAGAAATTTCTTGTGAGGAGCTGAGAGCTTATTGAAGGGAACGGTACAGAATTAAGGGCTTGTTACCAACCACTTGTGGAAATCTATTGTACAAACTTGAGGGCTTGTTAGCCAACACCTTTTGAGTCTAAATAGTGGGCTGGTTGTCAGAGTTAAGACAACTGCACAATAAATCTCCTGACCTGTACAGGAATCTCCTGACCTGTGATCTGGTATCTTTGCTCAGACTGACGAGAATTTATAAAAAACATCATGGCCCCTACAGATGGGTCACAACACATGTCTTCCCCTCTACCCCCTTCCTTAATTGAACAAATTAAAAAAAGAAAAATTAAACAAGAAAAAAAATTGTTGTACAGCTGGTTCCCTGTGCTATCTAAAGTTTTCTCCCTTTCAAACACTTGCTGGTACCTCTTCCCCAGGAAAAGCCTTTCCCAGGAGACCCTCATTTTCTAGGAGAAGGGTTGTTTAGAGAAATGGATGTGTGGCACGGTCCAGGCTAGCCGCAGTTGTGGCTTCCCATGTCCTGCATTGGTGAAAGGTTTGTGACAGCTGTATTTCCCAAAGGTAATTCAGGTTTAATCCTGTGTTCCCCCCACAGGCCTGTCAGCACGGAGAGTCGTGGTGGACTGTGTTTGAGCAGCCTGCTACCCTGGCCTGGTGGCAAAGGTTACCTCTATATCCCTGCTCTTCAATTCTACCCTTTGGGGGCCTGGTCAGTAACACAGGATATTTTCACTGCTCTTGTGCGCTGACTACAAGTACACTTGTGCCCCGACACTTGCTCAACACTACACATTTGGGATATATATGCAGCTGCCTCAGAGTCCCGTGTATAGAGATACACTTGGTCTCTTCTTCCTCAGCCTCATCAGTCTTAGTCTCAAACCTTTCACATATGATGAATTAATTTCTCTGAGTCTGAAGTTAATGTTTTTAAGCATCTTGGTTACCGCAGGAGGAGAGTGTGAGACAGAACAACATGCTCAAGCACTACCTGTTTGTGAGCAGTACTGACTCACCAAAGTACAAAGGAACAGAAAGCAGTCCCTGCTTTTCCTTATTTCTCAGATGTCTTTGTAATGCAACCATGTCCACTCTTATCCAGTAGCAATGACTGAAATGAAAGACAAGTGGTGCTGGGAAAGTGTTGTGCTGCAACAACTTTCAAGGAAAAGTGGAATTAAACAGAACATCTCCCTACAACTTTATTTTTGTAATTCCTTTTCAGACTCTAATCTCTGATTACTCTACCAAATCAACTGGCTGCAATAGCAAAGCTGAGCAAGCCCTCTCCTTTAAGCGATGCTTGTCTTCCTAAACAAAGCTCTCCAAGGCAGCCGACTGGTCACTCTGTGGAGGCTTTGTCATGCTTCTCACAATGTGCTTTTTTGAGGGCTGTGTAACATTGCTCTGCCTGCTTTAAGGCTGCATGAATGCAGCTGTCACTGGCTGAATTAAATGAAACAGTGACTCATACTACATCTTTGATATTGAAAAAGGCGTGGGTAGTATTTTGTAGCTTTCAAAAAGCTATGATTTCACATTATGTTTAAATAAAGAAGTGCAATGACTTTAGAACATATAAACCCTAGATGATAGATGATGTACTATGCATTAAAAAGTTTGGCCAATATTTTATATGGTTTTGTCATCATCCATCATCATGAGGCTCACAAGCATAAGAGAAGTTCAGACAAACTTTCAGAAGAATACATTACAGGAAAGTAAAGTAAGGAATTAGAAACACAAAGCACTGGTCTATTCACTCCCAGATTAGATTTTCTTTGGTAGGGTAAAAAGACAAAACTGTACATGCAGAGGCTCTGGCTATATTGACTTCATCTCACACATTCAGTCACCTTTCTGCAAAGTGAATTTAAGCACTATTGTTTTTGCAGAGTGGCATTCTCACATTTGCCTTCTGAAATGAGGGCACCAGGTCCTAGCAATGGAGAATTGTAGGTAAGTAATTAATGATGTTAGAAACACATTTAAGTTCTGCTTCTCCCCATTCCTCTCTTTTCTTCTGCTACTTACCCTAGATGTGCAGTTTTAAAAATATTTTCAAAAACTGATTTCAAAGCAAGCACCAGAAGTACACTGTGCTGTTTAACCTATGCAGAAATAAAAGTAAGGAAAACATACTAGGAATTTCTAGGATTACCATAAAAAAGTAGGTACTTAGGGTGCATAGTGATGGTACGCTTATTCTGCTGAAAAGCAAGCAGAAAAATTGGTAATGAAGGCGGCCATTGGAAAGCTTGATGAACACTTTACTTTTCATGTGCTTCAAACTACAATCTGGTTAAGAATCACCTTAATTTTTAATGCTATTCCTCTGTTGCTGTGTACTCCAACTCAGCATTACTCATTTCAGGTAAGATGTTGATGTAGAAGTAAGTTTAAGTAATCTGGGAAGTGTTAGGCAGATGATACACTGGAGTTATTTGGAGGACTGAATTCAAATACTTCTGAGCATTATTTTGAACACCTCCAAAGTCCCACTTCTTCCCAGTAGCCAATAAAAGGGTGAATCAACCAAGACAGTTTTAATTTATTATGTCTACTTTGCACCCACCTTTCTAACTTGCATATTTCTTAATGATTTGCTGTCATTCTGCTTCAGACCTCACCTCTCTGTCTTGTAATTTCTTCAAGTACCAATGTAAGTTTGAAGTTCTCTAGGATGCCACAAAGTACTAAATAAAGAATAAGCCTTCCCCAGTATTTTCCCCATATTTCCTTTGTCTTCATCATGGCCCATTAAATCCAATTATATCCACTGGAACATCCCCAGGGAGTTAATCCAACAGCTCTCCATCTGTCATATAAACTAATAGTACACTCTAGAGAAATGTACTCAAAAGTCTGCTTGTGTTTCAGGCCCCACACACTGAAAGATACAGATACAGATTTACCTCTTCCTCTGACACTCATATCAGCTCACAAAAAGGGTCATTGAGAAGACATAGCAGACTTGCAAGTCAAGTTGCCTGTTTGCTTGCCAACCCTTTGCACAATATCAGAATTTCATGAGGAGCTAGGATAAATAGCTTTTATATGTTTCAAACAATAACCTACTTTTCCTAGAATCTTCTTGATGAGATACAACATGACAATACTAGATTTCAAGAGCCCCTAACTCTGGATTTAGATTGTTTTGTAGAATCACTGATGCGGCCTCACCTTGAATATTGAGTGCAGTTTTGGGCAGCACAATACAAGAAAGATATTAAACTATCAGAGGGCACCTGGAGTGGGGCAATAGAGGTGGTGAAGAGCCTTGAGGGGAAGCTGTATGAGGAGTGGCTGAGGTCACTTGGTCTGTTCAGCCTGGAGAAGAGGAGATTGAGGAGACACCTCACTGCAGTCAGCAACTTCCTTGTGAGGGAAGAGGAGGGGCAGGCGCTGATCTCTGCTTTGGGGTGAAAAGTGACAGGACCTGAGGGAATGGCCTGAAGTTGTGTCAGGGAAGGTTTGGGTTGGATATTAGGAAAAGGTTCTTCCCCAAAGGGTGGTTGGGGCACTGGAACAGGCTCCCCAGAGAAGTGATCACAGCACCAAGTCTGACAGAGTCCAAGAAGCATTTGAACAATGCTCTCAGGCACATTGTGTGACTCTTGGGGTGTCCTGTGCTGGGCCAGGAGTCAGACTTGATAATCCTTATGAGTCCCTTCCAACTCAGATTATTCTATGATTCTGTGATTCACGTCTGGTCCTTCTTGGTCCTTGGAAACACTATAGGTATACAGAATTTTAGGCTTAGCATTAATTTTTTCATAGTAACATAAAGCAAAAAGAGGAATAAGTATCTACTTTACACTACTACACAAGATTAAGACCAGGCCATTTGGGTTTTATTTGTTTTTAGAATAATGGAATAATTTTATTTGTTTGTTTTTAGAATACCAGACTAATTTAGATTGAAAGGAACCTTTGGAATTAATCTGGTTCAAAGCCACTGCACAGTCTTGGTCAATGTCAAAGTGACATTGGGTTGCATGGAGGCTTATTAATTAAAAGTGGGAAACATAAAATGAAGGAAGGAATGGCATTCGAGTGCTGAGGGTATTTCTCTACATATTAGAAAGAGCTTTTCATGCATTTCATCTTTTTATCTCTGGAAGAAAGATACTGCTGATTGCATAGTGGAGATCTAGCCAATTAAAGAATGCAAAATGAAATATGTCTTTCTTCCTTAAAGCTTGTACACTCCATGCCAAAAGGAATTTGGAGAAAGAACGTGGCATTGCAAAGCAACTCTGGCAAAAAAAAAAAAAAATGGAAGTGGTTTGCAAAGAAGCGTCTTCCTACTTGTAAGGACTTAAAGAATACAGCTGAACTGTCCCAAAACACTGTCAAAGCCACGAGAAGGAACTTCCCATAAGACAAGCCACCACAACAGGAACTTGAGATAAGTGCAGATGGCACAGCAGGAAGGAACTAATTCCAGGCCTAATGGAGGTGAAGGTTTGGTCACCATCCAGATAGAAATTCCCACCATGGCATCTATACCCTGTGGATACCTGGGACTTGGACTGTATAAAAGTGATACCTTCAGAAGAACAACTCTAGTACCCCCAACAATAAGAAGACTAGGATGAAGAAAGACTAGCAAGACACTGCAGGGATCCATGTGGTGGTGATATCTTTTGTTTAATCTTTCTCTTACTCCTGCCTTTCCCTCCAGCAAACCTATAAAGATTTTAACACAATATTACTAGGATCCTCTTCTTGACACACAACCTATTAGCACTGTATCAGGTCTCTGTTCCTAGCAGCATTCTCCCAGTCCATGGAGACCTCTGTCTTAGATATATTGAAATATAAATGAAAATATTCTTGCAGAATAGTGTCAGAAAGAAAATTAACAGGAAAATATAAGTATCTACAGCTACCAAGTTATTCAGTCTATGTTTGGCCATGCAATAATGTGACTCTTTGTCCCTCCTCACCCTCTTCACCCTCCTCTTTGCTGCCAAATTATTTCCCTTAAAAGTAAGATTTGTAAAGGAACAGGACGTCTCTAGAATGACAATTGGCTAATTGCAAAATTCATTACCAAAGGAGTTTCTCTGTACACTCAAACTCTAGGACACAGCAGGACCATAAACCATAGGGGAACAGTCAGAAAGGGACCCTATCTCTTCCCTAATGCAATGATAGTGGATGCTGCTGTCCCTTTGATAAAGGAGCTATTCCACAGCTCCTGCATGGGAGACAGAGCTCATCTATAAATGGACAAGGAATTGACATGCCCCCTTTCCCCTGCCCAAGGTATTTCTTTTGAATTCTCTCTTTATTTTGTGCATTTTCCTCCTTCCAATTTTAAGCCATAAGACAGCAGTCCCTCTGATCAAATACTATGACCCAGCTTCATTATCAAAACAGTCCAAAGAGTAAGACTGTAAAGAAAACCTCGGGAGACATATGATACAGTTTATGAAATATGAACAGTGAAGGATAGAGGCTTGTTTTGTACAGTGATGATCATGCAAAGTCACATTCTGTCACATGTTATGTGACATTAGATGACAAACATAGAGCGGATGATGTGAAAATTTAAGAAGGTGATTATGAATTAGGGGTCCCAAGCCACCTTTCCTCATTAACGCTCTTAAACATCTACACCCTGTGTACATTTATGATGAACATTCTGCCTGATAGAAAAGTATTGTGACAGAGTGAGTAGTTCAGTTACAGAACTAAACATTACCATTTTTCTGAAGCTGAAATTCTCAGCCTGGGATGTCACTGCAGCGACATGGGCAGAAATAGGGCAGGAAGAGACTGCTGCAAAGCTCTTCTGGCCAAATGAGGTGGACTGGAAGAGAAAACATGAATGATCATCAAGTGTTCCCAGAAGCAGAGACATTGACTAATACTAACAGGCATCAAGCAGAAGACAAATTGATTCCTCAGATCACATGAATGAAATTTCTTGCTGCATCATCTTGTAGGTGCTGAAAACTGGCACAGTCTCAAGGCTTGATTGAACAGGTTCATGAAACTGGAACCAATCTGAAGCAATTAAAAAAGATACCATCTTCACTAAAAAACCAAACAGTTTTGTGGCAGAGCCCCAGATTATTTGAAAGCTAAGAGAATCTTTGAGAGAAACAGCATGATATGTTTCCGCTCATCAACCATACCTCCCTAAGGATCAGCTTCTGAGCATTGCCACAGGTCTAGCTGAATCTTTGCTTCAGAGACTGTTTTCCTAGACATATTCTAGGAAAATGCACTCTGATAGGAAAGAAGAGACTGATCACCAGTGTAACTGTAAAGGTATATTTGGCCCTGCTTTTCAAATAAGTATGCTTTGTATTGCAGCTTTACAATTGTATAGAAGCCTGAATGGCACTTACTGATTACTAATGACATTTTAGAGTACTGAAGCATTACAGGGCTGTGAGGTGAGGGTCTGAAGTGAGACAGGGTCCCCAAGCAGGTGCAAAGGAGAGCCCCTTTATTCCAAAAACCAGGCCTTTTAAAGCCATTAGCCAGTTATCAGTTACATACTTTTAAAGCATAACAAACACAATTCAACCAATGATCATACACAATGATGTGAACATGTGATGGATATGTAACATGTTTTTCTACCTCTAATTCAGCTGAGTCTCCTTCTCATAGTCCTTTTCTTACTTAGCTGAAGTAACAGACCTGAGACATGATTTTACAGGGCCTCCCTTTTATGAAGCCTTACTTATTGGTAACACAGGATAACTGCAATGCTAATGCAAGCTGTGTGCTACACTACAGAGTCACAGCATATATTTATGTAAATTCCTTGGGCTTCCTAAAGTTCCCAGTTTTATCCTTATCCCCACCTGGGAATGATTTGCCATGCTGTATCCAGTCTGTGGAATGGTGAAAATGAGGGAAATTACAAAGCTTCTAAGCCAGCATTTACTATGAATGTCACAGATGCCCTGGGAGAAAAGGCCAGATTCCAGTGACCCAATGAAATAATTCAGTAAATCCCACAGAGGGTAGAGTTAAGAAGAGAGCAAAAGAAATCCATGCTGATATTTCAAGTCTCTGGTTTAAACAGAAATTAACTTTGTCCTTGGTGAAGGTACCTACAGTTCCCAAGTGCACAAAATGGCTGCATGTTTCTACTGGATGTCCTTCAGGACAGTAGGCTAAACAGGCATTAACAGTGGCTTGCATGGCACAAGTCTCTGAGACTCTTTCTAACTTGTCTCAGTTATCTGTCTTGCTGAATTGGAAGGGGAGAACAACTTTAATGATAGGCTGAAGTTCCACAGACAAAGTGCAATGTTCCACAGGGTTGGGTGCTGGTCATTCTAGTACATAAAAAAACCCCTGGTGTTATGGCACTCTAAGTTTCGTATTTCAGTTCTAAAGAAAGACTGTCTTACTGTAGAGAAATCGAAATAATTTAAGAAATTGAAAACTTACACTTTTAAAAAAGATATTTAGCTACTTAAAGAGGCATATTAATTTTGAAAATTTCTAATGGGTGTTGTACTGCAACTTCAACTGCTCATCTTCAGTATGTCTACAGATATCTAATCCATACCAGAGAAGGAAAAAGTTTATCAACACCTTTTCCCTCTTCTGCTCTGTAACAAAATGGTTAGGAAGGTCTTTTATTACTAAATCATCTTCAGTTGTCCAGCTTACAGATATACATAGTTTGCAAAAAGCTTGACTCCTAGAACAAAAAGGGTTTCTACACAGTGCATAGGGAAAACCTGGATTACATGTTTTATCTTCTCTCTTGAAAGTCAAAGGCCAATAAAAAGAAGTGCTTTTTATCTATTAATTAACTAATTTAAATTAAAGGTTTAAGATATTTGGGCTACATTCAATCTAAATTGACAAGAATGATGAATGAAAGAACAGAGAATGTATATTAAGTTTCCTCTGGTTTGATTAGAACAGGTCTTTCATCTTCACTGTTTTAACTCAGGCTAGCTTTAGAGAAAAGAGAAGAGCATTTCCTACTCTACTTTGAAACTTAAGAGGCACACTTGTTTAATAGAGTCTTTGAACTAGTAAAATTTACCTTCTGTTTTATAAACCATATTACAGTTTGTTGTCACAATACCAAAGTCCGTCTTTGTTCTTCAAAGTCTTCTGAGATGAGTTCACAGGATGAAAAATTCTATAAATATGCATGGGGCAGCAGTGTGTCTTTGTTTCCTAATTAAATATTTTTTATTATGTGTCATTCAGAGCTCCAAACACCTCAGCATACACAGACCTGGAAACCATGGTATGCAGTCCAGTGATATAAACTATACAATGAAAAGTACCAGAGACAGCCATTTCCTTCCACTCTTTTCAAAAGCTATTGGAAGAGAAAAAGAAAACTGTCTTGAATTAGACAAATGGAAGACTCAGACATAATTCTATTAAGAATTTTAAAGTGAGTATCCCAAGAGGATGAAATCTGGACTTCTCCATGACCAGTGTTTTCAATCCCAGGAGGACATAAGAAGTAACATGCTCCCATTGTCATTCTCTTGTGTCCCTACATTGGTTCATCTGTGCCTGACACCTTCTGATAGAACTGTGAAATAAACATCAAGAAAAATCAGTATGTCTAAAGGTAAGACAAGGAAGACATTCATCTGACATATTCATCTGTAATGAGAAACAGTGAAGATACTGACCTTGGGATATATGAATTGATAGAGTCATGAAAACATTGGAAACTTGAGGAACACTGGAACACTCTTTGCATACTTTGGTATGCCAAAGTTATCCTGAGTTATCCTTTTTTTTTTTTTCTATAGCTACATAGACTTGATGGGCATTACACTAAACTGGAGTTCTTTCCTGGAAGTTCAGAATTATTAAAATGCATTACTAGCTAAAATAACCATAAGCCATGTGGCCACCTGATATTTAACTCAAAGAAGAATTGGCAAGTGTTTGAAAAATCTAAATTGTGTTCTAGAGAAAAAGGAATTTCCTCCTACCAATACAAGACTAAACATGCTAGAAAATGTTAGAAGTTACTAAAGAGAAAAAATTCTCCAAAGATGAAATGTGACCAGGAATTGCGGTGGAGAAAAAGAACTGCATTATGATATACAAATCATTCTCTCTTCTTACTACCAACCATGAGATAATTTTTATTACTTCCTTAATAATTTTCAAAATTTGTACAGTTTCAGACAGTTTGTAGTTTTGGCTGTTTATTTTTTTTATTATCTTAATCTGAGAAACAGCAGATATCAGAAGATTTTTGCATAATTTTGAAGATAGAAGTGTTTCATATTGATGCCTGCAAAATAACCAAGGAAAAATGCTTTTTAAGTGTCATTACAAAACAGACATACTTTCCTTAATAATTTCTATAGTAGGAACTCTGAAAGCATTAAAATTGGAGCTCTCATTCATAATGTTCCACATCAAGATTATAGCTAATGAAATCATCCAGACTAATTCTAAGAAGCTGGATTTTCTAATTGTCAACAAATGTAATAGTGAGATATTAATGTATTAATAATAATGAGATATTAATGATGTAATAGTTACAGCTATTTTTCCTTGATAGGTCTCAAAGCACCATACATTCATTAATTACAGACTAAAGCAATCTCATCTTCTTGAGAATGTACTCTGAACAAAACCAGAATAGCTTGCATAAACTTCATCTCCAAGTGAATAACCTAATCTTTTATCTCAAACACATACCCTAGCTTACAGACAGAGTCTTCATGTGGTGTTACTAATTTTAGCAACTGCTTGAAGGTAAGAAGGCTGTAAACTGTTAATCAATTGAAATACAAGGTTTACGCAAGCAGCATTTACAGAACATGACTCAGAGTGCTTTCTGAAAAATACAATGGAAATTCTTGAGTGCTTGAATATCAAAAACCAGGAAAAAATTCCAGAAAAAACCTTACAAGTATAACAAAACATAGAAGATAGGAGTTCATTACATTATTCCCTGGATGTCTTCACATTGCCAAGTATTTTAGTTTCCCCAAAGCTCCCTACAGACATCTGAACCCATCTGGCAGGTGTAACAGAAAGCATGCTGCAAAATACAAATACAGGATGTTAAGCTTCTTGGTTAATTGAAAAACAAAATAAGTCACCCAACAATTTCTTCTTCATATTGTAACTAGAAGAGAGTTATTCAAGAAGAAGATATTTTCATGTTTTACCATGTATACACAAGCCCTGGATGGAGGAAAAACATAGATTGCCTGACAGGTAATCTAGTTGTTTTAGCTGGTGATTAGGTGATACAAATGAGTGCAGAGCAATAGGATTCTGAGGAAACACTTAAAAATCTGCTTATCTCTACTTGTCTTAGGAAGTAAAATACAAGTCTTGCCTATACACCGTATTGTTCCAAGTCTATTTATCAATACCTTATCTGTAGCATAGGATGCAAGGTTATAAAATTTTTGTGCAGGTACAGCTACAAGTGTGCTTGGGACTGACTGGTCAGTAAAAGGCAAAAAAACAACAAGCAAAAAAAAAGGCAAAAAGAAAGCAGCTAAACAGCTCACAGGTCTAATAAACACAGGAATTCCCACTGATAGAAAGAGCAGAATTTTGTGTAATACATTGGAGCGTGTGCTTATGCTGTTAAGAATTTACTAAAATACTGCTGAAGTCTAACAACCAAGATTTATGCCTAGACCACTGGAATGTGGAGTAAGATGTGCTTAATCAGCTCTTGAATACAGGCTTTTGCAAATCCTGCTACAAAGAGGAGGGCACAGCTTTATAAGGGACCCTAAACTGACCAATGGTTCATGGGAAAACCCAGTATGAGATCCACAGCACAAATTGAAGCAGGGGAATGCAAAGTAAAAGCAGTGCGAAGAGTTAAAATAAAAATTATTCCATCAATAAGAGTATAGTTTTGTAAATGTCTTATAGCTAATTATGAATTACAAGATTATACTTCTTCCAGCCCTTGCAGAATACAAATTAACTGCTATTTTGTGCCTACTGTTGTAACCCCATGTACCTCAGGATTTCAAGCAAAATATAAAAGGAAAGAAGGAAAACAAAACGACATTTCATGCACCTTATATACATACCAAAAGCCAAAAGGTAGAAAAAGGCAGAGATCACTCCATGAGGCAGAGAATTCATGCTGAACCTCTCCCATGTTATTGCTGAACTATATTATGTGTATGGATATTGTTACACACACACACTACACTTTATTATTTCAGGCTTTACAGGAGCTTTCTGGGATGCAATTCAAACATTTTAAAGCACATTGCTTTAGACAAAGTTCAGCACAGCAAGAAATGAGAAGGCAGAAATCCACATTTATATTCATAGTAGCTTATCTTACTTGGTCCCACTAGACCTGCAGTATCATTTAGCAAGAAATCCAAGTGCCGCCTTTGTTTTTGGAAGTTCTTTCCTTACATTAAGAGGAAGAGGTTATGCAAAAGGGACAACTCAATGTGCTGATTCATTACCTAATCAATATTGCAGACAAAGAAAGTAGGGATATTGTAAGGCGCATGGTTTGCACAAATTCTGCACTTTTCTGTCAACGAAGGAGTCAAATACTTCAGCTTGTGAAAAAAACAAGTGAGAAGTCAAGGAAACATTAGCACAACACTCACTAGCACGGCTCAGAAGACCTCAAGAGAGATGATAAAGTTATGTATGCAAACTAAATATGTTGTGCATACAGCACCGCAAATACCATCTTATTTTGGTCCTAGAGTAGAAATGGCCTGTGACAGTTACTGGCTTCTCCTGGTAAATAAGGCTCACTTCAATTTGGGGCTAGCACTTTTCAGACACTTCTGTGCATCTTATTCATAAGCATTACTGGAGTGCTACAAGGCCTTACAGAGCAACCTTGCCCTTTTCTCTCACTGCATCAGGTTATTGGGCAATATGTAATCAATCCCCTCTGGAATTGCCTGAGTTTAATCAGTGGTGTCAGGCCCAGCTCCTTCAATCATCTGTCTTGATGTCATGATACCTGATCAGCACCATGGAATAGTTTCTTGTCTGGGCAACTGCTCAAATTGCCTGCTTTGCAAATTGGACAACCTAGATGTATCATTTGGGCTCATTTTTCTGACAAAGATGATCTTTAAACTTGTAGATGTCAAGCCTACTGCCCATCTCATTTTTCTTTCAGCACCAAGTCTACTTGCTACCGTGTGCTATGCTTCATCTTTTGGCAAATGTTTTTCTAGGATGGGGGAAAAATTATGTCTGCAGTGGTGTTCAGACTCCTGAATGTAACAATATTGTAAGCTATTTTTTTGTAACACCTATTCAGAAATTAGGCATCTAACACTGCAGTTCAGTGACTTTCTTAACTCAGCATCGTTTTTACTAGCAACGAAATCCTACCACCTGCAACAGTAACTGTGACTTTTTTTTCTGAGGGACAAAGACAGGGAAGATGTAGAACACATCAAGCACACAACACACAGAGAAAAGTTACATTTTCCTGTAATGGATTCAGAGGTTTCAGGACCTAAAATGATTTTAATGGTAAATAAAACTGAGAAATCATTGGTACAAGGCAAACCCTCCTCTCTGAGGACTGATATCAATAGTACTTCCATGAATCAAAGATGTTAAAGATTGTTAAAGCTTATTTTCCTTTCTGTACAAGAAATCCTTGAATGCTCCCCATGGCACTGCATCATGAGAAAGTAACATCACTACATAGGTGGTCTATAACATCCTTAATGAAAGCATTTCTGCTTTTACCCATGGTTTAAAGTTATGTAAGAACTACAATTGTCTATCTATTGAAGTTCTTACCAGCTTTAACAATTTTTTAGCATGTGCTGACTATAGGTAACTCTAGCTCTCATGCTCTGCAGCTCTATAAATGGTGGTGTTTATGTCTTTTCTACTTGACTTTATCCATTCACAGTTATTTAGGCTCAGGTTTCTATTCACTTGGACTGCTAATAACATGCAGAACTAAAGCAAGTGGTATCAGTCACTGAACTGTTGAGCTGGAAGTGCAAATATTGGTGCATAATTGCCAATTCCCTTTAACCAACCCAAAATACTTACATTGACTGTAGTTACAGAAACCTAGATTGCAAAAGGTCTGTGTTATTTACAACTTGACATAAGGCAAAAATAACACCCTGACCCTTTTCCAGTTTCACATCTAGACTCTGCAAGCATCAGCCTGACTCTATGAGAAGTCCACTTGGAGCAGGAGATAACAGCATGGGCAAGGCCTCCAAGTAGCAGCACTCAAGACTAGGGTGAGAATTGATTTTGGACCTGGACAGAGCTAATATGAGGCTGTCCGAATTGACCACGTGAACATGGCTCCCTAAATGAGCAGTAGTCACCATTTTGAATAATTAGCAATTTTGAAATTATGAAAAATGTGGTTTTCAAGGTTATCATAAGCCCTAAGAAAACACTGTGGAACAAAAATACCCATAAAGCAAAAATTATTTCTTGGGGAATGGGAAGGTATGGAAGAGATGTTTTCTTTAAGTATTAGTAGTTAAACAATCAGTCCACTATTCTTAAAAATCTTTTAGGGTCAACCTGTTACTCCTCTCAGCAATCAATTTGCTGCTTTGAGAATTGCTGACTTCAGTGCTAGTGCTGGAGAGCAGACAAACTTTTGCCATAATGCTAAGTATTAGGATGTAAGATTTTAAGCATATCAAAAATTATGATCTAATAAAAAGAAAAGCCAAAACAATGTTATTTGAGACACTTATCTCCTGATGAACCAGTGGGGAAAATCCTTTATTTTAAATGAGTATTTTTAAGTGAGCAGCAGGAAGAAAAAAAAAGTCACAGAAGGAAAAACAGCTTTCCATTAACTTTCATGGACATTCAATGAGGATCAAGGTAGCCAATCAGAAAAATAAACCACAAACATACACAAACCCACTGATTATTATATTGTGTCACATAAGCTCGGTGAGCTTGAAACAAATGACAATGTTTAGGAAGCTAAAATATTCACAATTCTACCACAATTCAATGTGATCTACTAGTTCTGCTAAGAAATCATGTTGCTTTAGTTGCAGCTTGGCAATTAGAGCATAGGCAAAATTTACCAGGAGTTTTCATAAGCAGAAAAAAAGGCCAAGTGGTATATGAGAACTTGATTCAATCTGGTGTGGCAAAGAACCAAAAAAAGATGCATCCCTTGTTCCACACAAAAACCCCTCCAAAAACCCCTGTTTAAAAAAAAAAAAAAAGTACCAAATAGCCAAGTTTACATTATTTACCTAATAAATACCTAAAATCTTTAGTTTCTTCTTTATCAAGCCAGAAGTTTATTTGCCTACATTGACTTAAAATTGTCATGCCACCTGTCTGTCAACCTTAATAAACAGCCTTCCTACTACTCAGAAGTATTGGAGGGCTTGAGTATTGAAGTTGCTTGAGTTTACCTCCTTCATATGTTGTTTGAAAGAAAACATTCCCCACAACCTTTTCCCAACTGAAATGTTTTAGAAGAGCAGTATCTGACATTTTCATATTGCATCCATCAGACCACGACAGAAGGTAATTTCCTCTGGTCTTCCTTTCTTGTGATTCAATTTAGTAACAGAAAAGAACATTCAGACAAAAGACAGAATCTCCCAGTCTCTGCTAAGAAGAAAAAGAACAGCCAGAAGAAGCCCTGCTTTTCATGGAAAATGAAATTTCTCATCTATTTCTCTTTAAACTCACACACTTTCTTCAACTCCTCTCAACTCTATTTTCTCATCAGGTCTTTCAGTATTTTGTCTTAAGAAGAAAAGGAAAACAAAACCCAGAGCAACCATCCAAACTTTACTTGCTCTCTGCTTCCCTTGGAAGCAATTCTGGCCTTTGCTGTTCCCCATCTTAATAGATCACTCATATAATGAGCTGGGCCATAGCCCCACCTCTTACCTGGAAAGTGGTCAGAGGAAAAAGCAGTACTGCTCAGAGGGCCAGCCCATCTTGAAACATGCAATCCTTTAAGGCAATTAAATAAACAACTACTAATTTATGCAATATCAAGAAGATTTTCAGCAGCAACATTTAAAGTACAAGACATACACTTTGTGATAATACACCTTGAAGGTCATGTTCAGATCAGGGAACTTCTCCCATGGAGAGTTTAGGCTGGACATATTAATCTAATTTAAGAAAAGAAAAGTAGTTTTGAAACTGGAGGATTCTCTTAAGGTGGATTTCTAAAGAGCAGACAGGAATTAACAGTCTCCAATGATACTCTAATTATCTTATAAAACCTTGTTAAAAAAAAGTCTACTGTAGAGCTGGGCCAATTTAATGCTAAAATGTATACAGCTAAAGAAAACCAAAGTATCTCATTAATATTGTATGGAGTTTCTAAAGCACAAGTAATTAAAATACACNATAAATATGGTACTTCCTCAGCCTATTCAGGTGCAGATATTTCACCCCTAGAAATAGCCTTCACAGATGATTTACTTGCTTGTCAAACAAAGTTAAAACTGGTCTCTAGGAGTTCAGAGCTCAGTGCTATAATGCGGTGTATTTTGAGAAGTTCTTTGTGAGGGATAGCATGGTGAGGAAACACTGGCAGAGAGCAGTGTCTTGTGCCTATGATCTCAGCTTGAATAGGCTGACTGGCAGCTCATCCACCCACCTGGTTTCTATGATTAGCTCTTCTGTCTTGACACTACCTGTGAACATGCCTCTTATAATAAAAGAAATGGTGGTGAGGAGACCATCTCTCGAATGGTCTGGAAGCTAAGTGAGAAAGGAGAAATTGTTTTAGATTTATTGACCAGAGTAAACAAACCACAACAAACAATATTTAGATCCAAATTCCTGCAAAATGTACATCTGGGGTTTTGACATAATCATCACTGCAATGTATCACTCAGCCTGAATTTATTATGTAACGTTTTCTATGGTACTGAAGTTGGTTAAATAAAGCAAGTCTCAGTAAGGGTCATTCATATCTTCCTACGCCACTGCAGTTTAATTTGCTGGTCTTGCAATAAAATAGTGTGTGTGCTTGTGTGTGTCTCAGTTTAGCTACAGAAAAATAACCATTTGCACAGGTAGATCAAATTTCAGAACCCAGACTTCAGTCTAAATGTGTTGAAGTTAATTTAGACTAATTAATTGTGTTGCAAAGAGTGAATATTAAAATATGAGTTCTTAGGAGCAGATAGGGAAAAGCAACGCAAGAACCTATTGGAAAGTAATATTGTTGAAAGGCGATTAAAGTCTGTAAGTCTGTATGCAACTTAGCATTTCCCTTACTACAGGTGCAAGCTTTGGAATTAGAATGACAGCTCTTGCCTAATGAGGTCTTCTAGTTATGAAAAGGATTAACCTTTCAGAGAAAAGTTTCTTGGAGATGTCACCATCTGTCCTGACCATATTTGCATTGCAGGAGATCAGGAAGGTTTTTTCATTATAACAACTGAACAAATAATTTGCAACAAATAAAGTATTCAGTGCTGCTCATCCTAAGAAGTTAAAAAAGGTCCTGCAATCTTATCTCCAGTTTTGGAAGCTTGGTTCCAAACACTGAGGCTTTGTTTCTTGGAAATATGCAACATTTCAGAAAAAAAAAACCCAAAAACCTCCCAACCACCCCCAGCCCACAACACAGTGACCAAGGCAATTGTGTCACAAGTTGAATAAATGCTAACAGACGTCATCCTTAAGTCCTGAGACTATTAAGCAAATAAAATAACCTAAACCAAAATATTAAATTAAAAATTGATCTGTGTTTGTTTCTCCTCAAATAACAGCTATAACCTGTAGAAGTACAAATCTAAAAATATAAATTAATGGTTAGATTATCCTTTTTCCTCCCAAAGTTTCCATTCTTCTTGTTTTACAAAAGTCGTCCATAATTGCTACTTGCTTGGTTCCACTTTTCCAGATAAGATGCATAACTAGTTTACTAGTGGGTTCATTTTTCACACTCTTCCACAGATAAAATTCTTTTACAAGCTGTAGGTCTGGTCTTGCAAGAATTTATAATTTTCAAGCTAGACATTTCAAGGCATAGCTACAAGTGACAGTATGGCTTAGTAAATTACCAGTATCCTCATTATTCTTCTCTGTGCGTGGAGAGGGGNTTCTAAAGCACAAGTAATTAAAATACACATTGGGTTGATGTTGACATAAGTGATGGGCTAACACAGAGATTGACATCAGGCAGAGTGTAAAAAGACGATGGATAAGCTTCCCTGCAAATAACCTGATAATGCAAACATGTTGTGTATCCAGTTTTAATTAAAGAATAAAACTGGAACAGAATAATAGGTTACCCTTATTTATATATATACATACATATATACATATATATATATATATATATATAATCCATAAATATGGTACTTCCTCAGCCTATTCAGGTGCAGATATTTCACCCCTAGAAATAGCCTTCACAGATGATTTACTTGCTTGTCAAACAAAGTTAAAACTGGTCTCTAGGAGTTCAGAGCTCAGTGCTATAATGCGGTGTATTTTGAGAAGTTCTTTGTGAGGGATAGCATGGTGAGGAAACACTGGCAGAGAGCAGTGTCTTGTGCCTATGATCTCAGCTTGAATAGGCTGACTGGCAGCTCATCCACCCACCTGGTTTCTATGATTAGCTCTTCTGTCTTGACACTACCTGTGAACATGCCTCTTATAATAAAAGAAATGGTGGTGAGGAGACCATCTCTCGAATGGTCTGGAAGCTAAGTGAGAAAGGAGAAATTGTTTTAGATTTATTGACCAGAGTAAACAAACCACAACAAACAATATTTAGATCCAAATTCCTGCAAAATGTACATCTGGGGTTTTGACATAATCATCACTGCAATGTATCACTCAGCCTGAATTTATTATGTAACGTTTTCTATGGTACTGAAGTTGGTTAAATAAAGCAAGTCTCAGTAAGGGTCATTCATATCTTCCTACGCCACTGCAGTTTAATTTGCTGGTCTTGCAATAAAATAGTGTGTGTGCTTGTGTGTGTCTCAGTTTAGCTACAGAAAAATAACCATTTGCACAGGTAGATCAAATTTCAGAACCCAGACTTCAGTCTAAATGTGTTGAAGTTAATTTAGACTAATTAATTGTGTTGCAAAGAGTGAATATTAAAATATGAGTTCTTAGGAGCAGATAGGGAAAAGCAACGCAAGAACCTATTGGAAAGTAATATTGTTGAAAGGCGATTAAAGTCTGTAAGTCTGTATGCAACTTAGCATTTCCCTTACTACAGGTGCAAGCTTTGGAATTAGAATGACAGCTCTTGCCTAATGAGGTCTTCTAGTTATGAAAAGGATTAACCTTTCAGAGAAAAGTTTCTTGGAGATGTCACCATCTGTCCTGACCATATTTGCATTGCAGGAGATCAGGAAGGTTTTTTCATTATAACAACTGAACAAATAATTTGCAACAAATAAAGTATTCAGTGCTGCTCATCCTAAGAAGTTAAAAAAGGTCCTGCAATCTTATCTCCAGTTTTGGAAGCTTGGTTCCAAACACTGAGGCTTTGTTTCTTGGAAATATGCAACATTTCAGAAAAAAAAAACCCAAAAACCTCCCAACCACCCCCAGCCCACAACACAGTGACCAAGGCAATTGTGTCACAAGTTGAATAAATGCTAACAGACGTCATCCTTAAGTCCTGAGACTATTAAGCAAATAAAATAACCTAAACCAAAATATTAAATTAAAAATTGATCTGTGTTTGTTTCTCCTCAAATAACAGCTATAACCTGTAGAAGTACAAATCTAAAAATATAAATTAATGGTTAGATTATCCTTTTTCCTCCCAAAGTTTCCATTCTTCTTGTTTTACAAAAGTCGTCCATAATTGCTACTTGCTTGGTTCCACTTTTCCAGATAAGATGCATAACTAGTTTACTAGTGGGTTCATTTTTCACACTCTTCCACAGATAAAATTCTTTTACAAGCTGTAGGTCTGGTCTTGCAAGAATTTATAATTTTCAAGCTAGACATTTCAAGGCATAGCTACAAGTGACAGTATGGCTTAGTAAATTACCAGTATCCTCATTATTCTTCTCTGTGCGTGGAGAGGGGTAATGGAATTGGGGGTCCAAGCCTGGCATGGCCTAGGGAAGCATTACCTCCTGAAGGGTCTGGTGTTCTGCACAGATTGTTGCAGGGCTCAACCAGGCAGGCTGGCAGTGAGCACCCCCCACTTAGAGGAGTATCTACATGGCACTGAATAACCAAAAGTGGTTTGCTATAGCTTAAGAAAAATGATCAAAATTAATAAATCCATATTTACAGAGAAGGAACATAGTACTCCTCTCATAATGAATTCAGTCATTTTTGTACAGCAGCTGTACACATATTATCAATTCATGTACAGCACTTCATCTATTTTCTAAACAGCTTCTGCATCTTTGAACAGTGACAAATATGATTCCTCAACAGATTACCTTCAGAAATCTTCAGAATTTCTTAGCATTTGAAAAGATAACGAACACCATGGGCAGTATTGCTCCTTGAGGACTATATCTTGCCTCCTTCATTTTTCCACCTTCCTCCAGCTTATGTTTAACCAATTTTTGATCTTCTTCATGCTTTGTTTCACAGCTTTCACATACATAACTGCTCTACTTACAGAGAGTTCTATTCCTACGTTTCTCAGGTTAATTAATATATTTTTCCATGACAGAACAATTAGTAGTTATTGTACATGCTCCCTGTTTTGTAATAGGCAAGAGAGCCTTAATTGAAAATATGCTAATTTTGAAAAGAAATGCTATTTTTAGAGTTGCAAATGCACTTAGACCAGCCACTTTATTACAACAATTTATATGAGTTCTCAGAGGTAAGGTCTGCTGGCAAGTAAGGTAGGCTGACCTCATCTCTATTGGTTTTATATGGAACACAGTTTTTTCAATGCTGCCTGGGAGTCATCCTCCTTTTATCCTGTACAACTGGTGCCTTCACAAAGCAGCAAATGTCATGACAAAATCACAGAACAGTTAAGGTTGAACAGGACCTCTCAAGATTTATAGCTAACCATTCCTGCTCAAAGCAGCATCTGCTAGAGCAGGTTGCCCATGGCCTTGTCCCTTTGGGCTTTGCAAACCTCCATACATGGAATCTCCACAGCCTCACCAGGTAAGGCATCACCTTTAACCCCTCCTTTTTCTTTTCTTCTTTTTTTTTTTTTTAAACTAGTTGAAAAACTTTATAGGAAAAGAACCCACACTATTTTAGTAAAAAAGTTCTTAGTGTCCCTCAAACCAGGATGTTTGATAAGAATAGGTTTTTCAGGGTTGCTACAGCAGGGGGATGTTCTAGTTCTGCAATAGTTCTACAAGAGCTATATTAATAGCTAGTGAGGTGGATCAATTTAAGTATTTGAGAAACATTTATCTCACCCACTGTGTACTATCATCCTTTGCATCCCTTTTATCTCTGTTCTTAATTTTTTACCTGCTCTTCAAAGAAAATCATCCTTATTTACGCTTCCAGTGTGCAATGAGAAAAAATCTTCCTTTTGCCTGACCATAAGGAGACACCTGAGCAAAGGCACAACCCCAGAACAACAAAATACTACTTATGTGTCCACCAGAGATTTTGTTTCCACATTTTTCTAAAGTCAGGAATTTGAAAAATATGCAAATGTCTGTGACATGACATGGGTGGAGCCCACAGCACAGGGTTGCTTGAGGAATGAAGCTCTTCCTCTTTGGGCAATTAGCAAATGAGGAGGGAGATGTGTGCTGAGATCTGATCTCTTTTCTTCTCTCTTCTGATACAAGAAATTTTCTCCTTTTCAGTAGAGAAATAAGAGTTGCACACTAAAAACATTATTTCAAACCACTGTTCACAAACACTGAAAGACTCATCTTTAAAATTTAGAAGCAAGCAAGGAACTAGCTCTTATCCTTTTCACACTAATGATAAATATTACAAGTACCAACTAAAGAAAGCCCAGGGCATCTTCAACACCGCAGTTCTCTTTTGCTCTTTCTTGGACTGCATGATCCCTTCCAGCTAAATCCTGGTGGGTATCTCCTCTGAGGTAAGGGCAAACAGCTACTGGCTAACAAAAAGAGTGAATTTAAACTATTTATCTATAGCTTCTCCACATCTCTTGCATTTTTAAAATTCAGTGGAGTCTGCAGATGTGCCAACACTTTTTTTTTTTTTTTCCTTTTGTTTTTTTTCCAGAGTCATCACTTTCCTCTGCCTTGTTATCCAGGAAAGGTGCTCAGTTGGAGAAAAAAAAAAGTCTCTTTAAAATTCTCATAGTACGTAAAAATCTCATCCTAAATTCAAATCAAAACCCATTCCAATTGTGTACATATGTTCAACTAGTTAGCTCTTCACCTAAATTTGCAACAGTTTCTCTCACAACTGCCTCCAGGTTTCATTTTCCGCCTCAACACAGCTTCTGGCTATGTTATCTCTGTGCTTTTAGGTATTTATGGTTGGCCTTTTTTCAGTCCTTCTGCTCATGAGCCATGGAGACTCCAGAGATTCCAATCCACCAGTGACACCAGTGAGAATTTGGGCTGGATTACTCTTCCTTTCTACACCATGTTCCTGTGGGTTCAGTTCAGTTCAGGATTCAACACTATGTCATGTAGCAAATAAGAAACTCTTTTTATGTCCATTAATATGCAGCAAATTGTAAATTTGGCTTTAATGGTTTTCAGGTTTCATAACAAAGTCACCATCTAGAGCATACAACTTTCTTTTTTTTTTTTTTTATGGTAACAAATTTTGAGAAGGTGAAAGGTGAAATTAATTTATCCACTAGTTGTACCCACAGATTTGTCACTTGATTTAGACTAATGAATGTCAAAGCAAAAAGCAGAAATGTCAAGACATTTTCAATACTTCTTGACTGGTGTGAGTAAAAGAACTAGTAATGTAATTTTAAGGCTGGTAAAAAGAGGGATTAAAACATGCAGTTCAGTTTACTTTTTCTGCAAGGAAATTGATCACAAATGCTACAATCTGATAAGAGCAAAGTAGTCACAAAAAGTAGTTTCATGTCAAAGGAGAAAACTGGAATAGAATAGGAGAAACATTGATATTAAAAACAGAACTGGAAACATGAATACTTTCAAAGAAAGATAAACTAAAGAAAAAATCAGTGTAGAAAACATAAACTTCAAGATATTCTGCCTAAGAAAATCCTGCATTTACCACTAACTTCCAGTTAGTCCAGTGTTGATACTGAAAATGCTGAGGCTGCCAGCAGTACTACAGAAAGCAGGCAACCATGGTATTCCTTGGTAAAGCTTCAGTGAGAGAGCTGTTCTTGCAGCCCCTGTGCTCCTGCAGCGTTTTCTTGCAACACAATCCAATGCAGAACAAGTTTGGATTCCATCCTTTAATTCAAATTTCCTTTGGTCTATGACCAAGAAAGCTGTTTCCAGCTATTTGACTCTCTCTGCCCTCAGTGAAGCAGCTTCAGACTTACCCCTGGTAAGTCAACAGAGTTCTGCCATGAATCACTGCACGAACATTGATATTTCTTCCTAATTAAGATCTTAAATGCCTATCAGCAATCCAAATAAAAGAGCTAGTAATTTGTTTATATTAATTCCCCCACAGTGCTAATTATTTTCATTGAAGGCTGAGAGAAACAGCATGTTTTTAAGTAGTAGGGTCTGGCTGGTTTTCCTGTTGCCTAAAGCAGGATTTTCAGGGTGTAAAAGTCATGATGTGAAAGGAAAGTCTATGGTCATTGCATGGAAGCAATAGATGTGGAAAGTATTAATTTGGTGTTAGGAAGCTTTTAGGTGAACAGCAATGGAGTAAAAAATGTTTCTTGCTTAAAATTGTATTAGCTATTTGGTCCCTACCTTTGTTGTCTTTCCCCTTCACATTGTTTGATGACTTGTGTAGGCACCAATTCAGAATGTCTGATGGGATGCAGGAACTTTTCAATAATAGGTGATATTTCAGTAGAAGAAGGCTGATGTGGAAATTTGATTTAACAAACCGCTGCTTTAACTAATAGGGAAGAGAAGGAGGAAAGAAAGAAGCAGAGCATTCTGGAACTAATAGGAGATTACCAATACAAATGAGAAGCTCAAGAAGCAACAAGTTTATTAGACATTCCATTACTATAAAATGGATATGTTTTGCTGATACCATTCTGCTTTATCCTGCACAAAAGGCAGCTGTGCCATTAAGTGTAGAGAAAAAAACAATGAGATGCAAATATGCAAGAGACAAATTACCAGGCAGGCAAAAGAGCTTCTATTTTGGCTCAGTTGAACAGAGGATTAATTTCTTGTAATGGAAGTGAAATGTGCCAGATCAGACTCCCATATCACCAATTGCCTTCAGATTCTTCCTGAACCATCATCCTGCGTGTTTGCAGTGAGCACTCTGTGTCAGAGGCTTTTAACCACACATGGTGCAGTCCCCAGCTCAGTCTCCTATGGGGTCAGATTCTAAAAAGGGCACATTTCTCAATAGCTGTCATTGGGTACTCCTTCCATAGGCTGTTTGAACTAGAGTCTCTTTTTTTATGTCAGAAATTATCCTTCATGTTAGTGGTAGAGGTTTGAGGCACAGAGTATTCACCATTGTAAACACACCCTGAAACAAAAAGATAAAAGTCACAGTGCTGTGTGTTCACTCATCAGTGTGAACTGATGGATTTCCTAGGCAAGACTTTTGTTGAAACACGGTGGCCAAGACTCAGCCTGAAATATCATCCTGTAGTCTTCACTGGATTAGCCTCCCTTCTGTCTGATACTCGGCAAAGTGCGCAGGGGCACCTCTGACCCAAGGATTGCAGCAATCCAGAACATGAAGTCTCAGTTCTTCCAGAAAATTTCGGTTTCAGTTCTACTACACAGCAGTCTCTGCATGTGCAAAAATGTGGCTCAAGAGAGCACAAAGAGGTTCATGGAAGGATAGCATCAAGTCCTGTTCAGAGTAATACCAGACCAGCTGTAGAAAAAACAACTGAAGTACTTAATTCAGAAGTACACTTAAACACATGCTTATCTCACATGAGCTGAGGAAGCTTAAACAACCAGTTTCTGCGTAATTATAGCTCAACATTTTAAAACAGCATCAGATGCTTCAAAAATTATAAATCTTTTGCCCTTTCAGTATATGCATTCCCTTAACAAACAGGATGGTATAAAATGCAATCTCTGTAATTTGTCATCATTTTCTATAATTTTTTTCTTGATCTACACATGTTTTTCTCAGAGATTTAATCCCATTTTTAATTACCTCCTTTTCTTTCTGACAAATGTTATCTTCAGCAAAATTACTATCCTCATGATCTCAATGTCTGAGAAATTTTCTTCCTTTCACTTCTTAAATGGAAAACTATATTTGGAAAACGAATCTGAAACTTGAAAAGCAGAGATTAAACTAAGTTCACCCCCAAAGTTTTCTTAATTTGTTTATTTTATTTTTGTTTCAGGTTGCAGCCCAGTTCTTTGTCAAGGGAATTGATGGGACAAGGTGCTATATGAACAAAATTTTTCAGGGCACTAGTACAGAATAACAGGCTGGACTATATCAGAGTTTAAAACCATCTGAGGAATAAAAAACATGTGATCTGCACAGAGACATTTAACTTCATACATGGATGATGGAGAAGACTATTATACAGAACAGCATGGAACAAGATAGAAGACAAATTTCTGCTTTAGGAACTCAGATTGAAAACACAGGGAAACACCAATTCATGCTGCTCATGTCTGATTCATCTGTCATCTGTAACCACTCAAGGAGAAGACCCAAGTTACAACAGTGGGCAGTGAAGCAAGACCATGCTGTCAGCACAAATTGGCAGCAAGAACAAAGAAAGATGTTCACCTGTGAAAATGGAACTTGAACTAACAGTGGGTATTAGCACTAATTCCAGTCTTGCTAGTAAGAAGCCAGCACTGCACTCCAACTACTGCATGTAATTTGCCACGCTTATTTTAAAAAGATCTTCACAAAATATATAAAAATAAAGAAAATGGAAAGTTTTCCAGCAAAGGGAAAAATGAAGTAAAGGCCTATATAAATTGCATGCAGGGGGCAGGGTGAGGAGACTTTCAGAACAATTTGTTGCTTTAAATGCAAAGTCAATCAGACACCATTGCTTATTGCTGTGAGAATACAGAAAGGGAAGTCTGCATAAAATTAAAAAAATAATAATAGTTAATATTTATACAAAGTATTTAATAAAACAAGGCATTCTTTAGAGGAAAGAAATGTAGGAAGGCCTATAAATATCAAGATCAAAACATTCTGAAGCTATCAAATAACACTCTCTACTGTTAACATAATTGCTTCATTATTTTGGATAGTAGAATTTAAACTTCTAAACACCTTCATTTGAAGCCTGTTTTGCTGACTACCATCCTGAGATACCACTAAGGCCAGATATTTTCATTAGTTTCCCTGAGATTTCTCCAGTCTTCAGTGTCAGATAAAGAGTATTTATCTCCAATGAACACTGATTTGATAACAACACTGAGCAGTGTTAAAAGTTCATGTCTTTGCAAAATTCACTGAAGTGGAACTTCTAGGAAGATTTGCCCCAAGACTAAAACAACTTTGAGGAACTGCTGCCATGAACATTTTCCCAAAGACCAATGAATCAAGTTTTTTTAAAAGCTTGATGAGTGACCTTTGATATCACAACAGTAATGACTGGCCCAAGTGGGTTTTGTTTTTTGTTTAATTGGTGTTTTGCTTTTTTTTTTAATATTTCCTTTTTAAATTTCTTATTACAGTTAAAATTTTCACCCACAAAACAAGAAACTAGGTTCCCAAAGAAATCAACTGTACATTTAAGGAAATATTGTAAATATCAGGAATGCTGACAACAAAACCAAAAAGTCATACTTTTAAGACTCAGCAGTTAAAAAAGGTTTTGAGTTTTTTAATCCAGAAAACAGAAAAAGCATTTTATTTCATTATGATAAAAGCTATACAACACACTGCATATTACTTTCCTTCTTCAGCAAGCCAAAAACTGGACTGGGAAACACTCAGAAAGTTATCATTGTGTTATACTGCATTTCACTCTTTTGAGGTTGTAGAAAGTGAACATTATAGAGATCTCTCTTTTTTACCAAAATATGTTGTTCTGCAGTTTCTGCTTATCAGCGTGTTTTATCTCCTTAGAGACAATAATCTTATGCTCTACTTACCATAATAAAGGCCCTTTTTTAGTTATTGCTGTAGTAATATGCATTTTTCAGTTTGATATTTTTCCTGGATCTGCACTGATATGACCAACTTATGCAAAAGTTAAAAATGTCCTGCGTAAGTACTGAAATGCATACCCATATGTTCAAGATTTTAACAAAATCACAGCAAGCTTTTATGTCTGCATAAGAAAGAGGACACAAAGTGTTAGGAATGCAAGCATAAGGATAGCTAAAACACAGGCACTTAACTAAGAATGTATTTAGTCAAGGACACCAAACAGAATAATATTCTAGGAAGGAAAAAACAGTGAGGAAGAAAAATTTCTATGCAGGGACATATTATTCTCCCAAAATATATTCTGGTGTCTCTATTGATACTTGTCTCATCAGCCTTACTTTGCCTGACAGAGGAATATGAGTAGATTTCCTACCAGCAAGGCTGACTGACCTCATTTACAGAAAGGCAGAGAGAATCTCTGGTCCTCTGTGTTTTGACAGAAGAAATACTAAGCTAAAATATACCACCTTCAGAAAAGGAGCCATGGATATGGGCAACTCCAAGATGAAAGCTGTTTGTAATTGGACACTGTGTTCTGCAGCAGTTTACACCATGTGGTACTGGACAGTCAGGCACCCAATGAACCCAAACTCTTCCAGGCAGCTTGGCTCCAAGTGATTATTGAAGAATGCTGGAGACCTGGATTTAAACAGACTGGAATATCCTTAGAGGAAGGACAGAGCAGTTAAGCACCCCACCAGACACATGAAAGCACTCAGAGATACAAGGCAAACACACGCCCACCGAGAAAAAAGGAATTGCATTTTCAGTTCAAATCTATAGTAGGAAAACCCAAACAGAGAGAATTTCAGTGATTACATGCACACATTCTCTGGAGCATTCAATAAATGTGATCAATACACCTTCTGTTGTATTAAAGGAAATCAACAGACAAATGTCTGGTCTCAAAGATTGTGTGAATTACGATTGCCAAAGTCCCTGCTGAAGAGCAGAGTCTGAGCAATCTAATTCCTTCTGTAAGCATAGGGTGGTCAGGGAAGAAAATGCCTCAGCAGTATTATCAATTTAAAAAGCAGTTCTGGGGACAAGAGAGGATTTTGTTTAATGCCAAAGGAATGTTGACTCCTTAGATGTTACAGAGGAACATGTTATAAAGGATACAGAGGTTATTTATAGACCTAGAAAGAGGGCCAAATATATTCTACACGAATCCTCAGATGAACAGTAATATTGAGTAAACTATTAAGGCTGTCATGTATGACAAAAACACAGGCCAAGTCAAACAAAAGAATCCATTACAGTATCACAGGAAAAACTGGCCCCAGACTGGGGGGAAAAAATGCACAAGACCTTTTCGCAGAGCATGTGCATGCAAGCAAATCTATTCACTCTGTTCAGCTGTCATTAACAACAGACAGTAGGACTTAAGAAGTCACTGGATATATTATTTGCTCATTCTCACTAGATATTATGTACCTAATGGGTCTCAGTTAGTCCAGCATGTGTCTTAGCAGTTATCAGTGGTGTAAAGGATTATTTACATGTATTTAGCATGAATTTTCACAATCAGAAGCAAGTAGCAGTATTATGGGAGACTGTTACAGTCAAATGGATATTTTGGGGGGAAAACACAACACCCTCCACAACTGCTTTAGAAGGGATGCAAGAATCAGAGACCTGGCTACTGGGCTCTGGGACCACATGAACTCTCCAAGACAAAATGCAGCCCAAAGGCTTTTATTTAACAGCCAAGCTGTACAAAACTGCAAAATAGCTCTGCAGAAAGCCCCAGAAAGCTCCTAAGTAGCAGGTTGTTCATATACATTTAAAATGCTCTATCACATGACTGTTGCTTTAGCAGCAATTATTTTATGTATCATAGCTATGGATTGTTATTATTTCCATTACTGAAACTTCTGACGGGTGATGAAAGGGGAAAAAGCACCTTTTGGGCAATCTCACCAAACCATTTGGAGATGGCTGTTATGCTGTGTGTTGTGCTGTTGGCTGTAGCTGCAAGCTCCAAGGAGTTTAATGTAACGATTGAACAAAGCCAACCTCTGCCAGACGGTTTAGCTTAGAATGGGTACCAAACAACATAACCTGTAAATTTTAAGTTGTTCACCTGTCGAACTATGCTTTTTATTTTTTTTTCAAATTTCCTACATTGTATACAACTGCAGTAGAAAGAACCTGAATTTTCAAAAGACTTGCAACGATGGTTGTTTAACATGGGGATGAAAATATCATGAGAAGAGGCATTCACAGAACTTGATCATTCCTCCTGCTGGATCCAAACTTAATAGTATGAACTTTCAGGAATATAAAGGAAACACTTGCTTGAAACAACATGAAAGTAGTTTAAAATATTCACCAGAAGGGCAAACAGGGGATGTAATAATGAGCATGCAGTTAAAAAAGTTACTTTGAACCAGGAGCTTTCTGTCTTGTCTAAATTTAAAGAGCCACCCACAAGAAAGACAAGTGAGAAAGATGAGTTGCAAAACCAGAGAAAATGAGTACACTAAACCCCACTTCACCCCTCTGCATACGTGAGCTGCAAGAGCAATCAATCACATTTCTCTGTTGGGACTGCTTCTGTCCCAACATAGGGATAGGAGAGCTTTGCATCAACACATTTATGGTTATGTAGCTGAAGCACACCCAAAGGCTACAGTAAACTTCAGACCTATTTTTCAGACAAATAAATAAAGGTCAAGGCTGAAATTTCAGCCACTGCCTCCAGCCACACATGGCTCACTATCCCTAGAGACATGGGATGAAGCAGGCACAGTGCCGTGACACAGCCTCATGTATTGGCACAAGCAGGCAGTGTTTCCAAAATAAAGATGTGGGCAGGAGTCCCATAATCAGAAAAAATAGGAGGGAACAGTTTCAAAAGTGACTTCAGAAGGTAATTTTGTGTCATGTGGACTCCAAAATCACTTGGAAAATATTACTTCACATCTGTTTGTTCCTGCAGGGGGGTCTGACAGCACCTCTTCCCAGCACCAGCACTATATTTGCTTTGAGACAGAAAAAACATCGAGTGTGCCAGCTTTCCAGAGACTACTTCCCTACCTAAAGGGGCATGAGGCTTGCTGGCTTACTAGGCTGCTCTCTGCATATGCTGAGGCCATGTGGAGCCTGCTACAATTCTTTCCTAGCTGACATAACAAGCCATGTACCAAACCATGTCACAAAAGAAGCATCTTGGTAAAGAAAGGCAGTGGTGTGCACAAAGAACCAAAGTCTCACTACCACACTTTCCAGACTTGCAATGGCCCTATGGTCATTCTCTCCCATAACTTTGAAAAAAAAAAAAGGAAGCCTTAAGTTATCTTCTAAAAATCAAGACAAGGATTAGAGCTTTTGAACATAGTAGAAGATTCCCATTTCAACAACCATATAATTGCCATCATTTTAGTTACTATAAATCCACTACAGTAGTTTCTAAATTATTACAGTTACTTGAAATTGAAATAACTAAGACTGTGAAAGAAAAGGGAAGGGGCAAAGTAATTGTTTAGCATGAGACTCATGTAAGAGAATGCCAACTAGTAAACAGTAGGAAAGATGGAATAAAGGAAATGACTAGACACTCAATTTGCATGTGTAATAACCCACAAATATGCTGTAACCCCACAGATAACATAAAGACACACTGCAAATAGTCTACTCAATTTACTCTCCTGTTCTTCTATTTTTCAGATGCATTTGTAATGCAGATTTTTAAAAATTACATAATATTGCTTTCCAACAACATTTTGTTACTCATAGGTAAGAGTATACTATACCACAACACAGTAGATGAAGAAAAAGGCGTTCATGTCATCCTTCAGAAACAGAGCATATGTTATTTCCACATTGTGTAAAATGGTCAGGTAATACTACTGGCCAGCAGCAGGAGACTTGAGGCAGCCTGTGATTTGCATTTCAAAAAAGAATAAAGAGGAAGACTAGGAGTTTCCTCTCCCTTCTGCTCAGGGGGTCACAGACTGAAGGGGTGCACCCCTCAGGCACAGATAATACATCGTCAGGTTGCACGGTTGCAGCAATGCTCTGAGCAGCAACCTTCCATGAGGTCTGCAACTAGTCATATCAAGAGTGAAATTTGAAAGCAAATTTTTGAGATGTCTTTAAAACTCCAATGGATTTCACATAGCTTGCCTAGGTTTTGCAGGAGGTTATGGGCTGTTGCTTTAATGACCATGGATTCTACTACTGATACTGTCCTCAAAAATTTCCCAGGATTATGGGTGGTGCTTAAAAAAGTGGTATCCAGCAGGCAAAAACACCACTGGCTGTCAGAAACTTGTCTCATGCAAATCCAAAGACTTACATCACTAAAACTATTGGGGGCACCTCCCAAGAGAAAAAAGATGGAGCTTTAAGCCTTCATCATTATACGTTAAAATCAGGGGGGTTTCATCAGGAGAAAAGATTAAAGCAGCTGCCAGCACCTGACTTATTATTTAGGGATTCCTAAAGCATGAATCAGCCATGCTAATAACCAAAGACAAGACCCTTGAATGTTGACATCAGAAACATTAAAAAATTAATAAGAAAGTCTATAGCTACAAACTAAACATTGAGAGATTGTTTCCTTAGTCATTGCCAGTATATTCCAATTCCCAATATGAAAACTACAGCCACTGAACTAATTTTGTGATTTAATGTTAACTAACAGAATTGAACAATTTTTCTTTCACTTATACTGGGTTTTCATCTGCATAATACTTAATGGTAGAGGTGGAGTTGGTAGGTCTGTGTGCAGAGGAAAAACTGAGCAATCTGACCATTAAGAGATTAATGATCTATTTAATGACTAAATAAAGAAAAAAGCACTTCATATCTGATGAAATGCTTTCAGGTAATTTTTATAATAATCATCCTCTGATCTTTTCAGCCATTATAACCTTTAGTTAGTCTTTATACTGAAGCTAATTAGGTCCAGGTAGAGGGCCCAGGACTCAGTCAAGAAAATAGTTTTACATGGTATGGAGTATTTGTATATAATTTGTGCCCCCACATTACCATGCTACACATTATAATGTTCAGGCCAGAGAAAAACATACAATCAAACATATTAATTTCAGACACCAGCTAAAGTAAGAAAATGAATCTGTTAAACAAATGTGACATTTGCATCCCTATTTGTTTATGGCAAAAACTGTGGCCTGATATGTTACTGAGATCTCCAAGGTATAGGTTGACTTTGACAAAGAACATCAAGGATCTCTTCTGAATTTCTCAATTAAACTACACAGCAGAAAACTCAAAATACCATGACTGATTTAAATGCTACATGGCTTAAAATCACCTACCCCTTTAACAGACAAATTTCATGTCTTTCTGTATTATGCAAATTACAAATTAGAGTACAATTTTTACATGTGCAAGAAATAGGATTTAGCAGAGGCTGCTTCTGTCTTCCAGAGATAAAATTTTCCAAACATATATTTTCACCTCTCTTCCTCCTATGATCTGGATATATCTTTCAAAGAATAGGTGTTTGGGTCAAATTCTAAAAACATTCAAACTAGTACACCCCACAGTTATTTTTAGGGATGTTCTCCCTTACTCAGAAAGCCAGCATCTAGGCTGTAAAATCACAACAGCAGTACCACTGTAGTAAAAAGGATCTAGTTTGAGGACAGACCATACATTTCTTCTTTTAATTTTCT
Organism: Leptocoma aspasia; assembly: GCA_013399835.1. Lineage (NCBI taxonomy): Eukaryota > Metazoa > Chordata > Aves > Passeriformes > Nectariniidae > Leptocoma > Leptocoma aspasia. The sequence continues at coordinate 110,355 of VXAX01004431.1, forward strand.
TTTTCATTTTTTCATTCTGTGAAAAAGCAATGAGTATGTCTTGCATTTGTAACTTCTTGTTTGTACTCTGTAAAGTGTTTTGGGGCATGGGTTTTACTTTTATTGTGCTTCCAAAATGTTCTTAAATTTTTGAGCACATTAAACACATATCTTTCCCAACTCCTTAACCCTCCTTGGACATCTGCACTCATATTTTGGCACTGCCTGGTGTACATCATAAAACTGTACATAAAAGATGTGGTAGAGTTCTGCTGATGAGCTTTTTGCTGCAAGACATTAAAATTCACAAGTACAGACTATCAAAACTTACTATTACTCTTACTAATATTTCAACTTGTCATGCTCCAGGCTTTTACTACTTAAAAAAAAAATCAACATCTTAATTTACTTGAAAATTACAACAAAGCTGACAAGCTATTGGTTCTTTTAGTCAAGTCAGCCGATTTTGACACCTTTTTAAAAAAAACTGTAAAAAGCAGCACACTGCATGTTGGTTACACACTGAACAATTGTTACATGTGAGTGCTATTTCCAGAAACCTGCCACTCATTTTGTTAACATGTGTGAGCCGTACAAGTGGCTCATGTTTGCGACTCAAAATTAAGCAATACTGACCAATTTCCATTATGCTTCCTCACAGTGAGTTGACACATTAATAAAAAAGTGATGTCAGCATTAAACAGCTTGAATCAAAAAAAAGAAACAAAGGCAAAAATTAACATATAAATTAGGAAAGTAAGTACATGCTCAGTGCAGACACAATTATTAATTAAACCAGAAGTTTTCCTTTGGCACTAATCTAAACCAAAGATCTGTCAGTAAGATCGCACACCCAAGTTAACTCTTAATCCATAAAGTCTTCCAATTTTGCTTTCAATTCTCCACTCACAAAAATCCCCCTTTGCTGCTTCCCATGGCTTGCTCACCATGACGGCTTGCTCGCCCTGACAGCTTGTCACCCTCAGATAGTTATGCTTACTCTCAGCTCTTCAAAGGAACTCCCTGTCCAACACAATGATTTAACTTTCCTCTTTAGATTTCTGAAGTTGCTCCCCCCTGCAGTAGTGTTTCAGATGGCTGCCACCTGGCTAAGGCAGACCTCTTTTGTTAACACCCTTCAGTGTTGTCTCCTGCCTGACACTCACCTGTGAGTTTTCAGGGGCATCCAGTTCCCACTCTCAAACCCCACTTTGCTCACTATCTTGGTGAACAAATTCTTGCTTCTCCAGACTCCTACTGCCCTAAGCAATAGCAGAAATGGATACTTCCCTAGTAAGGGAGACCTCTCATGTGGGCTCCCCCATTATTGCCAACTTCAAATTTCAAAGCCCCATCTTTGGAGGTCCAAAACTCCATGGAATAACTTACGGTGGCCACACTACCTGTGCCATCCCAAAGATTCTACCACTGGACTCACAGCAAACTCCAGCGACGCATCTGCTCAAGGTAGTCTGATGTCAGACATCATTTGCTTTGCTCAAAATGGTATCCATTGGTACCATTGATAATGGCACAGCCTCTTCCCACAGCACCAAAGAGATACTCTGAGCCTCTTGTTCTGTGATCAACAAGGTCACCACCCAGCAAGCAAAGGCCACACATCACAATGTGCATGCAACAAGCCTGTTCTCAATGTATGTTCAGGGCACAGCTGATCTACCCAGAAATGGCAGACCCAACTTGCTATACATGATACTGAAGTTAATTTGTCACATGGCTTCACTCAGCCCCACAGCTGAGTCAATTAACAAAGCTCTGTATACACCAAAATGCTTGTGCTGCTAATCACATTGCCACTCTAGACAGCAATGATCAAGTAAAGATGTTCCTGATGTCTTGTTCTTACTGAGTTTCTTGACGACTTCAGATCAGCATTCTCCATCTTCTACTTTTGTGCGTGTATTTACAACTTTCCGGATTGTTTTTGTTTGTTTGTTTGTTCAGAAAGATTCCATTGTACCTGAATTCTTCCCTGCAGATTATTACTCTCTCCAAGACAGTAGACAACTCCAGACAGAAGAGGGCTACACAGAACCTTTACAACTTCTTCAAATCCTAGCTCTTTCTCAGGCATGAACCAGTGTCAATGCCTATGTCTGTGTCTTGCATCTATATCTTCTGAAATGAAACATTCTGTGTACCCCACACTTACGTCCCACGCTCCTTAAACCTTCCCTTTTTGATACACTTCCCCCCACCAAAAGAAAGAAAAAACCACAGAAAGGTATTGTGCTCGTGGGGATTTTCTAGTGCCTGCCAAATACAAAATATCCATCCTGGGCCCCATATGAAGCAATGAAGGTGAGTCAAACGTAATTTGTGAAGGAGGGAGAAAAATAATCTTTTATGTCTTAGCTCTTCTAACAAGATCACAACAATACTGCAATTTATTGTCATTGAACACAATATTTGCTCCATTGCTAAATAAGTCTCCAAACAAATCAGTTACAGGGTATTTTGGCTAGTATTACTCCCAGGTATCAGACCACCTAGAAAAAAGTAGGGTTTATAGCACAAAGTTTTGCTCAGTTTCCATAAGCAATACCCAAGGACATTTACGTACCTTCAGAATCAGGCACGTCATCCTGGTCAGCATCATTCATGCTCCACAAATGGAGTGTTTTAGCAGCTTTGTGACAAATGTGCCCACACCTGGCCTGTGGATCAGCCAGATGAGAGATGCCTCTCTCACCAATGCAGAATAGGAACACCCTAGCATCTGTGGAAGAGTCCCTCTGCTAGGCATCTTTCCATAATCAATCAGCATAACCCATTGAGAAAACAAACAATAAAAGAGAAAACTTTATTTTCAAAACTCACACTTTTCTGTTCTTAATACATTTTGAAATTAATCTGAAGGTCCCACTGTCTGAGACTCAAATATTTCTCTTCAAAAACTTAATTCTCAGCCCTGTCCCACTCCTTCTGGCATACAGCTCAGCCTAAGTTTTCCAGCTGTAAATCACAGACAGGGATGACTTTCAACAACACTGTGCCTTTACAGTTAACAAAGCAGGACCAGCTGGTTCTCCAGGGTCTCACAGGTTACAGAAGTTCTCCTGCAGAGGTCAGCTCAGCCTTTCATATTTGCAGAGATAATTTGGATCCTATGCTGTTTATTCCTTCCTCTGAGGACCTAGGGTACAGCAGAGAGCTTTCTGAAAATGAAAGTATTGACTTTTGCTGTTACTCTTCAAAATGCCTTGTCTTCTTCCTGAAGGGGGTAGAGAGCTCTGGCTGCATAGGCTGTGTGATGGCTCACTTCCCAAAGCTGTGCTTTTTGACATTTGACAGCTAGAGGAGAGCTGCAAGACTGGAGGGTGACAAGAATAATCCACACATCACTGAACAAGACACCTATAAAAGAAATTACTTGTGGAAAGGATCAGAATCTTGGGTTTTTTCCCTTTGAGAGCATTGCTTTTCTGTATTTTAAAGAGAAGCAAATGGAGCAAAACAAAGGGATAATTAAGGGAAGACAAATGGGAGGGAGAAAACCAAACAAATCCTGAAACATCTGATCAGTACATGATAAAGTTGGACAGCATTTACATAGAACTTTAAGGAAAACACATCTATGTTTCTTCCAAAGGATTTTGAGATGAATGCTTCATGACAGAACTTATACTCAGGCTTAAAATATTAGTCATTATTTAAATGAAATTGGAGCTTAATTTTGCCTTTTTATTTATTTTTTTTAGACTGCCAAAATTGGATTGTTTCTACATGAAAACTTTTCACACCTCTTTTGAAAAAACAGAAACTGAGTGTGGACTATTCCAAACTCCTCAGGACACTGCATTTCAGAATAATTTTGGGTGAAAATTTAGACATAATTTTAGGATTTTGTTCAAAAATGGTATCAGATCTAGAATCCAACAACAGAAAGGTCTGGGCTTCTTTTTAGCCAATGTGCCAAGCTGTTAAAGAGTCTGAGTTGCAGGCTGCTGGTCCTGCTCTTATCCTGGGTCAGGGTGAGACAAGGGCAATTTCCTTAACTCAAAAACTAGGTATTTTTTGGCCCTTACATTAATAATAATAAAATGTAAGAGGAAGTAAATAACAAATATTGTATGTTTAGTGCCTAATCACAGCTGTAGATTGTACATATATAGAATCTTATCCCAGCTAGGCTTTATTTTTATTAATTTGGAAAGAATGTATTTTTCCTAATAAAAATGGCAAAGTAATAGACTTTCTTATCACTGGACATAGTGTCATCATTTTTCTACACTACATTCATTCAGTCTGCAGTTCATGCATTAGTGATTTGGCAAAGTGCTTTTGAGCTCATATTATTGAGAATCAATGTACCTTCAGCACCTAACTAACAAGAGTAACTGAAAATTCTCACTTCAATATCTGCTTATTTACACAACTGTTGCCTTGAAAATTTGTAATCATGGCAAATTTCAAACTGTGACTCTGAAAAATATTTCTCTGTTAGATAGCAGCTTTTCTCTATGCTTTCTTAGTCCCCTTTCTATTCCTTTTCAGCAAACAAAGGAACAGGACATTACTGCTCTCTGTAACACAGGAAATAGACATCGCACTTGCACATGGGAATACTTGCAGAAGAAAGAGTTTGTTCTCTCCATCAGGTGTTTTTGCAGAAACAACACAGGAATCCCCAAATACTTTCACAGTAGCCAGAACAAATAAAACTTGCTACATCTTCTGGATGTAGGACAACAAAAGGAATATGCAACACTCCTGTGTCAAGAGAAAGTTTAAACTAAAACTAGGTACTGATCGAGCTAACTTTGCTTTAGTATTTTAGATAATTAGGGTTGGGTTTTTTTGGTTTTTTTTTTTTTTTTTGGTTGAAAGGATGCTTCTGGCAAGGTCTGCATGCCCTAGAAAATCAAAACATGACCAAGTTCTAAGGTTTTCTAACCCCTTTTTACCACTGGCTCTCCCTGAGTGATTACATGCTCCAGAATTTTTTTTCCAAATACTAATTTCAAAAGATAAACTAATCTGAAAACTGAATAGGAGCACTGAACCATGACTTCTTTGGCCTACTGCTCAAAGTCTGTATGATGAAGGTGTTCAGACTTTTTTGCAGTTGACAATGAGAATTAGTTTATGTGACTGATAATTAGACTCATTAGTTTGTGCAGCTTAATATTTGAGCCTTGTCCAATTTTCCTGTGTGCCCTTATTTAAATTACTTAATTAATTTCAGTTTTCCATAATTAAAAAAACCCCATAAAACAAACCACAAAACAAAAAAATCCACCAATTTCAGCACCAAAAATACCTCAACAATAAAATCTTCCCCTATCCAGTCTCTGTATATCTTGCTTGTAAGATGTTTTAGTTTCAGGTGTGTGGGCAGATATGGCCTTTGGTTATCATTAATATGGTTATCATAATATCATTAATAATGGTTATCATTAAGTTTTCTATGAGACACTGCATAAATATAGCTCCCTCTTCCCAAATCCAGAATAAAAATGTATCATATTAACATCTAGCTGAGACCAGATGATGTATACCTCAGTTTCTGCTTTGTCTTCACATTTCCATAAAGCTTGAGAGCCTACCAGCAACAAAAAAGCCTTCATAGAAAATCTGCTGAAAATTTATCATTTAAAGATAAAATTGTTTTTAAAAACAGAGTCTTGTCTAAATGACATGTATTTGTTAGTAGAGCTTTCACCACATCAAAGTTACTATGTTGTCACTTTACATAGTTCAAGACTTTCAACACTGCACAGCACTGGAGGAAGAAGAAGTGAGAAGTCACAACTGGGGGTTGACAAGTGCAGAAAGCGAGAGTCTTGCAGGGCAGGGAAACTCCCAGGGTTGGCTTCCACTCAGGCTACCTGCCCTGCTGATGCTGCCCCTGAATGGCTTCTTTTAATAGCTAACCCATGGTAATGTGTGTGCAAGTACACTACGAATTATTCTCAGGCTTTTCCTTCCTTAAGCAAAATATTCAGATCTGAAAAAAAGATCCTTGAGAAAATGGCTTAATTTGAAATTTCTATGACCCTCAAGCTTTCAAGGATTTATGTTGGATATTCTGTACCCACAGACAATTTAACACAGATAATTTGGGTACAGACTATAGTTTCTCTTTATTGATGAGAGTGTTCTTTATTTTTCTTTTAGCTTGCCAGGCACTTAAAATATTTCTTTTAGCAAGGTAAAAGAAAAACGACACAAACAATTTAAAAACAACAGCCCATTTAATTCTCATTCAGATGAAAGATTCTGTAAAATATAATATTCAGAGAGCCTTAATGGAATCTGAAAGAACTAAGCTTCAGGGAAAAAAAAAGCAAAACTTATTTTAGTCCTTGTTTTTCCAGTGGAGCACTTAGGTTCTTACTGCAGAGACCCAAAAATTTAGGGGACAGTTTTTAAGGAGACATCCAGAGATTTAGGAATGCCATTTTGTCAAGGCTAAATCTCCCAGAACCTCATGCCCAGCTGAGAGGATCAGCAAATGTATGCCATAATTTTACACAGGCAGCCCTGAAGCCTCTTGCTGCTGAATTATTTATTAGTAAGACTAGTTGTTTGTTAAGGCAGATAATGAGGAAACTGTTCCCTGGAAAAAATAGATTACATTCATTCTTCTAGTTTAAAAGAGTATTTCACTTTATACGTTTAATGATATTTTTATTCTCTGAAGTTGAAAAAATATTTAATAGCTGATCTTAATAGGTTAAAGAACACTTTAGAGACTGGAAGATCTCGAAAGATGTATTTAAACTGAGGAATAGTCTGTTTTGGTAAAGAATTCTGAAATTATACGCTTTTGGAAATCTACCTAAGCACAAAATTTTTATGAAGAAGTAATGATTTTTGATGAAAAAAGGTAACATTCTCATGCCAAAATGATTTCAGCTTTTGTTACTAATAGTGATAAAAAAAGAAAAAAAAAAAAAACAACATGGGGCGGATCAGTGAACTTGGTGGTCTTAAATATCAGGAAGCGAAACTCTAGTAATACACGCTGCTCTTTGTGTCCAGGCACCTCTGAAGCAGCACACCTTTCCCAACAGTTCCCTTGACAAGGTCTCAACATTTGCCCCAGATAACTCCCCAGATGGACAGTGAAACCCCGTCTCACTCTAGGAACATACCTTTCACTGTACCACAGAGGGCATCCTGATGTTACTGAGGGAAGGATACTGAATTACAAACCCTGCCTAGGCAGAAATTTATGTATGTATTGACCAATGGCTGTGATAACATCCAGCTTTTGAATGCAATTTATCATTTGCTCTCCAGTGGCCTGATCTGGTTTTGGATGAAGCCAGTGGAAAAACTCCTGCCAATTCTGTTCAGGAGTCATAAATCAGGTCATAGATGGAAAGATACAGAATTTCTAATAAATTTCTAAAGCATGGGGAAACAAGTAGGCAAAACTAAGACTGTGTCTGGCTGCCAGCTTAAATGATAAGAAATATCCTTAAAAGTTACATTTTTAATCAAAACACATTATGTCAAAACTAAACTACAAGAATTAGTAGCATATTTATGTATTAGGCTGTACATCAGGAATAAGGTTTAGCTATATAAACTTGTAATTATGGCAAATATACATATGGGCTAGAGCTGAATGTACACTGAACAACAGAACTGGTGAGTGTACTTTTGGTTTGCTTCTATCTGCCAATATCAGTAAAACAGTTACAGCAAGGTTGAAAGTAGAAATCATCAATAACTTTCAGCTGGGCTCAGGGAACTAGTTAGTGAGGTCCATCAGGAAAATGCTTTAGAAGATGCTGGGGTCTATCAGTGCTGGTCATTTTTCAAGCATCACCTCCTAAGAGCAGAGGAGCAGGCAATTCCTGGATGTTGGAAGTCCAGCAGATGAGGGAGAATGCCAGCTTGGCTGACCAGGTAAAACAAAAAAGGATGATCCTTGTAGATAACTTCCAGCCCAGAATATTCTGTGAATCTGTTTTAATTTCTGTGATTCTGTGACACAGAACTGGAGCTTTAATGTTATAATGCTCAGTTAGAAGAAAAGAATATCTCCAGAGAAAAAAATGGGATGGGAGGGCTAGGAGGAGGGAATGTCATCATCCTACATCTACTCAATGGCTATCTCTTAGGCATAAGGCAAATCCACTGGTTTCCTAAGGCAGGAGACAGCCAGAAGCCAATGAGAAATAAAGGAAAATATTAGAATGTGGATCCTGCTATATTGCTAGAACAAGAAATTATGGAAAATATTAGGTGGTGGTTCCTGCTACGGGAGACAGGATACCTTGGTGGGGATAAGCTTCTAAGAATCTCTGATCCTCCTACAAGGCAGGAAGAATAACCCTGGCTCCCTCTAGATACCAACTCTATTTTCTTTACTCCTACTCAATGCTACTGAGACTTCAGCAGCCTCTGAGGGATCCTTTACCCAGTGGCTAATAAGTGCCACTTAACTGGAAATAAATTTGAGTACATGCTGATCTTTAGACTGAGCAGCAGCCTTTGGAAATACACTCATACAATACCTAGAGAGTAATAACAGGAGATAGTGTAGCTGTTTAAAAAGGCTACAACAGAACAGCCAATTTAGTTATTAATCTATTATTGGAAAAAGAGAAGTACCATCATAGCTTATGCTTTCCAGATGACTGCTCTAATCAGACCCTATAAGTCAGAGAGAACTCCATTTTCCCCTATGATCAGTACATTCTTCATTAAGCTGAAAATCAGCATGAATTAATCAACCCTTAATCTGTTCATTCTATGAGTAAAAAAATATTTCATATAAAAGAATTTCTGTTTTCTCTAGAGTCTCTAATTAATCCATATTAAGCCTTGAGAGGTAGGAGAGCTCCACAGAAAGCTCTCTTCTCCCACTCAGGCAAATTCTCACCTAAATCAACAGCTGCTTGCTGTGCCACGTGCAGTGAAGTTCAACAGGGTCCATGGTGTCTGCTTCTCTTCCAGCATAGGATCCATCTCATTAAAGTGAGTGCTTCACTGTAGCCCCAAGAGACTGCGAGCATTTCTTTCTTCTGGCTTTCTTCTTGTCACCCAGAATTCAAAATTCCTGATTCAGGCAAGGAATTCCTTGACCACAGCTGGGTGGGACAATACTCAGTGAAAATGGAAAGAGATAGGGCAGGTACAGAGCACTTCTCTCCCCTGTGTGATCTCCAAGCATCCAGCAATCAGGAATTTAGGGTTTTCTTAAAGCAGAGGATGCATGCATCATATCTAATAGCAACTGATAAAGACGTGAACAACTCTGCAAGTCCCCTCTTGTACGGATTACACTAAAATATAAAACTGCTCTCTGATGCCACTTCTGGTGTTAACTATATATTTTCATATCTTAGGGCTGAGTTTACCCCTTTTGATTGTGCTAGCAAAACCTACAACCATTTGAAAGCAGATTTGGATTTGAAAAAATCTACATGTTAGCCCTAATATCAGAAACTGAGACATCAACAATCACAAAGAACATTATGACCACAGATGTTACTTCAACTCTTATTTGGCCAAACACCACCATGAATGGCATTGTACAAGACTTTCAAACAGAGAAGTCTTTAAAACTTTGTGTATCCTACTAGAGAGTGCTCAGAGGAGTTCCAAAATTCAGGATTTTTTTTTTTTTAAGCTTTTGGAGAATTGCACTGTGGAATAAACACGTAGGTAATTTGCAGAACACTGTGAATACCAGCGTTCTGCAAATTATTATGATGGTACCAGTACCATCAAATTGTCCCTTTCTACAACTTGACACCATTTGTAGTCAGAGGATGGCATGGTGCAGTTGACACACCTGAAGGATAGGATACCATCCAGAGGCATCTCGACAAGCTCAAGAAGTGGGCCCATGGGAGTCTCCTGAGATTTAATAAGATCAAGTAGAAGGTGCTGCACCTGTGTCAGGGCAACTCCCAGTATCAACACAGGCTGGGGGATGAACAAATCAAGAAGTGGGAAGAGGACTTGGGGTGCTGGTGGATGAGAGGCTGGACATGAGCTGACATTGTGCACTTGCAGCTCAAAAAGCCAAATGTGTAATGGGCTGCATCAAAAGCAGCGTGGCCAGCAGGTCAAAGGAGGGCATTCTACCTTTCTACTTCACTCTGGTGAGCTCCCATCCAGCTGTGGGGTCCTAAACACAGGGACATGGAGCTGTTAAGCAAGTCCAGAGGAGGTTCACCAAGATGATGACAGAGATGGAGCCCCTATGAGGAAAGGATGAGAGAATTGGCATTGTTCAGCCTGGAGAAGAGAAGACTTTTGGGGTGACCTAATTGGTACCTTCCAGTACCTGAAGGGAGCCTAAAAGAAAGATGGAAAGACTATTTACATATAGTGACAGGACAAGGGGAAATGGATCCAAAGTGACAGAAAATGGGTTTAGATTAGATATAAGGAAAAAATTCTTTACTGTGAGGGTGGTGAGGCACTGGGACAGGTTTCTGAAAAAAAGTTGTGGATCCCTGAGAGTGTTCAAGGCCAGGCTGTATGGGGCTGTGAGTAACCTGGTCTAATGAAAGGTGCCCCTGCCCATGGCAGGGGACATGGAACTGGATAAACTTTAAGGTTCCTTCCAATCCAAACCCTTCTATGACGAACTCTCTCTCACCTCTAAAATAAACTCAAGTAATTTAAGAGAGATGTTGTTTCCAATTATGTTTTTGCCAATAAACTTTTTCTTCTCTGGCAAAATTCTAAGGCATCCTAGGCAGACTGCATGTGTTTCTCTCAGACATATAGAGTACCATGTGTATGTTGGGTGTTGGGTGAACATTCCATAGCACTCAGCCTGTGCAGGGTGCTTTCATTAACCTAGTGTTCCACTTTATAATCTGCTTAAAACTAGCAATTTGATGTAGTTGTCAGGTTTTTCAAAAAAAAGGCATGGACCAATACTCCCAATTGAACCAGTTATTTCTCTTTCCCTTACCTTTCAGAGGGGTGTTGACTTCCTCTGAGCCTAGCCTGTGTAAACATTTTTGTGAACCCATTTTATACAGAAACAATCTGAGCATTAAAAGCAGCTCTTCTTTAGATTTTCCAGGAGTTGGCATTTCAGTCACTAGCAACCCTGCATACAAAATATCTTGAATGCATGATTACATCTTTCTACAGGCCTTCCTACAGTGGGAAATCCGTGTTCCATTTACAGGAGAAGGACTAAAATGGTTTAAAATTTAAAGAGTTGTCATGAATTACCCCACAGTAACACAAATAAAATACAAAATCTACTTGCTAGCATCTTCCTCATCTACAGTGCTAATGTACCAAAAAATTACCTGTCAGACAATTTACCAGGGAAAGTGCCCTACTAAGATATTCTGAGGATACATGTGAAAAATAAAGGTAATGTTCAGCAAGAACCAGATTGTAACAGGTGTGGACAAGCAATCCACAGCTTGTCCACAGTGGAACAGCTGAGTGGTGTAGAGGAAAGGAGGAAGTAGGGAGTAAGTATTGAAACCGTGCCACTTGTCCTTTATCTTGTACAGCCTGCATGAGGGCCTTTTGTAATTCTACTTCCAGCACATGTATAGAACAAGAAAGGAAAGAAAGAGAAATATCTCTGTGTCACTTTTAAGTATTATGGTGTTTAAGAGATTTTGTATGAAGGAACAAGTACCATCTGTACTCAACTTTGTAGAACTTGAAGTAAAACATGTGCAAGAAGACCTTATTTTCAGAACAAAACCACTTACATTTTCAAGGGTAGACAATGATAATTTTAGTTTATTTAACAAAGATACCTTGTGAGCAAGCAGGTAACACAGCTACAGAGATATACTTGAGCTGGCAGGTTCCACGAAAGTGTCTGACGTTGCCAGCAAGAGAGAGAAAAGGTGTTTCAGCTCCTTCTTCCTGTTTCATTCTTTCCATCAAAACCCACAACACCTGTGCCATCTTGTTTATTTTTCCAGACCTTAATTTTTTTCTGTGCCCTCATTTACACTGCTATGCATTCTACGCACACCCACACACCCTGATTCAACTTTCACTTTTTACTTGTGCTAAACTAAAGTAGCTATACTGAAATCAAGATACTCTCTATGACACCTGAAAAGTCATGGGAGTTAGGTGAAGAACTGGGTGACTGGTAAAAGACAGGAATAATTGCACACATTTTTAAAAAAGGTAGAAATGCAGATCCTGGGAACTACCAGCCTTACCTCTGTGCCTGGAACAGATCCTCCTAGAAGCTGTGCTAGGGCATGTGGAATTCAGTGGAATGATTCAAGACAGCATGGCATCACCAGGGGCAAGACCTGCCTGACCAACGCTAGTGGCCTTCTATGATGGAGTGAGTGCAGCACTGGGCAAGGAAGAGTTATGGATATTGTCTATTTGGACTTCTGCCCAGCCTTAGACATGGTCCCCCACAATATCCTCTCTAAATGGAGGTGGATGGATTTGATGTGTGGACAGTTCTGTGCACGAGGAATTGGCTTGACGGTCACGTCCAGAGGGTAGTCAATGGCTCAGTGTCCAGATGAAGGTCAGTGACAAGTGGTGTCCTTCAGGGATTCTTATGGGGACCACTGGTGTCTAATGTTGTCATTGATGACATACACACTGGTATTGAGTGTACCCTCAGAAGTTTGCAGATGACACCAAGCTGAGAGGTGCAGTTAACATGTCTGAAGGACAAGATGCCATCCAGAGGCACCTGGATGAGGTAAAAAAGTGAGGTCATGGGAACCTAGGAGGTTCAACAAGACCATGGTCCTGCACCTGGGTTGGGGCCATCCCCATTACCAATACAGGCTGGAGGGGATGGAGGGATTGAGTGCTACCCTGTGGAGAAGGACTTGGAGGTGCTGGTGAATGAAAAGTTTGACACAAACCAGAAATACATGCTCATAATCCAGAAAAACAATTGTATCCTGGGCTGCATCCAAAGCAGGGTGAGGGAGGGGATTCTGCGCCTCTACTCTGCTCTGGTGAGACCCCACCTAGAGGGCTTCATTCAGCTCTGGAATCCTCAGCACAGAAAAGACATGGACTTGTTGGAGCAGGTCTAGAGGAGAGCCATGAAGATAATCACAGGGCTGGAGCACCTCTTTTAAGAAGAAAGAGTTGGGGGTATTCAGCCTGGGGAAGAGGATGCTCTGGGAAGACCTTACTGTGACCTTTCAGTACCTTAAGTGGTCTTATAAGAAAGATGGGAATAGACTTTTTGCTAGGGCCTGTTGTGACAAGGAGTAATGGCTTTAAACAGAGGATAGTCTATTCATACTGGATATAAGGAAGAAATTTTTTGTTGTGAGGGTGGTGAAACACTGGAAGAGGTTGCCCAGAGGAGTGGTAGATGTCCCATCTCTCAGAATCACTGGACAGGGCTCTGAGCAACCCGGTCTAGTTGAGATGTCCCTGCTTACTGCAGGGGCGTTGAACTAGATAACCTTTAACAATCCCTTACAACCCAAACCATTGTATGAGTCTATGAAGCAGAAAACGATAAACTCTCACGGCATTACTCTATTTTTGGTGTTTTGATAGCCAAGTTAATTAGATAGAAATATGAACTAGATTAAAAAAACACACCAGAAACCACCAAAAAACAAAAGAAAAAACCCCAAACAACAACAAAAACCCAAAACAAACGGACATAAAACACCCCCAAAAAACCCCACCAAACAAAAAGGAATGAATAAACACAAAATATGTATGGATGCAAATGGACTCTTTATCCTTCCTGTGTGTTTGGGTTTTATTTCCTTTAGTTTTGCCTTGATGTTTTGCTCTATCAGCTGTTTACTTCACACTCAGAGAAACCATCTTCCCTAAAAGCATCTTTTAGCCAACTGATGTAATTCAGAGCTCCTACCGTATTTCTCTATCCGAACTAATCACTAGAAAGCTGTCAGTGTATCTGCTTTTTAAAAAGAAAAGATACTACCCCTTCAAGGAAATGATAATAGGTGAGCATCTACAGGCTGGCGTGAAACGCAGATTTGAGCTATTAGTTGTTTACAGCTGAAGTCTGGGTTCAAAACAAAAAGTCACATTTGCTTGTGCAGAGGAAAGCATATGAATATATGTGAATGCCTCCAGTGCCTGGCAAAACTGGATTTTACTTGAAAGTAAACTCTTCACCAGCATGATTTACTGTGAAATGTAACAACTTTCTTAGCACTTTGTATTTGCTTGGGAAGGAAATAAAAATATGTTCTCTATTAAAAGACTGCCACCTTGATCAGCCTTAGGGGATTCGTGAGAGATTTTGTTTCTTATGGGTTATGTTAGATATATTTCTCATGTAACGATGGATTGAATTTGGGTAAAACCTGTCAGGCATATTCTCCACTATCTTACACCAGATCTGTGCTACCACAGCACAGCCATTTCATACCCAGCACAGAAATTGGGAATTAGGTCTTCTCCATTAAACTCAGCGGAAGCTTTTGATTTTTACTGTTATACAGGCTTGTAATGCTGGTGATCCCATTTAGGTGTAAAGCTTTTCTCTCCAAAAGCAATTTAATCTATATTTTCATACCCAGAAATGCACATAGCAGTTGTTATCTAGTGCAGATTCACCTGCATTTTTACATGGATAAATAGTTCCCACTGTAGATATAAGAACCTATTATTCTCCTATTTCCCTCAATTCCTCAGTGCACTTCTGTTTTTCCAGATTTATATGTAGCTTAAAGTCTGTAACACTCCTAGAAACCTGAGGAAAGTGTTAAGAGGTTCCTCAAATCAACTTTGATGGAATTAAATATTAAAGCAGCAGAGTGAACATATGCTTAAGACCCACCTATACTTCTGTTTAGAACAGCGCTACAGCCACAGAATGTGCTTTTCAACTGTCTTTTAACACAGGAGATGCATTTGTGTTACAAACACAGCATTTCAAATCTCAAAAGCAAAAATACAATGGAAGGAATCAAGATGTGAAAGAAAAAAAAAAAGATTAACATACAGCTCACAAAAGCACTTCAGCGAAATAGTAGAGAGAAAATGCTCAGAAAGCCAACAATTAACATAATTTCACAGAAAAACCCTATACTGGTTCATGGAAAAAATACGTTACTTTCAATGAAAACTAACTATAGTTCTCACATAGCATTTTGTTCTTGCAAATATATGTTCTAACCTAATGAAAAGGAGAAACATTATAATAATAATTGGGTGGCACCAATTTCCTTTTTAACCCCATAATTATTGAAGCAAAGTTCGTCATGGAGATGCTTCAACAAAGCATGGAGCAGGCCATTAATATGGTGATCAGCATGAGAAAAAACTTGTTTCATGACATTAAGAATAGTAATCGACTTATAATGAGGAACTAAATGTTTATGGATGGCCTAATTATTAGTTTTTGGTCTCCACTTGCTCTCACAGGTCACTGAGCTATGACAAATATGAATAGCCATGACATTTCCCAAATCATGGGAGTGTTTGGAACTAGCAAACCCAGGAGAGATGTAAAGTTACACAGATTATGAAAGGTTTAAACAAAGTGAGTTATTTCAGCTGATTCTGTTTCCAGGAAATTCACACAATAAAATTTGTTTCCAGGAGATGGAAATAAAGGAAATGGCCCAGCTTCATTTTAAATTTTGGACATGTCTTCTCCCAGTCTTCAGAGAATATTGCATTAGATTCATTGGTCTCTGAACTAAACCACAACCCACATACCACAAAGACATAAAATATCAAGTTAATTAGGTAGCCCAGGGACATCTCTTTTTCACAGACCCTTGGCTGTTCAATAAGCTATCAATCTTTTTCTCCAGATGGTGCTGCTTCCATTCAGTTGCTCCATTGTTTCCTTCATTATACAAGTGGTTTCTTGATTAAAATTTGTCAACTGCCCTTCCCCTAAGCATTCTCCAAATTCAAATAATATCTGCAGTTTTTAAATGAAGAAAACCAACAAACCCCAAGTATAAAAATAACCCTCTCCCAAATAAAGTCACTCACTAAAAATATTAAATAGAGACTGAAAATGTTTTTTCTGTATATTCTCCCGGAAGACAGATGTAGAAGAGTTTATTGGTAATATGCCAAAGGCCAGATGTTTATCTGGCTGCCCTATATGTGTCTCTGCACCTGCCTGTTCTCTGCTGCAAGCAATGTAGATAACTGAGCTATCCTAATTTCCCAGCTTTTACACTCATGCATACAGTTTTAATCCTTAGATATTCCTGAAGCAAACTAGTTTCAAATTAAGCATTTCAGTTTGTGTTGTGCCCCTAGTGACAGGGGACTATTTTCACCACTATCTCTCACTACTAGTTCTCATTACATTTCACCACTAGTTCCCATCAAAGCGTACCAGTAAAAGGTGAACTTCAGAAGATTTGTGATTTTAAGTATCGAAAAGAAAACACTTGAAATTCAGAGGGCTCTCTAATTGGTATTGAAGTTTTTGGCATTTAAAATGTTGGAATGAAACCCTTTGAATAGCAAGTTTCATAAGAAGTCTTTCAGAATGCTGTGGTTCTGCTGAGGGAAGAAGTCTCAGGAGATCAGCTCTCACAATACTGTGTCAGTACTGCCTCTAGTCTTGGCCAGACTGCACCAAGAACCACAGCCATGTAGAGACTAACAGCACATGAAAAAAACCACATTATGAACATTTTAAGACTAGAGAAAATGCAAAGGTGGATGCTGGGGGAAAGTGTAGCCTTTTTTAATTTGTCTACTTCAAATCCATCCATTCTTGTCTATGTGCCTATTTTCACATTCAGCTCTGAAGTGAAGAAGACATGTGACTACAACTTGTCTTTAAAATTGAGAGCTACAGGAAAACTAAGGAAAAAAAAGATGCAAATATTTGCTTCAAGACACATTTCAGATACAAATCACAAGATCTATGTTTGCAAAACTGGATGAATAAAGAGTTTTTCACTGGCGTTCTCTACTTGAAGTTAAAGGACTGGCAATTGTTTCCTTTTTGCTAGTGACTGGGTATAAAATAAAAAATATGAAACTCTCTCAAG
The DNA here is from genome assembly GCA_013399835.1 of Leptocoma aspasia. Classification (NCBI taxonomy): domain Eukaryota; kingdom Metazoa; phylum Chordata; class Aves; order Passeriformes; family Nectariniidae; genus Leptocoma; species Leptocoma aspasia. The sequence goes on from VXAX01004431.1 coordinate 127,271, forward strand.
ATATTATTATTACCCTACATATAAAGGAATTATTGCTTTTTAAGCTTACTTATCTTTTCCTGTCCATATGATATATATATGTGTGTATATATATATATATAAAATACTGTGCAACTGTCAGAAATAGAGCTTGGCAAAAAGGTAAAATAATTTACATCTAAAATGACAGGCTTATGATTTTTTTTTTCAAAATGCAGCTCCCATAGTTAGACAAACATTTTAGTGTGAAATTTAGACGCCTTAAAATCAATGATAAAAGCCTGATTGACTTCTTTCAGTCAGAAGTTCTCTTTTCTCTGCAAGACCTCTGTCAAACACTTTACCTTCAATGTCTTATAAGTGGTCCTAAATTCTCCAAATCAGCAACCCTTCTTCAGTCAAGTAAGGTTTTCTCACATCCCAGGATTCACCTGGGCAACATGCACACAGGCCAGAGCAAGGAATTTGATATTTCAAAGATGACTACAGACTCAAATTTGACTTTTCATCAAGGAAGACCAAACCTTTTTTCTATACTTGGAAGTGGGGAAACAGAACAGGAAGTCCTAAAATGGTAATATATTTCCAAAGTCTTAGTTCAATTGTTCTCTATTGCTTGGAACTCGTGGAAAACGTGATTGGATATTTCATGAACGGTTCATTTTCAAATGTAGTATTGTAACTGCACTGATACATTGTGCCATATATATATATATATCAACCATGAGCAGTGAGAAGATAGATTTTCAGGGTTTCACTATCAAGTAAATCTGTTCCCAGAAAGTACCTATAAAATTTCATTATGTGATTTATTTTGATAGTCAGTATGCAACCATGGCATGTGGTGGCTCAAATATATCTTGAGGTGTTCTGAGGGCCCTGAACTAGATTCTTCAGTATGAAGGTCTGATTTGCTTCATACCAGCTGATCTCAGTACCAGTAACAGTCCGACAAGGAAAACACGGAACTCTCAGCAAAAAAACCCCGGATTAACTTGGATTGCACCTTCATCCACGATGCTGGTAATGAAAACAAACAGTTTAAAAGAAAGGTTAGAAGTGTACACAGTACTGCTATCACTGCAGTGAGTCTGTACCTTTAGCTCTGCTTCTTCCACAGGCTAGGAAATATTTCACTTTTAAACCAATTTTCAGGCTCACTCCCAGCTTTTTTCTTGTGTTAAAGTAAGTGATATATTTCATCCTTCTCTGTCCTTCCCACAAATGCCTAAACCATTTATTCCATAGCATACTCGACAAAGACTGTGATGCTTGAAAGAGCAGTTTCTGCAATTGTTAGCCCTTTAAACAGACAGAGGACTGAAAGCTTAAAGGCTTGGAAAGCCTGATTGCAGTCTGTGCCTTCAATTTGCACAATGGCACTAATAAAGGATATGAGACCATGTAGCAAATGGATCCTGAGAGGTCCTGACACGTTTGTTTCCAGGCAAATTTTCAAAGGTTCCTATGTGGGGGTATAGGATGGAAGATACTGTCTGAAATGCCCAAGATTACAAGTTGCAATAAGAAATCACAGGAACTAGAACAGCATGCTCTGAAAATCCAACCAGCACAGAATGGATTAGCCTTTTAAATGAAACAAACACAACCAGACACATATTATGCCAACCCCAAAGTTCCTGCAGGATACACACTTGACAAAAATCTATCTAGTGAAACTTTATTTACATTTCCAAAAGAAGCCCATCATCCAGTCCTGGAAATTGACTTATTTTACTGTTTCTATGGCAACCGTTTGCCTTTCAGAGCTACCAAATGAAATGAATGGTGAAAAAAACCACTTTGTATGGTAAATTGATTCCTTGTTCTTCATCCCATATATGTAGCACTGCTTCACTTAAAGATGCTTAGTGGTTTAGCTCTATTATGTTTCTAAATAGATATTTGTACTGTTTTCATATAGAATACTAATCCTAAGCCATGAACATCTGAGGCCTTAGTAAAATGTTTTTAAAATGTTTTAGATTTATGTCTGTAACAAAGTCTTAATTTTGATCATGTCATAAGTAAAAATGTCTGTGTGGACCATCCAGCAAACACCCTGATTTTAAAAATATTCTGATATTCTTGGTGGGGTCACATATAGTCCACTTCTGAGCAAACATTAAAATTAAGTGGCTGTTCCACACAGGACTACACAAATGGAATATTGCTGTGGCTGCTGTGGTCTAAAGGCACAGAAGGAAAAATATTTTTAGAAACAATATCCTTTTTTTTTTAGCTTAGAAAAGCTGAAAGGTGTACAAACATTTCCGCATGTCTGAAACAGAACCTGCAGATTCAATAGCTGAACTGGGTTATATAATTCATTTTTCTCTGAAGTGGATGTGATATTTATTCGTGCTTTCTACAGGATCCTATTGAAGTTACCTTGAGCTTCTTTTCCATTTGTCAAATCATTTAACACACAAATATCCTTGTGGTGGTTATTCTTCTCTTTCTGCAGTTGTTCTTCAAGTGTTCCAAGATCCCATTATTTTCTACAAGTTCAGCTTAACAGTTTGACTAAACTTTCCTGTCTTGTATCCGTGTCCCATTCTTATGGTGAAAGGCCAAGGATATTTTAGATCTTGGCAGGAACATGAAATGAAGGAACTCAGCCAAGAGGCTTTAATTGAAAACTGCCCTAGGACAAAACTGAGGAAACTGAATCACAGTTTCTGCATTTTTTTCTTAACAAAATAGACAATTTTCAAGGTTTCAGATATGGAACATTTGAGGGAAGATAAATGATGTAGCAAATTTATATGAAGGACAGCTCATTTTGGAGAAGGGAACCCTTCTTGCACACTTGCAAACTGATAAACTGACATGTGACAATGCCATGGGGTCACTAGTCAGGACCGAAGAAACCCCTGCCTTGATGAGGCAAAAAAATATTAAAGTTTCAGGTCTAAGTCCTCAATTGAGCAGAATGAACTTGAACTTAAATTTCCAATATTCCAGTCTACTGCTCTGGCTATTGACTTTCATGCTGGAAGAATCACCTTGTCTAAAGAAACTTTCCCTCCCCTTATGAAAAAAAAATGTTAGAGCACATTCTTTTCTACAAGAGGTTTGAATTTCAAGAAACTACCTTTTTTTTTGTAAAGAGAGTAAATAATTGGTACCCTTAGAAAACCAGTCTATTTGGACTTCTTTCTGTTTCAATAAATAGCAGAGTACTGAGAATACAACATTTAGTTACAAAAACATAGTGTCATATGTAATTTCTTGTGAATATAAAAAAGACACAAATTCTTAATTTATCATCTATCTGGGAGAAAGAAAAAAAGCATTGTATTTCTGTATGCTTATGTAAAGATCATCCTTTTTTTGCCAAGGCCAAACAATAAAGGTCTGCACTACTTTGCATACAAAAAAGTAATTATTGAAATTTATCTAGAAACTATGCCTTCTCACTGAAACCTCACTACCAAAGTTTTAAGTCTGGTACGTATCTCAGGCTTGTAAACAGCCTGAGAGGTGAGGAACTTGTTAGGAACATTATCTGGCTCACTAAACAGAAATTAGGGGGTTTTTATCACTATTGCTACTGGCCACGCCTCTGTTTTGTTTAATGAAACACAGTTAGGATGTAGCCCTTGGGACACTGCCCTGAAAAACACTACCTCAAACACTCATGCATCAGCAGTGACTGCTGAATTAAGCCAGGCAATAGCCAATAATACCATTAACCACAAAAGGCTGCTTTCTAGAGCTCTGCAGGGGAAAGCACACTCTGTGAATAATGAGATATTGTGGAGTGGGCTGTAAATGCACTGTAACCACCCCATCTGCTGGTGTGGGCTCAGGCTGCACACAGACGCCCTGGAAACTTCCAGCTCATGCTGAAACAGGTCAGTGCTTTGGCTGGGGTTTGTGTCATGAAACATCTGGGTTCAGGTGTGGCTCAAGAATAGCCCTGGCCAGGTCAGCCCTGGATCATGGGGCAAGAGTGCAGAGGGCAAAACAGTGCTGACTGCTTGGTTTGTTCCCAAACCCTTGGCAATGTTACTGACTGCTCATTAGTAAGAAATTTCATCTGTATGCATAAACAACTGTGGCATCTCCACCTTCTGAGTGATGCAGCATGTGGTGAGCATGATGCACTGAAATACCAGCACTGATCAGCTCCAGCCCACTGATATGCCAGCCAAGTCACTCATGATCTATTAGCAATGTATCGTGACTACAGTTACTACTGCTAATTACAGAATTATTATTAGAATTATTGCAGCATTCCTTAATAACTACTGCTTTTTAATATGCTTTTTAAAATGTATATGGCCTATTATTACATAATAACTGACCTGAAGTACAGAGAAATTACGGAAGAATGTTAAAAACTTATCTGTATACTCCCTCAGGGGGAAATCATGATGTTTGTATGTTTGTGATTTTGTTTGACTTTCTCAGATATAGTGAGAGACAATGACCCATAGAAGACCAAAGCCATATATCTACTCTGCTTCCCTGTCACTAAGCCAGCTTTTATTTAGTATGCTTCCAACTAAGGAAGTCCCACAAAGGTAGTTCATGTTCTGCTGATTATAAGCACAAGAGAGTTATAAGCCAGGTCATATATTTATGTTATGATATGTTCCATTGCTTTGTAAAGACACAAGAGTATGGCACAAGTAATATGAAAGCAAAGCCATCCAACTTGAAATTCTCAGTTGCAGAATTTCATTTTGTTCTAAACAAAAATAAAAGCAATGCATTCCCCACTTCTCTGAATTGCTCATAAAACTGAATTCTCTAAAACCTAATGTAGGAGAATGCTTTATTCGGAATATTAACACTGTGTCACTATTTCATTCTGTTCTGTTTCAGGAAACACATATCAAGTGAGCTTATTTTTCTCTCCAGCCATCACTAACTAATTAAAATATCTTGAGTTAAGTAAGCATCAAAGTACTGCTTTGCAGATCAAATAGAACACATAAAAAGGTTTTAAGTAGTAACTGAGGTTCATTACAACAAAAACAATATAGAATATTGCAAAATACAAAACATGATGGTCTATAACATATCAAAATGCAATTTGCACCTATTTGGTAAAGTCTGCCTTTTCTGATCACAAAACTCTTGATGGAAATTTCAGAACTCTTCTCTTCAAATCTTCAGGTAAAACCAGGATTTTTGTCCCCCTGAATTTCCTTGTTTTACTCTGCAACACCTTTCACACATCAAAAAAGTCCTTCCAGCAATGTAGCTGAACATGCAAATTTTTTGCCTTCTTGCAGATCTCAGTGAGCTATGGGTAGGTCTTAAGTGAGCTATAGGTCTTCTCAGTCTATCATCTAGGACAATGATGTTATAGGAGAAAAAAGCATTCACCCTGTTAATTTTAAATGAAATTCCTCCCATTGAAATACCTTGGAAAGCACCTAAGTCCTTCAGCCCTTTAAATTAGTGAAACTGAAGCTGCTGGAGTACTTATAGGACTCTTACAATTATAGGCATATTGACAGGACCACTGAATGAAAAGGCTGTGATGAATCAATGTAACATTTTGTGGCTTTTTTTTTCTTTCCCTCACAGAGATAAGCACTTTGGATTTGTCCTTTTTGCTGGTGGAGTTGCAGGTAACAGAGATGAATACATATAAACTGGACAGGCACTACCCCACCCACTACCATGTCCTACACTATCCACACCTGGGGCTTTGGATCCATCTTAGCCAGCTCCACCATCCCTATGCTTTCCACTCCCCCAACCACATGACTGCTCATCTAGTCTTCTCCTAGTTCATTCAGTTTTGTGAGGATAACATGACATAATTTTTTCTGTTACGATCAGCAGCCTAAAAAGTCACAGCTTTGTAAATCTGACTAAGCTGTTGTTCTTACTACGTAACCCTCAAAGTTTCTAAGGTACATTTGGGGAGCAGCAGTCCGGAACACATGGAAGTTTATCAGGTCTAAAACATGAACTTCTGAAGTTGGTAGGGGCTACTGCTGATTTTAATGGGGAAAAAATCTAAGCCAAAAAATTAAGGTGCTGTGCAGGCCAGCAGTGAAGGCCCTTTTTGGTTTCTTGGGTTTTCCAGATGAAAAAAGGATAGACAAGATGATTAAAAAATGTAACTTAACTTTGGTTAGTCTCTGAATTTTGCTTCCTTTTTTTCTTCTCTCATGGTTTATTCTTGCTGTTGTATTTTGCCTTGACACTCCAAGTGCAACAAAACTATGTGTGAAACACCACAAAAAAAAAGAAACCCAAGAAGAAAAAAAAAGAAATTCCACACAAAGGGCATTAATATGGTAGCAGAACTTGTGCTTATGTGTGAAGCTGGTCTGTGAAGAACAATTCTGCTTCCTCATAAGAGTGAGAGAATACATTTTAAGGTGCTCCTTTCTCACTCTTCAGATATGTATTCTTTAGTTACATGTGCAGGAAAATGTACAACTTGTGCTACTCCAAAATTTTTCCCTTATTTCAGGACCTACTTTCTACCGTGCTTGTGCAATAAATCCTTTGTCCCTGAATTCTCACTGCAGCTTCACTGGAAATAGTCAGATGAATTTATTCATGTTCTAGCAGCGTTCCCTTTGTGTGTGTTAATGAAGAGCCTGCAGTAGCAGGTTGGCACTAACCCAGATGAGCTCTTCACCACTTCCAGCCACTACTGCCAAGTTGCACAAGGCAAATGGCAATGCCTGTGAGTTGTGCTAGCTGCTGAAGGAAATAGGAAACCTTTGAGCAAATTTGATCAGAAGGTTAGCCTGAGGGGAGCACAGTATTTCAATTTTTTGAACAGTTGTACTGTTCTGACATTCAATCTTCATGAGAAGAAAATCTGAACCATCATATTTCTGAGGGAATGAGATCTACTGACACTAACATCAGACCTCTGTGTAGATGGGTGACTCCCTCAGCAATGATGCTTCAAGGTTCAGTTCTGCTCAAAGCAGGGAAGGCTAAATGCAATCTGCTGTCATGGACAGTAACTTGTAATCTTCCTTTCTCTCTAGACTGGTAAAACTTGGTTGTAAAATGTGCATGACTAACAGTTTTGGGTCTGGGAGATTGATGGCCTGAAGTTGTGTTAGAGGAGGTTTAGGCTGCATGTTAGAAAAAGGTTCCTCCCCCAGAGGGTGGTTGGGCACTGGAGCAGGCTCCCCAGGGAAGTGGTCACAGCACCAAGTCTGACAGCGTTCAAGAAGTGTCTGGACAACATTCTCAGGCACATGGTGTGACTCTTGGGGTGTCCTGCACAGGACCAGGAGTTTGACTCAGTGATCTTTGTGGGTCCCTCCCAACTCAGCATATTCTGTGATTCCGTGTCTGTTGTTTAGGGATTTAGACTCTTTGCTTTGTCTGTTTCAGAGAGAATCTGAAGCAGAGAATCTGTCCCATTTGAATTGTTCAAGAATGTCCAGGCCGTAACAACTGCTCTTTTTTTGTTTAAATAAGAATGATCAGCCACATTGTTTTATTCTCTTTAACTGAGTGGCTAACACTGAATGGAAATAAAGCAAGCCATCCTCAAGGAGACAGCTTACACTTGCATCAATTCTGATAAGTAAAATCATGTATTTGTGCAGTCATTCCTGAAGTATACATAGGAAATGAAATTGCTCACCCAAGTTACCATTAACAGTGAATGAACAACAAGGGCACCTTGGTCAGCTGTTGAATATGGGACTATGTGAAGTGGTCATTATCTGTCCTGAGGTAAAGGTTATGGGGCAGCATAACTCTCCAAGAGAGCCAGCCCAACCACTCCACTCTGCAGTACTACCTCAGCTCCTATTGTGACGTTTTTCTCTAAAACCTCATAGTACTCTGTAACTCAGGTAATTTAGCTGGCCTGAGAGCAAACATGTTTTTTGTTTTCCTGGTTCAGCTGCACTCTTCATTTTTTATGGCCCATTCTAACAGCCCTTCCTGCTGCATTTAGTCTTTTGGGAAGTCAGACTGATTTTTATTCTGGCCACTAGACATTGCTCAAGATCATACATCATGGACAGTACTTCACTGTCATATAAGCCACTGCTGTAGTGTTAGCTGTTTTGTAATGTAAAAGCCCAGCTGTCTGCTGCTTGGTGGTAAGTGCTAAAAATTGCACATTGCAATCCAAGCTACTGTAGTGTTATAGCCACAAGAGGATGACAAATGTCATGGCTGTTATAAGGAAGGGCTATATATAGCTGCACATATGCACTCCAGTGATTCTTATCATGGGAGTGGAGAATGGCATTTTCACTTTTAAGAAATACTTATCTCCAGAGTGTACTACTGCTACCTTGCTGCCAATTACTGCTTCCTGGCAATGAACAGAGACCACATTGTTATAAATAATTAATTTTCCTAGAAGTTGTAATTGTCCTGTGAATTTTTCCTGTTAATTAAGTTATGTACTTCATAGAGTTATAGGTTGCAATGCTGTATTAGTTAAAAAGAGATGTTTAAGTCATACAATTTAGAAGCTCTGATTGGACAATTGAGATACCCAATCAGGAACAGGAACGGAGACACGTTGGACAGGAATGCGTACCACTAAGAACCAATCAGCTGATGTTCCTGCAACCAGTCACAGCAAGGATCCTGGGCGCCCCTATCAGCCAGCTGCAGAGACTTTAAAAGGACTGGGACATCAACCCTCAGGGTCTTTTCGACAGACTCTGTTCTGGAGAAAACACCTTAGTTTTTCTGGTTTCCTGTCTAGGTTCCGGATTAGCCTTAACCTTGGGCCTTACTGTCCTTGTTTTTTTTGTTTCTTGTTCCAATAAATGAGCTTTCTTATTTTAATTAATTATTTGCCTCCCTTTTATTTTAAATTTCCACATTTTAATTAGCTCATTTATATCAACATGGTTTTAGGCTATGACATTTGATTAATGACTCTAATACAGAGTCACCTGTGGAAACAGTGGTGTCATTAACATGAGAAAAAAGGAGTCAATAGCTGTAGCATCATCTCTCCACAATATTTTGTGGGAAAATGAGGGAAGGAAGTGAAGTATATTAGAGCTGGCGAATAATGATCATAGCTGTCCTTAGATAGCTCCCTAGAGGGGAGGCATTTGACAGTCTTTGCATGGATGGGGCTATTCCCTTCCCCCATGCAATACCCTCCTCTGGTACCCCCTCTAATCTGGTTATATATCACTGAAGTAGACAATCTCTGCAAAGAGGAAGATGACATCCACAGGCAAATCCAGGAACATCTGAACACAAACATTTGTAGCCTTGCAACCTGAACCTCTGACAAGGCCATAAATGCAGTTCTGCTCATGGGAGACATTGAGAACATCATGATAGTCTTGGAGAGGTTGGGACTGATGTACTGCTCTGCTGCTAGCTCATGGCCTGACCTTTCTGGTAGTTTTAACAACTCAGATTTAATAACCCAACAAGCTGAAGAAGTAATTAGGATCAGGAGAATTATCAGCATCTTTATATAGCAGACTTACTTCATGTACATAAGGTAAGAAACATCAAGCATGACACAATTTTACCAACATACCTTCATCCAGCTTCCAGTGAAGCCAAATAGGTAAGAGACAAAAGGAACTACCTAAAGCCAAAATGGGTCTGCAAAACCGCAGAAAAGCTACCTTTTTTTTCCATCTAGCATTCTCCCATTCACTATAGAGTACAACTTACACAAATATTTGGATCAATGTATTACATCTAAGCCACATTTGTATCTTATTTTCTGCAAGATACAAGAAGCCTGTGCGAGGTTCACAGCCTGAATCATGACAGATTTCTGAGGGCCAAGTTTTATCTCTATGACTTGTTTATTTACTTGTTGCTATAAATATTAAAAGTCTTTGATTTAAACTCAGACCTTCCATATGAACATGTTGTTCTTTTTGACTGCAAATTGCTTATAATTTCAGAGTGGAAATGAGCAAGGAAAAAGAGGAACGAACACAGAAACATTGCTCATTTCTCAGCTTTTTGGTCTAATAGCTCCATTCCATAGAAAAACTATGGATAACAAATCAACCTGGACATTTCATGCTTCCCAAATAGAAAAATGCCATATACAATCATTAAATGCCACACAAAAGACTGAACAACATCACAAAAAGCCTGACCAACAAAGAGCCTAACCAACAGCAATAATCATCTTCAAAGAGTTGAACTGAGAAAGAAAAATTCTTCAAAGGAGCATAACCCAGATATCATATTAGAAATGAGCCCAGAACAAAACTCAAGGTTTGCACATTTGTCCTCCTAGCTTGGATGACAATTTGAAAAATTTATCTCTGAGGCAACGAAGATGTAAGACCAAAACTCATGAGACCAGCCATCAATATTTCTTCTCCCTGAACATTGCCTAAAGACTGTGGGTCAAAACATTCATGTTCCAATTGTATCCAGTTCTAGAGACTGTAAAAGAAAAAAATCTGGTGGCACAGTTTGATTGTGACAACATGATCTTCTTGGAAATACAATAAAATAATCACAGATTACAAAATAAATGTCAGCTGTTTAGTATGACACAAGGGCATTTAAGGGGTAGCTCCAACTGCCAAACTCCTGTTATTGCCCTGCAGTTCAAAATTAATTGAAGGAAAAAAAACCCAACAAAACAGGGAATAAGGTTTGTAGTCTGGTTATGAAAAGTGTGTGGGGACAGCAGAATTTTAAGAGCAAAGTTGTAGCACTGACCTGAATTCAGAAGAAAGTAAAGTAAGGGAAGTAGAGCATCCTTAATAGCTCTTGTGGTGCAGCTCTTGAAAACAAAGTCCCTTGATGCCAGAAAGCAGAATTGAGGCAGGCAAGCTGGGGAGCTTTGCTGAGATGGTCATGAACTTCATTAAAGGGAGAGGCATCAGGCTGTGGGTGTACTATAACTTGGAGGACAATTTATAACTATCCTTTATTTTGAAGAGAAGCATGCTACAGACAGGTCTTTTAAGCTAGGTAGTAACAAACAATAACACAGAAAATATTCCAGAAGGGTGAAGAGAAGCATGCTACAGACAGGTCTTTTAAGGTAGGCAGTAACAAACAATAACACAGAAAATATTCCAGAAGGGTGACAGCAAGGAGCACCTCCAAAGTGCAAGGATCTGATATTCCCCACTGCACCATCTCCTAAGACTATATTGGTTGAGATCCTTAATGCAGTACCTCTGTGGCTGTGAAACCCCCACTGAACAGTACAAAAGGGAACAATTTCATTCTTTTATTGATGCCCCCATGCAGAAAAATACATATAACCAGCTAGAACTGCAGGATCTTCTCCTAAGCAACAAGATGCACATCTCACCTCACTTCATCACTGCTTTTCCAACAGTTAGACAGTTATGAGGGTCTTTCAGACAGGCCAGCCCCTAGAATACCCTAATGATAGGAATTTTGTAAAATGTCACAAACTCTCCAGTACATCCATGAAGAGAAAATATTTTTTGCTATGCTTTTGCTCTATCAAGAAATGTGTTTATTTCCAAGAATTGTACTGATGTATCTGTCTGTGTGTGCTAACAGGGAGGCAATCCTCTCAGGCGTTCAGGCAGTGCATGGAGATTTTAACTGTCAAGGAAAAATACTTATGCTACATTTGCATCAAAGATTTGGTGCACTCTTTATTTAACTCTAGGATTGTATTAGGGGATTTTTTTTCAAAGCAGTCACTGAGATCAATGGTTGATCTGTAAATCAGATCATGTAAATATTCCCAATATTCAGCCCTTTTAAAATGACATCCAGCTAATGATATATTCTGAGGCAAGAAGTTAATTGTTTCCACAATCTGGAAATGCAGAAACTGGCATTATTTCCTGATGATCATTTTTATACTTTGGATAGTATACTCAGTGTCAAATAGACTACGATTTATGTCAGGCGTGCTGTACATTCACCTCAGTGCTCTCCTCCCATGAAACAAAGCCTTCACTCAGGAAAAGAAAGTAACAAAAAAGGATGTACACAACTGCCTTCCTGCCCATGACAGAGAGACATAGAGGTAACAATGCTTGCCAAAAAGTGATTGGCCTTATGGGGTAATGGAAAAAAATTGGTCAAAACTATTTCTCCAATTTTCCAACCACACTGTCTCCTTCACAAATCTCAAAGCCTCATTTACCCTTTTTCCATTTTATGTGAGAAAAAATTCATGAGGTTCATGAGACTTTAATAATAAGATAATTAAGATGAAAAATAAGATTGAAAAGCTTTGCAGACTTGGTTCAGAGTGTCTTTCTGTCTCTAATTTATCTAATCGCTTTTGTCCAAGGAGTTAAACTAAAATTTTCATGGGATCAGTTATTGCACTCTTTGGGTCAAAAGACACAGCAATTACTGTTTTATTGTTTCCCTGCCTCCACCACTATTCACTTAGGGCTCAGTACTCTGGAACAAAAATATGAAAACAAAATGCATTCAAAATTTTTTGGACCTGAAAGACTGAAGTCTCATGTAACTTCAAAGCTGATTCATGTTAAATCAGGAGAAAACTACAGCCCTTAAAGCTGGAGCAAAATACCAAACACACGGAAGTCTGAGTTTTTATAGAGTCAGATGAAGCAGGCTCAGCTTTCATACAAATCCCCAAACTTTGTATTTCCAGGAAGGCAGGTTGGAAGTCTTCAGATCTAATGGAGACTCACTAGAGGCAGTGAAGCAATTGAGCTTTGATGTAAGTGCAAAAAAAAAAAATCAGTGGCAAAACAGAAACAAACATTCCACCCCCCCCCATCACTGTTTGTACAACACTCAAAAACCAAATAATTATAATCTAAACTGGACATCAGAACTCAGGCAAAGGACAAAAAAACCCACACTTCTTTTCCATTGTAGAAACCCTATGCATACCTGATAAAGAGATGGTGAAAACCATTCCTAAGGAAGGTCACCAGTATTTAAAACCACGTGAAGATGACTGTTCCGTGAAACTCAGTTATCAAATTTCTCCTTCCTCTTGTTTATGCTCAAACCTTTCTCCTGTCCCTCCCTGATTTCCTACAAAGTATGTTTAGAGCCAGAGTGGATTTTGGTCTGTAAGACATCTAACTTTATCCTAACCAGACAGCCCATCTCAGAATAAATTTAACATAATCTAATAAGTAAATTACGGTAATAGTCATTTGGAAGCTGCTACATGCCAAGAGTCATTACAAAGAAGGACTTGCTATTGTACAGTTTTCTCATTTTAGGAAACACAGGAAAAAACTGATTCTGTGTTTTGTGGGCTGAGATATGAGAGACATCTACTGTCAGCAACTTTAATTATGTTTCAGGGTTCATTAAATTAATGAGGTACCAATGATCTGACTTCTCTTTCCTTTGGCATCTGTGAACATCTGACTCCAGCTTCACACCGATAAGTCTTTAGCAAACTTTGCTAAAATTTTATCAGTTTAGAGTTAGAGTCAAGATTTTCCAACAAATTTTTGATAGAATATGGATAGATAGAACTTGGAGGCCTCAAACTCACTTCTGCTGTCATTTTTACCACTGGACATGATATGAGAGCCCTTGGGGACATGAGAAAAGTCCATTATCAGTTGTGTTTCACTCACTGTACATAGACTATGCCACTTCCATAACATGACAAATCAACAAATCTTACTCAATCTCCTGGCCTTGACTGGGTGATCACTGCAGAACTGGATTAGCCAGTTTAGATAAAACTTACTAACCCCATACTCTTTTATTCACTTTTCCTTTACTAAAGTTTGACATCCCTATAGAGAAGACAGATAACATGAAGGTCCTTCATCAACCCCAATACCAGGCTTGATTGAAACTACCCCAGAGGATTGTGTTTTTTACCAGTTAAAGGAGTATGTACCCTGAAAATAAAGCAAAAGAAAACCTAACCAGAAAACAAACAACCCTTTCCTGAAAAAACAATTACTTTGGATCACTCTATCCACATTTGCTGTGTATTTGTTTTGAAAATATTCCAAAGGGGACATGGTTACTTATGCCAACACTGCCAAATGCTTAATTGCACAAATGTTTCCATCTGGAGGAAGGAAAGATGTAGAGGCTGTTTAGCCAAAACAAATTATATTTTAATTCTGAGATATGAATGCATGTGCTTGGGAGGTCTCAGCTGTAAAGTCTGAAGAGCTTTTCAAATGTGGGAACTCCAACAGCTTCTGAAGCGGACTGATAGATTGACTGCAGGAGCAATTACCAGCGACAGTGGGCCAAACCTTCCTCAGTTCATTTCCTCTGAAATGTGGCTGGATTCTTGGCACGAGAGCTTCCACTCCTTTGTGTGGGGCTGTGATAGTCTCCAAGGAGTTCTGGGCCCACAAATAAAAAACATTTCCATTTTCACAACTGGCCATCAACATGTATTGCATTGTATTTTAAAGAACCTCTATTATTTTAGACAGTATCACACTCTACACAGCCAAAAATCATTTATTGTAACATTCTGATATGTATTATGTAGACAGAATGCATCTTAGTTTAGCTATTTCTAGCACCAAGTTTAGGCAAAATGCTAAGCATTTCTTCTGAAATATTTCAAAACAAGTATGAGAGTTCACAGAACTAAAAAAAAATCTGTTGCAGAATGTTACAATATTTAGGCACCAGGCATATTGCATCTAACTATGTATTTTTGATGCAAAGCAGACTTAAATGAGAGAAAAGATTGCCAACATCTTGTTCATCTTGAAACAACCTCCTTTCAAAAACAGTAGACAGTGAAGAAGTATTGCAGATCCCTTTTTACATGTAGGGAAATCAAGGCATGAACACGTACACAACATAAAATATAATAATATATTATTTTTTATATTATATATTATATACGAGTAGCAGATTCAAAAGCAGAATGCATGTTTCCCAATAACCATTCCTGTGCTACTTAGTATAAAAAAAACCACCAAAACCCACAATAAACCCCAAATTAACCAACCCAGGAATATGCATCTAATTAGAGGTCAGGCTAATTAAGGGGAAGCTGGCATAAATCAGTATCCTTGAAACGAGCAACACTACTTTGTCCAACAGATCCCGCATTTGGATTAAGTGGCTTTTAGGGGCAGTACTGGCAGGATGACACCCAAGTTGACATCTCCAGCTAAGGGTCTGATTGCGTGCAGGTTCAAGTAGTAAAGAGGCTGAGCCAGAGGAGAGGAAATGAGTTAGTGAATGCAAATGCCATGGTAATATGGACTTCTAGAAAGAGTATATTTTAGTGAAATTGAGATGAACTCATATCATCACTCTCACATTAGGCTGGGTCATTGGAAAGGAGCCATGAAACATTTAGACTTCAGATACTGGGTCTCTGACACTCACTTTGATTTTGTTTACAACTTATGGGGGGTTTTTTGTTTGGGTTTTTTTTTATTCTCCAGCTCATTCCATCTTTTGAAGTCTTTGTTACTATGGAAACAATTACAGAGTTGGTCTGCTCATAGCCTAGTGATACCTCAGAGCAGAAAAAATAATAAGGAGAGAGTTTGGGGCAAAAATTGCTTAGAATTGAAATAATAAAGCAGTGTAGGACAGTCTACTGTCTCCCTTTTAGCTCTCTAATTCACTGTTGATAGAATCAGAAAGGTTAGTTTACCCAATTAAAATAGGTGCTTTTGCCTGAAGCTAATTACAGGAGTACTGGCACAAACATTTCAACATAAACACAAAAACCAGGGTTGTGCCACCTCAGTATTTGGAAATGAGCAGTAGCTGGGCACAACAGAGCCTTCTGCTGTAGAAGGACCTTCCTGGACTTTGAGGCATGATAGTATAAACGTTACATACTAGCAAAGTATATTTGCTCTGGACTGTTCTTTGGGATTCACAACAAGCAAGAAATGGCTCAGGTCCATGTTACAAATTTTTTTTTTTAATTTTCACAATAAGGCAGCAACATATTTACTGCTTATAAAAGACAGTGTCCAGACCATGTGACTTTCAAAACCCAAGCAATGAACCTTTTTGGAGTCCTGCATTTTGGCCACAATAACCCCCTGCAGCGTTACAGTCTGGGGTCGGTGTGGCTGGACAGTGCCCAGGCAGAAAGGGACCTGGGGGTACTGCTCGACAGCTGACTGAACATGAGCCAGCAGTGTGCCCTGGTGGCCAAGAAGGCCAATGGCATCCCGNTTGACCCAGGATGAAGTCACATTAGGGGTATTGTAACAATTCAACTAAATAGATGTTTGTACTTCAGAAGACAGCGTTGTTTTGTTTTTTTTTTTAGTATCATTGTCATATGGCACTTAGCCATAAAGCACAGCTACCCTGACAAGTACCCTGAAAAAGGCCAAGGAGCACACTGAAAAACTAGTCTCTGATTGTCTGCACCACTGATGCGTCCCGCTGCTCCGCATGCACTTCTGCTCCGGCTAGCCCTCTCTGGCAGCGGGCTGCACCGTATGTGGGCCACCCCCAGGCAGCCACGAGAAATGGTGTCATGTGGTCAGCCCAGGGAACGGCTGTATGGCGCTGCGGGCTCTATGGCAGGAGATGGAACACATGCACCGAGGCCAGGAGCAAAGAATGTGGAGATGTCCTTTGTGTGGTTCCCAAGGTGGTTTATTCCTCAGAAGGGTCAGGGACAAAGAACACAAGACAAAGGCAATACAGCAACTTATACACAGGGGTGGTAAACAAAGGATGATACATTTCCAACCCATATGGAGAAACTAGGGGAGGAATCAAAGGCAGGGATACATAATGTTACAACCAATAAGGGGCAAGAAGGGAGGAGACTACAATGTAACATCCAACATCCTCTAAGGAGGAACATAACTGACATAGAAGCTTCTAGGAGCAAAGGTGGGGTTTACATAGACTGACAGGGAGAACTGGGTAGGGCTACAAGGAAGGGACTGGAACAAGGGGAGGAGAATCACCAAATAGGGAAGGCTCAAGGGAAGGTACAGTCATGGGACAAACCAATTGGGGATACACATGGGGGTGAATTTGAACAACTTATACAATACATAGTAAAGGAAAACCGAATAAATCATCCAAGGGAAAAGAACATGAAAGTGCGATGCAACACACCACTTTTAGCTCTCTTACCAGCTCTGTTCTGAGCTGCCCCTGCCACCTCTCCCAAAACTAATGCACTATAGAGAGAGCTAGCTTTCAATTCTGCATATATGATGCAGTCGGTTCACATGATTTTGAGGTCAGGGATTAATCTCTCTCCCCTTCCTTCAGTGAAGTAGATACAGCCATGCCTTTTCTATCACAGGGGCCATCAGAACATCTATGTACATACATACTTAGCTCTTCCCCAGGGTACACAAAACAACTGGGAAGTTGTTTACATCCCAAACAATAGCAATGACTGAAAAACCTGGTCACAGACAGAAATTCCAACCGAGCTCCTAAATGAGCGTGAGGTGCACCCTAGGGAACCACAGACTTAAAGAGAAGGTTGGAAAGGTATTTTACAAGGTAAGCTGGTTTTGCACAGTAGTAGCAAGATCCTGCTGCAGCTGTGGAGAACTAAATGATGAGTTCGCTGGATGAAACCTTGTGGCAATATCACAGTACATCTACTTTATAATTGGCTGCTAAAATTGGTTTACTTCAACAAGAAGATATTACTAGATGTGAGATGAATGTAAGATCTGATTCTTCTCATATGAAAAGGAAAGAAATAATTTATTCACTGTCAGTTGATTATTTCAGTGTTTTTTAGATGTGTGGCAAGTATTTGTTTATTTGTAATATGTGGAATGATGCTTAAGAAGGCAAATGTATCAAATTCTGTTTTCTATCCATCCTAGTATTTTTCTCCGCTATAATTTCTCATGGCTCAGCATCAAAACAAATTTTTTTCGAAGATGTCTTTCTGCACAAGAACACTTTTTTACTTCATTTCAGACCTGTCTGTTCAAAGGCAATGGATTTTTAGGTGTATTTATTATCTTCCACTATATATGCCACTTTTCTTACATTTTTACTAACTTCTAGTCAGGAGGAAATCCCCTGAGCTTTCCTGCAATACTCTAACATACTGAATGTTATTAACTAGTGATACTTCTTCACTGCCAGAAAAAGAATTTATTCATTAAACCCACTTGACTTCACTGTGAGTTTGGACTGAATAAGAAATATAGATATGAGTGCTGGTAAAACCTGAAAACACTGCAGAAGTCAATTCTTCTATGACTTTGAGATCTAAGTGAAGCTCTTCATCAGAAGGGAGTAACTTTTGTTTTGTGGTGTTTTTCTGGGTTTTTTTTTTTTTTTGTATTTGGTGTTTGACAGCCCAGATATGGGAATGATGCCTTGGACAGCAGGCAGGAGGAATTCCAGCATGCCTCTTAAAAATGCAAACATGCACTGAAGGAGATGGGTACTCTTCATATAATTCCTTTTTTTGCACTGCTCAAGGGAGGAGCAACTTGGAAACAAGGTGGAAAAAAGTTCAAGGAATCAGCTTAAGAGACAACCTGAACTTCACTGCTAGTAAGGATCCAGTCATGGTGCCCTACAGAGGCTTCATCACAGCCAATGGTGAATTTGCTGCTAGGCATTAAAAACCATAGAGCCATATATGCTTTCCTTGTTGGAGAGCCAGAGAAACAAACAGTTGCTTTGGAAATATTTCTAAGAGAAACAGATCCTTCTTTCTGAGGGTGGGATACCAGTGTCAGAATTTTAAAAACTTTATAACTCGTAAAGATCTAGAAACTTCCACCAGTACCAACAAAGTCTGTTCTGGTAGGTGAGGAGAGCATCTTTCAATGTCAATTTCATACTTACCAAAAGGACTTTATGTGATTAGTTTGCATATAAAATCAGATGATCCTGATTTTATTTCACACTGAATGAAAATGTAACAATTACAAAAAAAGTTCAAATTTGCACATTTACATATTCCATGTAATCAGGAGAAATGGAGGCATACAGAGCAGCAGTGAGTGGCATCACAGACTCTTTATGACTTGTATAATTCTTGTGTGACATTTCAGTACACTTTCTCTGAACTAAATTAAAAGTCATGAGATTATTTCAATGAACTTCATACATAGGAAACATTCCTGCATGGAAATGTATATGTTGCTGGGGAAGTGATCCTTATCTCAGTAAGTAACACTTTGGATATAAGATAAGAACTCTAACAGCATCTGTCCTCTCCCCATAGACTATAGCAGGTGCCTGGATGCCTATGTTAGGTTAGGCACTTTTCTTTTAGTGGCTAATATTGAGGTGAATCTCATTCAAGAGGCTGAAAGGATAAAAAAAATTTAAGTTCAATTTAGAAGTTCAAAACTGGCAGGCAAGGAGAGTCTGAAAGCCTGAGTGGTTTTGAATGCTGAAAAAATGCAAAAACTGAAACCCTTCCGAAAAGCAAACTGATTTGGAAACTATGTTATTGTATGTAAGTAAACAGAAGCCTCATTCCTTCTTACTGAATTAGGTTTTCTGGACACAGATATTGACAGGACCAAGTCTGAAATCTAAGAATGAGAGGAAACATGGAAAATATGTCTGGGAGAGTCCTTGAGAAGACATATAATTCCTCTCTTGCTTCAGAAAATAATCATATCCTGTCTTAAACCCAGGCTGTGCTTTGTTAGACACTGATTCTGCTTTTAACACCGTCAGCATTGAAATTCCCATATCCTCCCTAGGGAAGCTGTCCCCACATTTCACTGACTATCATAAATGCTAGGAAGATTCCATGCTGTCAAATCTGAATCCTGCTTACTGAAATTGACTTCTCATCTCTTTGATCATCTGAATACTGTATTCTCCTCTCTTTTCCAACACACTTGTATGTGTTTAGGGAGTGCTGTCACATGTTTCTTTAATCATTCTCTCTTTGGAAGAAGCAATCCTAGCTCTGTCAAACAGTTCTTGATTGTCAAGACCAGAAAACAGCACTCTCCTCTTGGAGCTCTCCAGTCTACGTTGCAGTGTGCTGCAAATGCATGTTCTTCCAATTAACAAAATTTCATCTAAACCAAATTGCTATTCAAATAACCTATTAAGATTATTTTGTGCTATCAACTCTGAAGTATTCACTACTGATTAAAGTGACCTTTTCCATGAAGAGGAATGGAAATGCAGAGTGCTTCAAAGTCAATGAAACAATAATAGGTTTCATTCAACTCTTATTTTGTCTGGCTTGAAATTCCAGTAGCTTAGAAATACTAAGAAAGAAAACAGCTCGACATGATCATATGGAGACATAGAAAAGAATTAAATATTCTAAATAAATTTAGTAGCAATGAGATACTGATTTTCCTTAAGTAAGCAAGCAATAAGAGAAAATATATCTGATTTCCTTGGGATCCTTAATAAGCTGTCCAAGGTAAATTTGCTTATCGTGTTATGAATCACTGCATTTCAAAAGTGAATTAAAGCAATTACAGCTAATTAACATGCATGGCAGGCATATTTGACTGAAAAAATGAATAGATAGCTCCAACAACAACAAAAAAATCACTGTAGTAAATAAAATTGCATCAGCAACCCCTGCATTTTCTCCAAGTCTAGATCATGTTTTGATTTTGTATCTTGAAGATGAATACTTTCCTCTTTCATTTCCCATAAGATATATTGCGCATTCAGAAATTCTCCTGTTTCACATTCTATCTACTCAAGGATCAGACTCTAGGCCTTGCTTTAGAAAGTTGTCTTCCTCCCTCAAATTGACACCATCTCTTTAAATATCTAAATTAAACTAACACATTCTCAAAAGAAAGTTTCTTACTCTACAAATATACACCTATGTATGAAAAAAAATACTTTATAAGAAGTGTCCACGTCAATATTCTCTCTCCAGACCCTTTTTCTACAATTGCAATCTCTTAGATGCAGCTTTTTGAGAAACTGTAGAGGTCCACACCAAGAAGTTTGTTACTTGAATGTAGGATCAGGACCCCAGCCATTGGGTAAAAAAATAAAAAAAAGTAAAAAATTGTAATCAAACTTTTAATTGCCTTTGCAAAGCTTTGGATTTGTCTGAACTAAGATTTCCTTGTATTGAGTTTGACCAGAGATATGAATGCCTGACACAGAACAACATATAAATTGTTTGGAGGGGACCTCTGGTGACTATTTAACAAACTAGTGGAGCAGGACCAATAGAAGATATAGGGGTCAGCTTTACTTTTCTTTGGCACAATGGAATTATCAGAAGTTGGAGAATAAAATTCTTGGAACACAGAATATATGTCAGAGTGCTGTTCATTTTCCTGATATTTGAAGTCTCACATGTGATTAGACCAGACAATAAAAATGTACTGTAAAGAGAATTACAAAGACATAGCTAACATTTCCGTTTGGGAAAACATTTTATAGATATGGCAAGGAGCGTTAATTACTCCTCTTTATTAAGGGCTTTTTAAGAAAACATACATGTTTGTTAACAGTGCACTGTTGAATATTCTGATGTTCAGAAAGGATTCTTCACTCATGCTGCAGAACCTTAATCTGCATGCTGGGAAAGGACACAGTACACAATACATCAAGTTAATGGAGAGTATGAAATTATCACCAGGTTGTAATATAGGCCAGGACAAGACAAAACTACTCTCTTGAGACTAGATTTTGGAACACTGGAAGGCAGTGTCAGGCAGTGCATGGCATTGGCTGAAGACTGACCTAGCTCTAACAGCATAAGAGAAGTAGCTCAAAAAAAACCCAAAAGCAGGGGAGTAGCTAACATGTGAGCATAGAAATACACCTCAAAACCTGAGGCAATTTCTGAGGCTGTGTTCCCAGCATGGACAGACAAAACTGGAGTGAACCACAGTTTATAACTTCCCTGGGACTTAAACAGATATATCAATATGTCCTGGAGTTGGGCATGGTGCCCTGCATTTGCTGCCCGAGGGGCAAAACACAAATTTGCAACAGCGCTCCTCCCCTTGTCCTATCTCATCAACATCTGGTATGATGATGGATATATTTTATATATCAGTGATCAAAAAATACATCAGGAGCCAGTTTTGACTGCAGACAAGTAAAACAGTGTCAGAGGATTTTAATTCCTTCCAAAAATTAAGTGGTTAACCAATAGACTCTTGGACTGAAAACAAAAATTAGCATTTGTCAAGACATAAATAACTAAAGTAAAACATTTCATTTTAAATTTGTGATAGCACCTTCCCAGACAGTAGTAAAAAAGCATGGGAAAGCTGATTTTCCAGTAAATAAAAAACTATGGAAGGAATGCAATGAAAAGGAGGACCTAAAATGAATATTACCCATCAGGACAACTAACGATTTGAAGACTAATGCTCTTAGTAAAAGAGGCCAGAACATTCCAGCTGTATGCAAAGAGAACAGATTGTTGCAAGGCAAATTAGTGACATACAAAGTTGGGTTGCTAGTGTTGGAAAATGATGAGTCCTTAATGATTTTCAGGTAAAAATAAAAGTACAAGTGAGTGCTAACAGGAAAGAAAAAAAAAAAAAAAAACCCCAAAACTTAGAGGGCTCACAAAATGAGGGATAAAACTAAAAAAAAGGAGGTGAACAAGACTTAAATCACAGTGAATGTGTGGATATGTGTATCTTAATGCTTTAGAAAAATGGGAGAGAACACATCACAAGTCTAGTAGAAGATAATTACAGCATCTGAGTGTGAAAAGTCTCATTGTATTATATGAGCATAAGGAAAAGAAGAAACAGCAGGAGTCATACATATGAACATCCATTTGCTAGATTGGCCACGTCACATGATGGCTGTTCCAGTCTCAAATTAATCACTACATTTTATATTCAGACACAACAGCTGTCTGTAAATAATAGTCCTCCAAATTCCATTAATTATGTATTTGAGATGGCAGTAAAAATTTGGGCTGAGCAGAAGCTAGTGTATAATATGAAAAATGCCCAAAACCCCATATTAGAAAAATAATTAAAAATTTATTGTTTTCACTTGCCGGAAAAGAGAATAACATTCAGTTTAAGTGTTCTAAAACCAAAATTAGTTTTCAGTTTTTCATCAAAAACATATACTATTTCAGAATGAAGGAACAATCCACAGAAACTTCAGCTAAGGGGGCTATTTTTAGTAAAACAATTGTCATACAAAAAATTTTACTCACATGCAAAGTTTACCTTTAAAAATATTTAAACATGATTTTGAAAAGTCTAAGTAAGGGAGAATAAAAAGGCCTCTAATATCAAATACTGTCATCCTGTTGAGGTGTCTAAAATTTTTTGACTAGTAGTTTCTTAACCTTTTTTGATAAGTTAAGCAGTTTGAGTTCATGGGATTCTTCATGGTTACACAAGCAAGAGATCATTCTTAATCCTTATCTATTTAATAGTTTCCAAATTTTTTCAGTAATCTTTCAATTATAGAGGCACAAGGCCCAGCTGCATTGCAAGCTCCCTGTTTAATGTCAAAACTCACAGCCACTGCAGGAAAATACAAGGACTGACATGAACCAATCTCCAGGGTAAAAATATTTTATCTCAATTAACAAAACTCCCATTTATCCAAGTACATAATAGCATTTATCTTTGCCAATGTATAAATTTTATTACTGCTTGATGGTTTTTAGGATTTCTTTGCTTGGTAATGCCTAGACCTTAGAATTAGCCTGCAACAGTAACAGTTTATTTCATGTTCAAACCTCTCAAATGGTCCTTGTGGGTGATTAAAAAACAAACAAAAAACCCAAACAAACAAAACAAAAAACCACAAACAAACAAACAAACAAACAACAAAAAAACAAGGGGGAGAAATTTTAAAAAACCAGAACTACCGTTGGCTTCTTACACTGATGAAAACTTGTTCTTCCAGCATTGGAAGAACAGTCTGCAAATCTGGTCAAACACTGGGAAATGAGATCCTTTCCAAAATGGAGTACCATCAGTCTGCTGGTGGCATGGAAAGAAGCACAGGAGAGACTAAATAGCAGAAGAGATGCAGTCTTGTAACTACGAGTACAGAAAGGTAGCTCCATGGGAACAAATCTCTACCCCAGATATTACTCAGAAAATGGGGTGAAGAAAATGAGTGTGAAGACTGATGAGTGGAAAAGCAGCAAAAAAAGTTGATAAAAGAAAGAAGCATTCCCCCCTGTGGCAAATCTGTTTTTCTCCTGTCTGACTTTATTTTATTCTACCATATTAAAGGGTGCATGCATGGCTAACATTTTTTTAGCATTCATCTGAACAAATGTAACTAGTAAAGCTGCAGAGAAATTGAAAGGGAAATGCCTTACCTTCTTTTCACATTCTACAGAAAATATTAGACAATGTGTTTGGCAGACTGAAACTCCAGGGTTAGAAGAAAAAGGGTATTTCCCTCCTGAAATGTCAGGAGATTCTCCAAAGGCCTGCAAGACCATAAGGGATTCAGATTGCATTAAAGTATAGGAGGGAGCTGGGCTCCCAGCTGTCATTTGAATTTGAAATCTCCCATGTGATCATAAGGCTCTATTCAAATATGCATATGCATATTTACCTCATAAAGTCCAGAGATACTCAGAGTAACTCCCAAAGCAGCTCTGCAGCACACAAATTGATGAGCATGCTCCACAACAGACTGGAGTTCTTGTTATGATCTGCAGGAGCAGATCCAGGCACCACTAAATGATTAGTGCATAAAAAAGACAGAGAATACATTTAGAGAACACTGAAAAAAAAAAACCAAACATGTCTGTTGAGAAGCAAGCTGGGATTCAGCACCTGAAAAATTATTCTCAGGTGAAAATACACATCTTGTGAGTTCCAGAACTTCCAAGTAAATGTGATTCTTTTCTAACACGCAGATTTTCCTCTAGTGCATCAGTAATAATCTCATTTAAAAATTTCTGTGGTGACAACTGAAGTTTAACCACCCAATTAAAATTGGAAAAATACATTTCTATGATTTTTAAAAAGAGAGAATGAAATAGTCATTCCACACAAACCCCTATAGAGCAGTGTCCAGTATTAAAGAGTTTGTACACACATCACCCCATCCTTTCACCCCTGGAAGGTTATGCAGGTGACCTTGACCACTATGCCCTGCAGGCACCCTGCAAGGGAGTGTCTCCTTGCATGACAGATCTCCAGTTCCAGCCAAATGCATGTTGGCCAAGTGGGCCACACAGTTCAGTCTACTCTGCAGCCCTCAGATAAATCTTGTCCACCTATTACCAAGCAGAAGGTTTGAGAGCAGACTGCCCTCTGATTCAAACTATGCATGAGGAAATACTCATCCCCTCAAGTGCCTAGCTTGGCCACCCCATATTCCCACTGCCCTGGCAGTCAGTGCTTATCAGACCAGATAGGAAATGGCCTTTCCTGCAAGTCAGGCAGGCAAGATCTATGAGCACCAAACAGAGATGCATGGAGCCTGAATCTAAGAGCACACCTGGGCCTCAGGGCACAACTGGACCATGTTAACTAATGAATACTACTGATAGAATCTATGAATTTACTGATGATGTGTGTTATTTATTTGTGCTAATTTATGTTTTAATTTCTATTGTCCTTAGAGAAAAAATGTTGACTTGTTTTATTTGCCTATATTAAATGTATCCTGATGAGTCTTTTTTTTCCCAAAGTAGTTCAAAGTATATTAAAGTATATGGGACTTGCAAAGAAAGTTGTTCACATAAAGAGTAAGACCTTGTTTTCCCTCAGGAACTTGCCAAAGATCAATAATTAATCTACCATAACTACAAAAACAGCAGACTACAGAAAGCAGCAGAGAACAACACAAAGTGATGGTGAAGAGGAGTGAGACAGCTCTCCCTATTGCCCTGAAACCCCCTAAGAGAGAGAAGAGAAAGCAAAGCTACTCTGGGAACGAGCAGAGCAGAGGAGGCAAGTCTCCAAGATACAAGAGATGCAGAATGCAGAGGTCTCTGAGCTTGAACACCATTGAAAGGGAATACCGTGCTCACATTAGACTCTGATGTTCCATAAAGGCTTAAAATACAAGATCTTGCTGAGACCTTCTGGACTGAGCAGACAGTCTGTGCTGTGAAGAGTTCTTACAGCCAGAGATATGTTCTCTGCCCCTGCAGCAGAGAACATATATGGGATCAGGCTGCAGACAGGTTTAAAATTAAAGCACATCACCTCTTCTGCTTAAAGAGGTGAAAATGAAGCATTTTCACCTCTTTAAGCAGAAGGTGATGTGCTTGAAATTTACCTGGGTGCATTTTTTTGACATTTCATCAAAACAAGTGAAAATAAAGATGTATGCAGAACATATTCTCTGATCTGCAATGCCAGTGCAAACAGAAGAGAGATGTGAAGTAGTCTGGGTCAGGCTATTTCTGGAATCAAACCTTATTTCTGCTCAACACACTGAATTCCTTTCACATCATAAATGCTCCTACAGAAAAGAATTGGGTTTGGATTTATTGTAAATGAGTGTGTACCAAAGTGTATATATAGGTGTTTCCTGTCAATAACCCACACAATTATGCAATAATAAGCCCAGGCTGAACTTGACATGAAGAGCCATTTCTGGAAAATACTTTCTCCTCCTTTATATCTCCATGTTGTTTCTCCCTTTTTAAGAGAACTTTCGTGAGCACTTGAATCTTGGGAGATAGCTGTCACTGGTAAGAAAAGTTTGTTATATTCTGCACAAATCTGCTTTTTATCTCTCTGCCCACCCTGTCATTTAATTTAATATTTCACTTGTAAGTAAACAGAAGGTTAATACTTAAGAAATAAGAACACAACAACATAACAAGAAATTCTACAAAAATCCATCTGAAACATTTTCACAGGGGATGTTGCATAGACTTACAAAATAAGAAATGAAGAGCTGGGAGCCAGGAACAAGCAACTAATTCTCATTTCAGTCCACCTTCAAATCCTCCTAGAGCAAGACCCAAGGTGGAACAGCTGATTGCCTAAAGGGGAAAAAATTACTATCTCACATTTATGACCTTTTATTATTACCAGGTAGTTTGTTCAATATTAACTCTTCCCCATCTAAGACCACTGGAAATATCACACTCTCTGGGACTGAACAACCTATTTGAATCCTTTTTTCTGTAACATTCAGAGATAGGGTGGGGGCGGGGGAGGGTGGGGCAGAGAAGAAGAAGATGAAGAAGAAGGATTTGCCACACTAAGGTTTGTATGTAAAACATAAAAAGAAAAAAACCAAATGGTACAATTTTCAACTGTTATGGATCTGTCTCCAAGAGACCAAGGAAGAGGGGAGGATACAGATTTCATTAGCGCAGTCTTGAATTCTTCATCACACTCCATTAAAAATTGAGACAAGGAAATAGCAGCTTCATAACAAAATCATGAGGCTATGGATATCCGTTTTTAAGGCCAGAAGGCACTTTTACTTGAATATACATTGTCATGATCATTAAAGGATCAGCTCATTGAAAATAAGGCAGAAATAATCAATGTTTAATCCTAGCAATGCTACCCATCTAACTATTTCAAAGCAAAACTTTCAAAAGTATCTGTCTTTGCAAGTGGTTGAAAGTGATTTCTATGAAGGGGGGTAGGGAGAGGGAGAACAGGAAAAGAACAGCCTAATGTTTCTAACCTTTCTGTAAGTATGTAGTAGAAAGGGCTGTCTGGGTGAGTCACTGTGTGGGTGCTGACAGAGCGCAGCTGAGTGGAAGAACAGCGGGGGCAGAGGGAGATTACGTGAACTCATTGATGACTGCTTACATAAAGAGGAATTACTACACAGCAAGTGTTCTCTCTGTGCTACTACTGCCTTTCTGGAAAGTTACACAAAGCCCACCTTTTCTATTCCTTAAGTTTGTCTGCAATTGTGGTACATGTCAAACAGAGGTTTCTGTGAGTCATAAAATAAACTCTTGCACCTTGTACCCCTTTTTCTCAGTTTCCTATATTCTGTAACATGTCCCTCAGTAGAAATGTTATAGCAAAATGTAGCCATTTTCCATATTACAGCTACCTTTCTAGTGACAATTTTGAAATGCACTACCTTCCAGTGATAAAAAGCCTTGTTCCCTCTTCTTTTAAAGCTCTGGTACATTTTGGGACTATTTTTTTTGCAAACCTCTTTTCTCCATTAAGGTTTCTACAATTCTTTTTTATCCCTGCAGACTAAAAAATTCAGGACTATTTTTTGGACAAAGTTTCAATAAAATAACTGATTTGCTTGTTACTTTTATCATCCTTCCTCTTCAATCCCAGACAACTGTTTGGCAATTTGATTTGAATTCATGTCACTTTTTTTTTTTTGGTAAAGGTTAGCAAAATCTGGAATTACTGTACTCTACTATGTACCTGTCAGAAGATGTTCCTCATTGTCTATTACAAAAAGCATGTCATTAACTCCCAAAACACAGGATTATTAGAACATTTCTTATTTTATGGACACAAAACACATTCTTATAATGTTCAGATTTAACCAGGAACTGCAGGATTTATCACTATACTCCAAGCTCAAAATAAAACATAGACCCAAATATATTAGCATAATTTCTGAACCCATGAAAATCTCTTCATTCTTGCCACACTTTCTTGGTGAAATTAGTCATTGTTATCAGCAGAAGAAAACCATAAAAGTAATAGGAAATTAAATATGCCACAAACTGTAGATATTCAGACAAAAGAGATTCATAACATTTAAACAAAGTAGCATGTGCAGAACCCACAGTTAGTTTGATAAATAGTGCTATCTAGTTCTACTACTCTAGTTCTGACTGCTCAGCAACTTTAGGGTTTACAGTTTCCTATGATGGAGGAAGGTCCTGAGCACTATGCTAAAGGCTGGTCAGGAAAGTCAGGTCAAATGAAATGGCAGCTCCTTTCTTTGTGCAAGTGGAACTTAAGTAAAACTGAAGCAGTTCCTGCAGAGTGATACCAAAAATATTCAGGGTGAAAACCTTGATGAAAATAATTAGAAATTTTGAGCTCTAGGAACATTCTTGTTGAAGATCTAACAAACATTGAAACAAAGCTTCTAGAAAATTAGAACAGCATCTGCGTCAAGTCAATGGAAGACAGGATAAATATAATTTTAAAGTCTGCGGGATATGCAGAGCTGTTCTTGGTGCCAAAATCTCCAAGCTGCTCTGAATCTGCCACTTAAAGTCCCTGTCCAATTCTCCCTAAACTCTACCCACAAAGTCTTAAAATCCTCCATGTTTTTTTTCTAATCCTTTGCATCTTTCTAGAAGCACCTTGAAACCCTTATCAAGACAGTTTTTAGGAGCTGTACCAGGACATGCAGACAAATGACTCACATCTACAATGAACGAACAGAGTACCAACTTGGGGGAAAAAAGCCCATGTTTCATATTAATAAGAAGAGTTCTCCCATGCACATATTTGTAAAAAGCAATGAATAAGGCATGGAGGGCTGGGTCCAGAATTATATCATTAGCATTTTTCAATAAAAATAATTTCAGTTAATAGATGCTTTTTTCTCAATTAACTTGTATCACCTCAATATAAATAGGTGGACTTCATTATGTCACTATGTTTATAACTCTTTAAATGCTAGAAAGTAAGTCAGACAATTTTATTTCCATAAGTGTTTTCAAATCCACTTACTGGGTCAAAAGCTTTGTTATTTCTGCTTTACGTATAAACAAGCTTAAACACTCAGTTTAAATGATGTGGTTCAAAATCACATAGAAAGTTGATGGCACAGTCAGATTTTCTGATCCTTAGCTGACCAGATTTTTCCTCTTCTGAAAATAACACGTTTAATAATATAATGATCATATTGATTAGCTATTATGATCAAAATATAAATGTCTGCTGTTCCAGATGGCAGCCTCACTAACCTGCTCAAACATGTCTCAGGAGAAAAAAATGTTTGCCAGTGCTCTCTATTCCATTACTTTCATAACAGGAGTATAAAAATAAAAGCTTTTCTTCCTCTAGAAAAACATCATCACAGGCATATGTCATAGAAGACTAAGTTAGAAATACTTTGCATCCTCACTGAGTAATGTGGAAATGGGAGTTTGTGAGGCTGGGTGTTTGCTGGTAGCTTCTAAGGGAAAGTAATTAATAAAATATGGCATGTACCTGTTGCACTGGGACTTGAATTGCCACTTGAAAAGTGCTAAATTAAAATAAAGGAAACAAATTTACCCAAGAATTATTAAATATAGCCCTTAGGAAAGAAAAGGCCCACCAAGCTTGTTGATAATGTGTCTGACAGAGGAAAAAACAACTAAAAGTGTCGAAAAAAAACTTACAAAGGGCCTGATCCAACACATAAAAACACTACACATGGAAGTTGGTGTCCATGATATCTTACTGCATAAAGTTGGTCTTGTCTATAAAGAAGACCTTATTTTCAGGCTGGACAAATTTAATCTACAGTGCACTACTTTGCAGTCTAGACTGGACTGTGGGAGGGAACTGTCATTTCTTTATTGTAGTTCATCCTGATGAGGGAGAAGGACAGAAAATGGAGTTGGCAGAAGAGAAAGCCCAGTACCATCTGTGACCAGCCTGTATAACACAAGTTAGTGCTATAACTAGAAGCAGTGCAGGACAGAGATGAGTTTCAGAGGGCAGAGAAAAGTTGATTAGAATCTGCCTCATTGTTGACTTATTCAGATGAGATCAAGTCCTGGAGTTACATATGCTACCCCCAGGATTTCCCCAAAGATTTATACCTCAGGACATCTTCCTCCTTTCTGCATCTGGATTTCTGGAACCTTCCTCCACTGTGCTTTGCCTGAGGAGGACGAGGGCTATTATACTCTACTCCAAAGGAGGGCAACACCTTTCCCTTCCTCCCCTGCCAGTATGGCAGAGGCAGCTTGGGCTGAATCATTCTTTGGAAGCATAAGACTTATCAAAGGTAGCCCTGGTATGTTTACCTGGTCACTAAAACACGAGGTTGCAAACATGTCCTTAGAAGACAGCGGTTTATATGTCCTTAGAAATGAGCTGGTTTAATGAGGGTCCAGGCACTGTACAGGTTAGAGACTAACATGGCAACCTGCCCAGGTTACTGTGCAGGAAGGGAGCAACAGATTGAGCTGGCCCGTGGAGGTGCTGACCCTCCTGCCACTGAGCTTTCTCACTTGCTAGAATAAAAATAAATCAGCCTAAAGAGCTCTTCATTCCAACAAATCAACTCCCTGACACGCAGGCCAAACTACCCCTTTGGGCAGGCTGCCCACCCTAATTTGTCTGAGCTCTATGAAAAAGGATCTACCTTTAATCACATTTTTCACCTATGTTGCCAACGGAGTTTTTTAAAAAAACAAAATACAACCAAACCAAACCCCAAAAAACTTTGGGTTTCATACACGTAGCAGTGCATAAAGAAATGGAAGGTATAAAAAAACATACTAGGATAGAGAAGAAAATGGTATAACATGACTAGATGAAAGACAAAAGAAAGAAACATCCCATTAGAAAGCACCAAAACATTACCAAATACTAGGAAAGTTATTTGATAAGAAAAGAAAGATAATTTTCAAAATACAAGGTCTTTTTCAGTAAGTTCAGCAAATTTTAACATCTTTAACAATATTTACCAATTTAACTTGCTTAGGTGACTTAAGGAAAGAGAAGTTTAAATCATACCTTAACAAGGTCACAGCATCAAACATAGTGCATATACTGACAGCCTGCTACATCTTTTTAGTCATTATTGAGCTAAGGAATATTTAATTTTAGCTACAGGATAGAAAAGTTCTCTCATATGTTTGTTACTCCAACAAAGAGTTTAAAGATTTCACCTGAACATTTAAAGTTGTTCCCATCATTTCTTACAGGTCTTTTTTGGTAAAATATCATTATATCGCTTAGCTGTGTGTTTTTATTTTTTGACGTCTCCAGTTTGAAGAAACAGCACATGATAAAAGTATAGACTAAGAACATTCAGATCATTACTCACACAGCAAACCAATACAATTCATTCTATTGGATGCTACTGTCAAAATTGAACCATGTAAGGAAGTTATTTTAACCTCTCTTTCCAAGACCAGGAAAGGAGAATTATAGCTTAGTAAACAAATGATTCCTAAAACAAAAACTTAAGAACAACCTGTTATCGATCATGGGATGACTATAAGCCAGCAATTAGATTTACTATGGAAAATGTTAGATATGTTCCTTGATGTAACTGGAAAGGTATTTTGAGTTGAAAAAGAGAAAAATTATCCGGCATCCTGAGACATCTGGCATACCAAGTGTATTCTGGGACATTAATATTCAAGAAAAAAAAAAAAACAAAAGGGAATTTACACTGGAGCAGTAGCAGAGAAGGGCAATCAGAAATTCATAAAAATGACAAGTCTGTCCTGCAAGAGTAGACTGCAAATGCTCAATTTCATCACATGGGAATGCAGATGAAATATTACTGCTAGCTCTGCCTGTCTATGAAATTACCAGATAAAAGATAATAGATAGATTTACCATGCATGTGTATAAATGGGTAGTAAATTGCATTTATGAAGACTAATTATCAGTGACTAACTTTCTGATTAGTGGGTTACATCAAGAGGATTCTGGTCTACTCTGGGCCTGAGGCTTGCCAGATTTACCTCAATGGTTTCGAAAGGAAGAGCAAAAAGTGCTCATTTAATCTGCAAATGCAGCAGGTTAGAGGGGTGGCAAATGTAGTGCATAAGAGGAAGAAAATGCAAAGCTATCTTGAAAATGGAAGAATTGGTCTGGGCTAAGAAGATTGTAATTCAGTAAGGGAAATAAAAGACCCTGCACATAGGTAGGAATAATCATTTGTTTAATGACCATAGAAGGAATTAATGTAATTGATATTGCAGTAAGGAGCTAAGACATCATTGTCAATCACAAGCTAAATGTAAGACTAAAATCTGTTTAAAACTCCATATGGGAATGTAGCAGGAGTATTGTCTGCGAGATGAAGCAGTCCTTTATCAGTAAGGCCTCAGCTGGCATACAGCTAATATAGTTTAGGAAGGATACAGTTCAATTAAAGGGAGGCTGAAAGACACTAAAGAGAATTTTTAGATACCTGGAAAAAATATCTTATAAGAAACAGCAGAAGAATTCAGATTATTTAGTTTAGAGAAGGGACATTTTAGGAGAGATATGATAATAG
This sequence comes from Leptocoma aspasia, assembly GCA_013399835.1. Classification (NCBI taxonomy): domain Eukaryota; kingdom Metazoa; phylum Chordata; class Aves; order Passeriformes; family Nectariniidae; genus Leptocoma; species Leptocoma aspasia. The sequence goes on from VXAX01004431.1 coordinate 160,133, forward strand.
TCCTTAATATTTGAAATGTAGCTCTACTCAGAAAAAGGATAAATATTTTCCCACATTCATCAAAGATGGAAAAATAAGTAAGGAATTTAAGAAAAAAAATGCATATTTAGAATTAATATTGAGAAAAAATATCTACCAATAGGATAAGGAAGCATCGTAACAAAAAGTCTTTATGATTCTGTTGCTGGGCTGCGAATATGAGAATTATTTGTCAAGACTGATATAGACAATATTACCACATTCCAGTCCTTCCCTACTGCACTTACCCTGTCGTCTCAGCAGACTGCAGCTCTGCACCCTACAGCATTGACCCATCACTGACCAAAGTCAGCCATTATGGAGTAATGTGAAGTGAAAGTCGTGCCTGGGTTTGGGAAACAGTTGTATTAATTCTACAAACTGATTACCAGCAAAGAAGAAAGATTTCCTCTGGATTCTTGAACACTATCCTTGTTATATTTGGCTTTTCCCTCATCTTCTGATGTCTCGGCCTCTGCCAGAGCACTGGATGAAACAGCCCTTCTTGAGAGCTCAGAGCCCAGAAGAATTGCTCCCTTAGGCTTTCTTTAGTGCTTGCTGCTGCCTCCATTTCTGTGCCACTGGTTCCCCAGGTGACAATCCTGCCATGGACAACAGTGCCAGCCTGTGAGCTTAACTCCTTGGTACCATCAAGAACTCTTCTGGAAGCACTGACAGGGTGCTATGCAGCAACATAGGAAACCCTTTTCCTAAAGAGTGTGGCTGGCTAGTACCCCAAAAGGCTCTCTGAAGTGACAGTGCCTGAGTGTGCTGACAGCTGCAATTAGCATTCTTTTTAAAATCTTCATTAGGGCTGTGGGGACAAACTCTAATTCCTTCGGCAATAGGTGTTTGCATGTTTCTCCAGTTCTCTGTGATGGCTGGACTAGTGGATCAGTGTCTTTTGATGTTTTTCTCTGACAAAACAGTCCTGACATCACAGACAGGAGAATCATCTCCTACAGAGATAAACCTTGCTTTTAGAAGGGGTTAGAACAATCATTTTGCTTTTCCTGTTCTCCTGCTAGAAACTCCCTTTCTGTCTATCTCATTTGCACATAAACCTTTATGAAAACACCCATGTGGTGGCATGCCTCACAGTCATACAAACAGTATGGATCTTTCTTAATCTTCTACGCACCCATTTTCTGAAGTGATTGTGCCAGCCACCGTGGAGCCAAAGGCAGTTAACAGCAAGGAACACAAGCAGCAAATTAGAAGCATTTTCTGGGTACTTGCAATGAATATTCTATTTCTTCAGCATCTTTGTCTTCCACATGGAGCAACAAATCTCCAGCTGGGAAAAACAGTGCTAGTGTGTTGTCCTCAGAGTAACAGTAGTGATTTATATCAACTGAGGACCAAGCAGAATTCATAGAAGAAGAAAGAGAGACATTAAGTTTGCACACTGAACACTAAATCTAGGCAGTTTAACACTGGCTAGTTATAATAGTAACAGAGATTTCTTTCTCTACCAGTGCAACTGTTGTCCAGTCTGGAGGGGTCATTTCCTGTAGGATCCCATGCTGGGAGGGAGCTCAGGGGGGAGACAATGCCTCCCCAGCACAGAGGTTAGCACTGCTCCACTCCAGAAAAAAGTTAGGAGCACAACAAAGGCATCCTACAGGACCCATCCTTTTTTCCCAGGTACCTGTCAACAAACAAATTTGCAGCAGTTGACATAGATAGATGCAGTGCTATCTTATAGCCCCTTTTGCATCCCCTGTTCTTTTGGCCACAAATGCTGAAGAGCTTCTTTGGGATGCTCAATCATGTCTCTCTTTCCAAAATTCAAAGAATTTGTGCAGGAAACACATAACACATAGGAGGTCTAGGCAGAAACTTTGCTTAGAATACAGGTTCCCTACCATGAAGTAGCTAAATGGTCTGCAAGTCTCTAATTTCCAGATGATCAGAAAAGCTGATACACTGTTAAAGTCTTTCCCTGTGACTTCAGGACTCTGTTTTGTCATATGGTTTACACTTATTTGAAGAAGTATCTCATCTCCAAATGTGCAACATTATGGTTTTGTGGCTAGTGGCATCCACATTCCAGAGCAAACAAGATTACACTGACAAACCCTCTATTCAAATGCACTCTTTGTCACTGTTAGATCTATCTTAAACTGCATTTACAAACCAGATTGTCATGCCAATCACAGCTAAGAAAATTTTCTTATGAATATGAACTTTCTACCTATCTGGGTGAACTGTGTTTTGTCTGAAGGACAATACATCTTAGACCAGCATGCCATTGTTAGCAGATATTTCAGTGGGTCACAGATTTCCAGTACAACTTCCAGTGTTTGAAATTCCTGATAGCAGCGTGGGGAAACACTTGCATGGATAATATCTCAATATTTTTGTCAGATAACTAAGTATTTCAAAATGAACTCATTGAAACATCCCTGCAAGGTTAATAACAGTGTAATTAAGCTAGTGAAATACATCAGTCTGCTTAGTTGGTGTGAAAGTGAACTGCACTTGACTGACATATATTATGCAAAAGAAATTGAAATAGGAAAAGGAATGCACTGCCATGGGAGGTACTTTTAGCTGCAGTGAATGAGAGCTAAACCTGGTGACATAACCTCAGTAAGAATCCAAGGCTTCTTATGTAATTTGAAAGAAGAGAAAATAATGAATTAGTGGAAAACACATTGTAGGATGCCCAAAAGAACACAAAGCAAAGAGGCACATTTAGGCTGTTATGTCTATTTAGCTACAGATGTAAGATTAACAACTGAAACTGCAACTCTAACTGCACATACTGCATAAAGGAGGCTTCTATAACATTGTCTACTTCTGCAGGCTCCTGGGGAGATACAGTTTTGCATCAGAAGCATCAATTAGAAGATCCATCATCCAGTGTGTTATTCAATCCTTTGGCAATAAAAAAAAACCAAACAAACAAACAAACAGCAGCCTTCCCTGTTTATCTGATTCCTATAAAAAAGAAAGTAACCACATCCACTTAAGAAAAGCCTTTTTTTTCTTGGAGAATAGACAATAGACCACTCTTCTCCTAATCTTTTCCTTTGAATGAATGCTGGGACTGTTCTTCCCATTGTTCTCATCCTTGTATGCCTGTCTCACCCAGCTGGATGTCAGGAAAAAGTAGGGTGGATATGTCTCCCTGGTGGGTGGTCTAACAAAGAACAGTGTTGTGCAGCTGACAAAGAAATGGGTTCATGGNATTTAATTTATTGGGAATGTGTAAAAGCAAGAAAATACCATGCAGCTGCATGGTGATTGATACTGCACTCTGCAACGCTCACATTTGTGCCTAGACACCTGGGACCATTTGTCTTTACCCAGTGACAGTTTTCCTTACAGTAACTCAAGCTAAGGAGAAAGGATTGGTCAAAAGGCAGACCTGTTAGAGTAACAAATGACCTCTCCCCCAACATGTCTTTTCAAATCCAAGTTAAATTCCAGACAGGTATGTTGTGGTGGTTGTTCCTTGGACATAAGAACTTTGACTCCAGTATCAGAAGGCTTAAGATAGTTTTATTATGATTGACTCCATGTTCATGACNAAAAGAAATTGAAATAGGAAAAGGAATGCACTGCCATGGGAGGTACTTTTAGCTGCAGTGAATGAGAGCTAAACCTGGTGACATAACCTCAGTAAGAATCCAAGGCTTCTTATGTAATTTGAAAGAAGAGAAAATAATGAATTAGTGGAAAACACATTGTAGGATGCCCAAAAGAACACAAAGCAAAGAGGCACATTTAGGCTGTTATGTCTATTTAGCTACAGATGTAAGATTAACAACTGAAACTGCAACTCTAACTGCACATACTGCATAAAGGAGGCTTCTATAACATTGTCTACTTCTGCAGGCTCCTGGGGAGATACAGTTTTGCATCAGAAGCATCAATTAGAAGATCCATCATCCAGTGTGTTATTCAATCCTTTGGCAATAAAAAAAAACCAAACAAACAAACAAACAGCAGCCTTCCCTGTTTATCTGATTCCTATAAAAAAGAAAGTAACCACATCCACTTAAGAAAAGCCTTTTTTTTCTTGGAGAATAGACAATAGACCACTCTTCTCCTAATCTTTTCCTTTGAATGAATGCTGGGACTGTTCTTCCCATTGTTCTCATCCTTGTATGCCTGTCTCACCCAGCTGGATGTCAGGAAAAAGTAGGGTGGATATGTCTCCCTGGTGGGTGGTCTAACAAAGAACAGTGTTGTGCAGCTGACAAAGAAATGGGTTCATGGCTGAGGAACCTGAGGCAGATGCTTAGTTAAAAGCCAGAAGAGCTGTTTGGGTTTGACACATCCTTGAGAAATTCTTTTTGTTGAGAAATACATTTGATGTAGGTAGCTCAGTGTACAGCTGTAGTGCCAGTTGCAGACTGAATTCTGGATGCCAGGAACCCAAGGCAAGAAAACATGAACAGTTGCAGACCCTTGTCATCCAGATGACCTGACAGAACAGGAGCCAATGACTCTGAAGGAAGATCCCACACATTGGCATGAATAGATTGTGAGAGTATAAAAGCCAGGGGTTTCTTTCGTTTGGGATCTCTCCTCAGAGTCAGAGGAATCTGACTGTCAGCCTAATTGAACAGACAGGAAAGTTTCCTTAACAANATAAGAGTACAAGTACTTCGTACAAGAATGCCTAGACCTCAGTGATAACAACTCTGTGTATCATTGGTTGAAAGAGAGATAGAGACACCCATATCTCTCTATTGTGGAGCAGGGCAGTAAACAACGAAGCTGTGGCCTTGAGCAGGACAAAGCTTAGAGAGATATGTTTACGAAATCTCTCTTTGAGAAAGTGATGTTTCTCTTGGGAATAAAACCTAGCAAGCTTGCAGTATGAAAGTCCAGAAGCCCAGTAGGAAAATTACCACAAAGGTAAAACTTAGGAGCTGGAAATTTTTGAGGCAAAAGCTATATTCCTAGATTTTTCTTAGGAGGTCTGCTGCACCATACTCCTTTAAGCAGGGGAATAAATTCCCACTTCCTCTCCTGTCCTTCATTTTGGTTTCTCACCTACAGCCTCTCATCTTGTAGCAAAGCTTATTCTCTCCCCTTGTGCAAAAACTCTCCCTTGATGGAGGCAGTTTAGTTTCTAATGAAGGCACCTCTTCCCCTCTCACGGAGTTCACTTTCAGGTTTTAAAAGCAAAATAGGACAAAACATTTTTACCTTGAAGCTGTGAGACAACCATCTCCTACCGAATAATGGATTGTACCTAGTCAAAGAAAGTCAGCTTGCTTCATAACAATTCTACTCTCTGGAAAAGCACTATCTAGCATGATATCCTGGAAGTCACCTGGCAGTAACTAGAATCTCCTTCTTAGATTTATGTCATAATAATCATCTTTAGCACTTTGCTACATATCTGTTGCACATGCATTTTATGTATTTTTCATCTTTCTTTTTTTTTTTTCATCCTGGAACCACAGTATAGCCCTCAATTTAATTGAAGAGGTTGCACTCTTTTCTTTCACCCTGTAACAGTGGCATTCAAACTGCAGCTGGGAAAAAGGAATATGCAAAAATAGTTATTACTGAAAAAGTTCTGCTAGCACAATCATCTAGCTCTAGCACTAACTAGATAATGCATTGGTTTTGAATAAAAAAAGTGTCAAAAAAGTGTAGAGAGAGGTTTAGAAGCTCACTAATTTCAGGTGATGTTTCACCAGGCTGACTTCTCAAACTCTTCAAAATGGCTAACTGCCACTAAATCATTAGAACTATGCTGCTTTACATGAGGTGAAGGGTGACGTGCCCACGTCCAGGAAGATGTATTCTTTTTTTCATACAGGTGGGGAGGAAGTGTAAGAGTAAAACTAATAAAAAAAGGGTCAAAATACACGTGCTAGAATTCTGCTTTTATATCCTCAATATCTGCTGATTTCTTTAATAACAACAGCATTCAAGAAAAGGCTAGAAATTATTCACTCTACTGGTAATCAAAACCAAACAAAATGCAAGCTGACTTTTAGTTTAGTTACAGTATCCATTTAGTTTATCTATAGTATTGATAACTTCTTCCGAGATTCGTGACCAGGATAAAAGCCCAAGAGAGAATATTTAGCAAAAGATGAAATAGAAATGTTGCAGGAGAGAAAACGCTGGGTAGTAGAAAACAACTGACAGCATTCTGCAGAGGCTGGAGAGATTTTTACACTTTCTGCATGTTTCTATTTCTGCAATTCGTGGTATTACTAGATGAACGAAGCAAACAGATATTTACATTTATAAGTCAAAACATTTTTTAGTTAAAGTGTCTGTCAGGTGTAATCAGTTATTTTATAACAATAATGTGGTTAAACACTCATGCCACTGGAGTCAACCAGTGCGGTCACATTGGTTTTAAGGTGATTTTCACCTCACAAGTGCTTATGTGTTTACTGCTGAGCTCCGCTGACAGCAGCAGAGGTCTAGATTATGTATTCAATAAATGCTGTTCATGGCTTTGCCTAGTAACTATCCTCGTGGCCTATGCCACGAAGAGGAAAAGAGTCTCTCCATAGCCAACCCTCTCTCTCTCCATATGGCAGCTTACATGGCCGCCAAGTTACAGTTTTTCTTTTAAGCAAACACTTTTCCATTTTCTTGTTTCTCTTCCCATATACCAGCTGTCTATAAAATGAAAATATGCTTATTTCTCCCTTCATGATCTATTACACAGGCCTAAATTTGGTATAACTCTGTTCCCTGGGTGGCTACTTGAGACAGACACACTGAAGAAATGTTGTGCCTGTGAATTGCATGCAGATTGTGGCTATTGGCATGCTTTTTTAAGATGCTATACTCAGATTTGGGAAGCAAGGAAATCACCGCTGTCCTCAGGAGAGAGGGTCCCTTTCTAGCCAAAATCAGCGCCTTGAAACTGATTGTTTTCTGGTTGCCACCCAGTGGGAGAAGAATTTTATTTTTAGACCTTTGATCAAATTCCATTGGTATTCATTGGAATGAATTTCTTGATGGCAGTAGCACATTCACGTATTCATCAGCTTCCATGTGGGAAATTCAGGCAGATTTAACTGCCTTTACATTTACCCAACCAGCCATCAAGTCCTCACATCCTGCTCCCTCCAGGAAGTACCCTCTGCCCACAGTATAAACAGGTTACACCACTTTAGTCTCCATGTCCACACAGTGTCTGTCCAGGAATTGGTAATCATTGCACAGAGAAAAAGAAGAAGCCTAGTACTTCACTGACCCTTGTGTTTTTCTGTGATTTACAGCAAGGTATGCACCTGGCCAAGCTAGGAATGGAGACCCACCCCTTCCCAGAGCTGTTAGACGATCTGAGAAGGAAAACCTCACTTAAAGTGTTAAATATTCTATGTGAGTTTACCATCTATGCACAGCCCAGTAAGTACAGAGGTATTTAAGGCAGAAACACAAATAAATACAATACAAATAATGTATTTGTATTGTAAAGCCAGAAACACAAATAAAAACAATACAAATTAAGAGTAGCAATTGTAGTTTGACTCTTCACTGGCTATTTTTCTGTGTTCAGCTGGCATCCTGCAAGATCAAGGACTGTCCTCCATACCAAGTGCTAATACTCAAAAGTCACATCACGGGCATGTCCTTAGTAGCTCTTCCTCCATGGTTCAACATACCTAAGAACTGCTGCTAGACTCAAATGACCAGCTAGTTTATTCCTTCATCCTAAACCAGAATAAATTGTATTTTATTCCTGACAGATATTTATACAACTTGTTCCTAAAAATAATTTCCAGAGTAGGATGCTTTTCTCAGGCAAACAATTCCTGAGATTTACTGCTAGTAGATTTTAATGACCACTGCAGTCAGCTAGCTGAGACTTTTATACCTTCATTAGGACCAAAAATTTCCAAATTATCTTCAGCTTAGAAAATTTGGGGAAAAGAAATTAAATGCCTCACCTAGGCTTCACACTTCTTTTTTTTTTTTTTTACCAGTTATTCAGTGACATTTTCCTTTTTCACAACCATATGCAAAAAACATTATTTTAGGGGAGATATCTGCCATTAGGATCAAGAGTAGAGGTGAGTACAGTTTTTAAATAATGTATTTAGAGATTACAAAAATTATCTTTATTGCTACTCCCTACTGTTGCCATGGTTTCTGAGCACACAGCAGTATTATTAATGTTAACACTTCTAATAAATACCTGCTGTTCCCTGTTGGTCAGTGTTTTCTGGATTTATTTGCTTCCCTAACAAAACATTAACAAAACCACAGATTGCAATTAGTGTTATGAATGATTTAAAATGCTGCCTACCTTTTACTCTTCATTTAACATTTAATTTTATTTAAAAAATCATCGAATGGTAGGTAGGAATCAAAACAATCCCTCAACCCACATTTCTGAGTGCATATACTTCTCGTAGGGGAGACTAACTAATAAGTGGGTAAAAAAAAAAGCCAAACCAAGCAACAAATAAAAAATTCAATAAAAAACCCAACCCAAACCCAAATTAAAACCAAAGCAGAGTTATTATTTCATAACAATTACGTTAGACAGACCTCTGAGTATGAAGAAAAAGCATACTTTTCCCTACTGAAGCAACAGGAATTGGAGAGGGGGAGAATAAGGATATGAAAGCATTTTTTAAATCCCTACCCTTAATGTGTTTAAGACTATTTACAACTTATTCCTTCACACCAGCATTGCCAACTTAAGACAAGAAGTGTTTATGAAAAGAATCATGGACCACCCTTCTCAAAACAAACTTCATCTTAGCCTGATGGAAAATATTATAAAGATCAAAACAGGACATTTTCTAAGAAATTACTTTTTCACTGGAAAATGCTGATTCACTGACAATGAACTGTGATGAAGGAAAAGATTTAATTGACAATTTTGTGCAAGAAACAATTTAAATGCCCTATTTAAACTGAATCGTTCCAATAAATACAAAGAAACCATATTTTTTTCCTGTGCTAGCAAACTCAGATTTCTTTCAGGATCACTTCACACCTCACAATGAAATATTTTTGATTCACTGGGGCCATGCTTTCCAATCATATGATAATTGGGTGGAGCAATTTTGGCCAGTTCTGATCTTTTGTACTAGTTTCTGTTTTTAAAGCCTTCTTTAAAGGAGGCTTCTGCCATGCTTATATAATGAAGGACTTTGTTACATGCATTGCCACTGATGGTAACTATTCTCAATTACTTTCACTGCTTCCACCCTGCATTACCCACCCTGGGACATGAAAAACAGCAAGCACAAGTGAAAGCTGCTAACTCTTGGATAAGAAAAGCACTTATTCAAAAGAAGACTCAATGAGACTTGAGTTTTGTTTTGTTTTTAGTACTATTGCCTGTCTCTGTGTTATCGACTTTTGAACCTGCTGCCAAAATGGAAGATTTCAGCAAGGAGGATAACTGAACCATATTGAATTCTCTCATCAGGCAGATTGATTATTTTAGTGCTGCAATCAAGGAAATTATTGGAGTGTGAAGGTGCACCTTGTTAGGCAGCAGAGAATCCTTAGGGCACACTCATATATATTTTAACCATGAGAAAAACTTCAGTCTGAGCTGCTGTCTTCTCAGTTGGTACCTCCTCAACTTGATGAGCTTTGGGACACAGTCTGTATGATCCTACTTCCACAATTTCACTGTTCATAAAAGGATCTATTGGAGCTATTAAACTTTTTGCTTGTGGTTACTAGAAAACAGTGCTGGAAGTTACTGGGAAACAAACACTTCCTATATGGGAAAGCATTCTACTTTGACAAAGAGACACATGGGGAATGGAAAAACACAGAATAGTGCTGATGTGAATAACTTCTGGTGACTTTTAAAGCTATAATGATGCCTCCTTTTTTTGTCTCCCATAGAAATAGAAGGAAATTGCTGCTTTATAGCTGCAGTAAACCAAGCAACAGATGAAGATGTGCTAGAAATGGTAACAAGATGCGCTGTTCCCTGTGTGGGGACTGGGAGAGCAGATTCAGACTGCTGACGTGTATCCACAAAATGAGTGTGGAGGGCCCTGGCAGGCTCCTACCCATGAAAAAAATCCGAGCCACATCATCCAAACAGGAAGGAGCAGGTGCTGGAGCTGATTCTTGCTTACAGACACTGAGGATCTGAGGAGATGGAGCATTGCTTCTGTGGCAGCAAAAGAAAAGGCAGAGTTGTGTACTTTAAAAAAAATTAAAAATAATGGTGGCAGCTAAGTTATTACTCCACTGAAGAAATCTACCCCTGCATCACCAACACCAGATATCAGCATGTATGTTGTGGACTTTGGGACAGGCTGCTCAAATCTAATCAGATTTTGTAAACTGTGCTAACTGGTTTTATTTTCTGAGATATATCTGTCTATATATTTTATATAAAAAGTACATATTTATAAAACTCATACATTTTATATATTAAGCATATATGTATAAATATATATTCTTGTATACTTACTTATACATACATATATTAAAAAGAGAACACGTTAAAAAATGTTTATCTATTTGCTCCTTGGATAGTGCACTTTTAACGCACAGAAAATGTAGCTGTCAGAAGGAAAAATCATAACTCCCTCTGGCCCAGTGCATTTTTATAGTTAAATAAAACACCTTGGAATGGGCACGCATCAAGGGGTGCAAGAGTGCTCTAGAAACCTTGTGTTTATCTCAAGCCTATGAAATGGATTGTTCTGTTCATCAATTTGAGAACTGTCAGGAATTAGACACCTGGATTATTTACGTGGCGTTTCTTGAAATCTCTAAGAAAACTAAACGTGTTCTTTCCCTTTCATAATTCTCAGCAGTAGAGTAGTTCATAGAAGATAAATTAAGTCAGTTACAATTTTGCAATCCTGTTGTATTTTAATTACATCCTGGACAGCATCTGTCCTAGCACATTTTCTTCAAAAGGATTTGAAAATATTAATCATTAATTGAAATTTATTAAGTGCTTAGATGATAATTCATGACATGAAGAGACATTCAGCTAAGTCTCATCTGAACTGCTCCCTATAGCTGAACATAATGAAAATCAGTAAGCATTATTTTCACTGCTAAAGCTGGCAGATCTGACAATGCATTGTGTGAGCCTGTTTTTCCAGCAAGAATATGCTATTTTTCCAAAGACTCTAGGACTGTGCTAGAAAAAAGTACAGATTCAAGTACGAATTAATAAAAAAGCATGCACCGGTTAAGCTTTTTGACAATTTTTGTCAATTTTTGCAGTTGGTTTTTGTAATTAGTTGCATTATACCAAAATGAAGCTGTGCACTCTGACCATAATATCCCTCTTTTATCATGCACCTCCACTTGTCCTGATTACAAGGAATATGTAAATGTATGTTGATTATGTTTCACTGTGAAAGAGAATACAACTATTACAGAAAAAAAATATGTCTAGGCATTTTCAAAAGTGATAATTGTCATCTAGTTTTCAATAGAGGAAATTACCACTGAAAGTTCATACATGTGACCCTGGTCCTGAGAAATGCTTAGGCACCTCAGTATGGAGGGGGTCTACTCCCACAGCAGCTCATCTTGAGTGATTTTAGAATAATGACAAGCCAATTCCCTCCTTAACAAAATGGATGCATTTCTCCCTACTAAAGCTGTATCCAACATAAATGTTTCTTGCTGAGGCTGTTTTCATAAGAAAATCTTGCATGACTCCACAGATGGTGCATGTGTTTTTGTAAATCCATGAGGGGTTGCAGTGAAGTGCCATAAAATACAGCCCCTGGTAAAGCACCATAATTAGGTTCTTCAAGAAAGGGGTGAGTTCAGTTCATATCTCAACCTTCAATTCTTTAAACCTTTTTAACAGACTTCTCTCACCACAAGAAAGGGTGTAATCTGAAGAGTACACACCTCTGTTAGTCTATATGCACCCTTGAGGGACCTAGTTAAAACAGCTCTGACTGCTTGTTCATGAGAACTAGGGAATAATTTCTACATCTGAGCAGTCAAACAGCCAATACAAGTTCAACCAAGTGGTTCTCTCTTCTGATGGAGAATTTCAGTTGAATGTCAAAGCCACAGGAAAATCTTCCGTGTGTTCAGATTTTATGTGTGTCTTGTGCCCAATTATGTATTTCTAACTTAATGCAAACAGTCCCTCCCAAAGAAGACAAATGTGACACGGTTAGACAGACTGTCAGGCTGAAGTTTATTCTGATAACTAAACTGACACTTGCTAAGTAACATTCAATCTATGTGTCATCGTAATTTATACCGGTTCTTCTATGACCGAATGAGAGGTATTCCAGTTAACTTACAAGGTACAAAGGAAGGTTTAGGGATGTTCAGACTTGAAGGAGTACAAGTAGAATTTACAAGCATACTGAAAAATAATGAATATAGTTTGTTCTTGAACAAAGAGTTGAAGACAGATGAGACAATATAGCACTGCTATGCTGAATTTCCAGACAAATTATTACAAATTACTGTGGAAAAAAGGTTAGAAGACAAAAAACAACTTTGACAGAAAGAAATACACATCATGTGCTCAGTATCCTTACCTAATATAGAGGGGGAAAAAACATACCCACAAAGCTACATTATCTGTCTAAACAATCAAGGAGCACCAAACACATTGAACAACCCTAGACTTTCTGAAAGGGATCTATATTTGGATCATCACATGATTCCTTTTCACTTCTCCAGATTACAACATAATAGAGTATTATGGAGGTAGAAAGCACTGTAGCTCATACACTTGGCTCCCATGTTAAATGTTCCTCCTTTAGGAGCACATTTTAGCCAAGGGCACACCAGAATTTTCCAAGGTCAAGGTCTACTTTCAGTAGTTCCATGAGAGGAAGCTTATTGAGAGGAAGATACTATGTGCAGTATTTTTAAAGAGTTTGGCTTAGGCTGATAACAACTCTGACTCTAGAGAGAGCTGAAAACACAGAACATCCTGATCTGGAAGGGACCCACCTGTATCATGGAGTCCAACACTTGGCCCTGTGCAAGGCATCCCAAGAGTCACACCATGTGCCTGAGAGCATTATCCAAACGCTCCTTGAACTCTGTCAGCCTGGTGTTGTGATCACTTTCCTGGGGAGCCGCTTCCAGCACCCAACCACCCTCTGGGTGAAGAACAGTTTCCTAATATTCAACCTAAATCTCCCTGATACAACATTCCCTTGGGTTCTGTCACTGGTCATTGTGGAATCCCACTGGTGACTGGCCGCCAGTCTGATGGAACTACATTTACTCTTTGTGTCTGACCTATGAGCCAGTTACTTACCCAGGTTGGGTTTAGCTAGCTGTGTGTTGGACATTTTGTGCAGAAGGTTACTCTGAGAGACATTACCAAAAGCTTTACTGAAATCCAAAAAGATTACGTCAACTGGTTTCCCCTAATCAACTAGGTGTGTTACCTTGTCATAAAAGGAAGTTAAGTTTGACAAGCAGGACTTTCCTCTCATGAAGCTATGCTGGCTAGGACCAATGACAGTGTTGTCCTTCAGATGTTTTTTCAATACCTCCAAGGCTGATTTCTTCATATTTTTTCCAGTCACTGAAGTGAAACTGACAGGCCTATGGTTACCAGGGTCATCATTTTTGCCCTTCTTGAAAATTAGGATAATGTTAGCCAGCTCCCAGTCAACTCAAGATGCCTAAGGTTGTTCAGAAATTTTTGAGTCCTCACAATGACATCAGCCAGCTGTTTGAGTATTGTCAGATGAATCCTATCAGGCCTCATAGACTTTTAAGGATGCAGCTGAACCCTAAAAGGTACTGCACAAGGTTCTGCAGGTTCAGGGTCAACTGAAAGTACTGTACAAGTTCAGGGTCTACGGGGAGATTATCTTTTCTGCCATCATGGCCCTCCAGCTCAGGGAACTGACTTCCCCTTCGTCTGCCACCAGTATTGAAGACATGCAAAGAAACTATTAAATACCTCCGCCTTGTCCCTGTCCCTGTCTGTGGGGTGACCACCCTCATTCTGTAGTGGGCTGATGTTATTTTTACACTGCCTTTTGCCATTAATACATTTGAAAAAACTCTTTTTATTGTCCCCTACAGTTCTGATCAGCTTCATCTCCAAATGAGCTTTGACCATATGAATTTTCTGCCTAAAGTGGCAAGGACAATCTCTGTATTCCTCTCATGTCACCTAACCTTGCTTCCACTGGGCATACACCTTCCTTTATTTGCCTTATCTCCAAAAGAAGATCTCTACTCAGCCAAATCTGCCTTCTGAATTGACCCTTTGCCCTTTTACACTTTACTATCTGGTTTAAAGCTCTAATGATGAGCCCTGCTAGCTCTGCTGCTAAAATCCCTTTTCCTCTCTGAGAAAGATGCACCCCGTCAGGTGACACTAGACGAAGCTCTGCACATGGCCTGAACATTGGTGATGGATAAATAGTGCTTCCACTTAATGGCTGCCTGATCCCAGTTCACACCAGTGCAACCAGCAATTGAAGAACAGGTATACTCAGACCTCATTAGTGATGTAGGGAAGCAGAGAGGAAAGGTACAGCTGTGTTGAATAAACCAGGTCTTGATGAGACCTGGTCATTTCTCCACACCCATAAAAATCCAGTCACACAATCACACCACAACACCTTCAGTACTGTTTTTCACACTGGATCAATACAATCAGTTATAATCACGGTTCTTCTAATCATCCACAACTAACACTGACTGAGAGGAAAGGGGAAAATATGATAGTTTTCTTTTTTCAAAGAGGCCTGAGTTGACACAGAGTTGCACTGTTAGAGCTGTAGTTGACAAAAATGCATTTATGGATAGAATAAAGGTTACACAGTGAGATTCTGGTTGTGGCTTACATGCTATTTCTGTCTTCCCTGCAGTCACTACACATCAAGTGTACAGCAGCAGCTCTCTCTCCTTTTCAAACAAGTTTCTGTGTCCATATTACAATAAGATCAGCCATGTATTGTTGCAGAGGGCAGATTTAAAATACGAATAAATTGTCACAGCTGTGCGAAAGTCACTGTAATATTTTTTAAGAAAGGCTTAAGTGCTCAAGTAGATGAATTGATGTCATGGTTCTGAAGTCAATGAATTATGATGAATTAGTTAATGCAGGTTTTGTCGGCTGAGGGACTGTCCTCCTCCTCCCTTACTTACTGACTTCCTAATTTATCTATCACTTTCCAAGGTTGATCAGTCACATCAGAATGTAACACACGTGCAGAGAAAGTTAAAAAGCTGCATGTTAAACCTACCCGAGTGCCAGCACTGATTCCAGCTATATATGGTCTGCTCCTCTTGGTGCACATCACACGTTATATCTGAGTTCACTCCACATACTCCTTCCACAAGATATTATCAAATATTTCTTATCAAAAGTCCTTCACTCTAAGCACAACCTCAGAAATTATCAGTAAATTAAAACTTTCTGGAGAACTAAACCTGACAGCATATTCCTGTAATTCAATATGATAAAAAATAAAAAATCCAAACACTTCACTCTAGCTGATCAAAGTGTAACAATTCCTCAGGATTATTTCAAGTAATTTGGTTTCACATGGAAACTTTTGAGGTTCCTTTTAAAATCTAAAGTTAAATACATTTCAGTCTTTCTAGGAAACTAGAAATTACGGAATGTGTGTTCCATCCCTATAGCTTATATCTAAGCAGTCACTTCTGATATTTTTGTGACTCCAGCTGTAAGATACAAGAACGAAAATACCTAGTTTTTACCAAATTCTTTACATTAAGCAGAAAATAATGTTGTCACATAGGCACTTTGCATAGTTTTAAAATTAGAGAATACACGCAGTACAAACGCAGTATGTCTGACAAAAATATTGTAACATCTTGTTGCAGCTATTTTCCCCCCAGTCTGATTTCTCACACATGGTATTTTGGAGGAAACAGGAAGAAGTGTTTTTTTCATTCTGCTTGCTGCTGCAAGTTAGCAGCCCAGAACTTCTCCAAGAGTACATTTGTGAGCAAGTCTGTGCAAAATGCTCTCAAAATAGAATTCTTCTCTTCCATATTTACATGTGGGTTTCAAAACTACAAATCACTGCTCTGCTCGCATAGGAAAGGTATAAATACATGTTGAATCTAATGTCTCAATTAATTTGGATAGTCCAGGCCTCATTAAAATTGTCTTGACTATAACTCTCTGCTAAACCAACAATAATACTGTCAGCTCTTATCTCCATAAAGTGTAGGTACAACAAGCTCTACTTTCTTTTGAGAAAGGGCAGAACTTTACCTGCCATGAAACCTATGGAAGAAATCATTAGTACAATACAAATTGCCCCTGAATGTTCAATACCTGACCAATTGATTTTCAACACATTTGCCAAGTGCTTACCATCCTTGCTCAGCTAACTTGGATTTAATTCACAGCTACTTAGGCAATGCAAGATACCATTTTAAATTCCTATGTTAAAAGTAGGATCTAAGAAGGAAAAATAAAACTCTTTGTTTGTCTTGCATACAAGACATAAGAAGACACTAAATATCTAGATATTATTTTTTAAAAGTCAAAAGGAACCTACAACATATTTCACAATTGCAAACAAATTGATTGCTGTAAGAGAAATACTTAGGGAGCATGCAAACCTACAAAATTGTACATTTTTAGTGGTTATTGGTTTCATCTTCCTGTGTTTAATAGAGAAATATTCTCTATCAAGATCTAAAGCTGTCTGTCTCAATGTTCAAAAGGCACTATTTTTAATTTCCTTGCTTGTCAAAATCAGTAAGAACATTGTCTTTAGTACACAGTATAGCTAAAGTGTATCACAGTTTGATGGCTTTTCTAGTTTGCAGTTGAACATTAAGCCAGTTTTTTTACATCAGCCTATCTTTTTATATGTTTCTATAGTTATCTTAAATTGGATTATTTTTACAGGACTATAACATAATTTAAGATCCTGACAAGATCATGACAGCTCCTTTGAAGACGGAAGATACTTTTCCAGATTCCAATTAGAGGATTGAGTGACTGTAATATGGTTTTCTATTGAGATTTATACACAATGGTAAACAAGGATTGATTATTCTGCCATATTAGCATGGTGGTATAACTAATCAAACACTGAAACTAATTTGCTTACTTTGTTGATTTTGACACAGACAGTATTTCACTATTAGTTATTATAAATTTTGCTAGCTCAGTTGAATAATGTGAACTACTTAGTTTTAGTGACAAACTTTCTTGTTTTAGTGAAAATTTATAACCTGGAAGCTCTAAATGGAAGCTGATGTTTGCTCGTTTTTTGGAAGGCAGCATGCATCCATGTCTTCTGCCTATGAATACCCAGGATAGATAGCAAGTGGTTGGCCTGACATCCTGAGCTCTGCTAACAAGTTTGTTTCTCACTCCATGCTAACAGGAAAGCACCCAGCACGCTAATCACACTGGGTTTTTTTCAGTAGCAGCTATTTTTTTCACAATCCTGCCTCTGGCTTTTATTTGAGTGCTACTGAAGGGAAAGAGACAGGAAAGAAATAAGGAACATTTTCTCCTCAAAAAGCCCATCCAAGATACTCTGAGGAGCTGCACTATTATTAAAAGAGGTAAAAGCCCCCCAAAACAAAACATGAGCTATAGCATGTGATATCACAGTTCCCCATTATTTTTTTCTACCACAAATGTCACAAGACTGACCAATACTAGTACAAAATAAATTAATTTGAAAGAGCAATAATAGTAACAATTACTCCTAGATGATCTCAACTGATTGTGAATACAGCTCCAACAATAATACTTGTGTGTGTGTATGAGTGTGTGCACACAAATATTTTAATTTCTGTGCAACAGCTCCATTATCTCCCTTAACACCATAGGTTACCACCACAACTTTTGTTGTGTTTTCAAGGACTACCACTAGTGCCTGGGCTACACCAATGCCACAGCTATACCAATGATCCCTGGTAGATTTGCCATGTTGGGAGGGGATAGGGAGAAGTCAAACCTCTGAACAACCTCTGGAAGTCCATTTTGCCTCACTCGAGGTGATAGTAGACAGTAAGCATTTTTCTGTATGGCACTTATACACACTCAAGCAATTCCACTACACAAATTATCTGAAACATTGGGCACTTTTTTTGTGCATTATTTTTGCTTGACATCATAATTACAGTCAGACCCTCACCCTTACGCATCCTTGGCAGGATCTGAAGTATGCTGCTTCCCAGAGCACAATTAGCCTTTCGGACAGGGTGAGCATCAGGTTTGTTTCATGAAAAGCTTAGAGGGAAACCAGCTATCTCTCCACAAGGATTACTTCTCAGGTAGAAATATTCTCTATATCTATAAAGAAGCTGACCAAAGAAATGGATTTAATCTTGTATAAGGCATATCAGGAATTACAAAAAAGGAAATTAGCTGCTGTTCAAAACCCCCATATATAATCTTCTACATGGTACCCACATGATGCAAATGTGTGACTGTCATTGCATCCTTCAACTGTGAAGAGAGCAGCAATGCAAGGAATTTACTTTCAAATCTCTACTAATTGGCACAGTGTAACCCAATATAAAGATCCTTTTATAGAGACAGTCTTAAAATTTTCATTCAAGCCTTAGGAACATGAGAAAACACAGAAAGCAACACTAATACACCCTTTTAAAATAAATACAAACTAATTCCCAACTTACTGAGGTAGCCAATCTGCTATTTAGATAATTCTTGTTTGAATAATTGTGACAGAAATGTCTGGTGCCAATGCAAGCTCTTTAAGACAAAATATTGCATTCACTACCAATACAGTTAGGACTTGCTTCTTCCCACGTAATTAGGGATTGGTCTTTAATAGCAGTAGCTAATTTATAAGGAAATAGGAAACATAACATTTTACAACCTGAAAATGTTGCAAACTTGTCCTTTTTCAGGACAAATCATACAGTGTTTCCCTTTACCCTGTGTCTGCAGGTACAGCGAGAAGAGCATGAAGTCAACTACATCTCTGGCATTTCATGGGAGAATAGGGCAGGGACCAAGGAAAGAGTCTCTTCCCTCACCTACCAATGCACTACACACTGCTGCTTTTCAGGCTAACATCACAGTGTTTTGTGTCCCAGGTACTCACTGTGGTTATTAATCCCTAAAACTCTCACTTGAGTGGGAAAGAGGAAAGACAACTAAGCTGAATATGAAGACTAGTTTTCATGTGCAACTTCCTCCTCTCCTGCACATCCATGGAGCTCTCCCTCTGAAAATGCCAGTCTGCTTTTATTACCAGCATCTTGCAAGAGCAAGAGAACAAATATTAAGAAAAAACAGGTGGAAAAAATGGTTTAACATGTCAGTCTTAGCTACCCCTGGAGTATGAATGCTCTGCAGAAGTCCTAGAGAGAAATTCCTACTTATTGTAATGGAACAAAAATTATATTTAATAAAAATAGGTGGTCTTTAACAAGTCAAAGATCCTACTGATTCATCCACAGTGGGAAAGACCTCTATATATGCCCTCGCCTACACACACACTTATTAGACATCACAGAATTAACTCTGAGGGTTTTGGAGGAGGTGGAAAGGAAACTGAAACCTGAAATGTTGTTAATCAAATGCTGGCAATGGGAAAAAGATAATTACAGAGTATTGCACTAATGAAGACAATTTCAAATGCACTCACAGCTCACAAATGCACTGTCTCCTGTTTTACTTCAACTAAACAGATTTTCCATAGTGTCAGATGAAAACAAACTCACATCCATAAAGGATAGCTATGGAAGGATGATATGCTGCAATGTTTAAAAGCAGCCCTGCTAAAAAAGGACAGAATGGTTGCACACCACCATCTACACTAAATTGAACACCTCTAAATTCAAGGTTGATTAGTTACCCGTCTTTGACGTGCTGATGTCCTATACAAAAAAACCCAAAAAACTAATAACCTTTCTGGAGGTATATTGGCTCAGTATCTGAAGAAATCTTTCAAATATTGAGTAGGTTAAATTTTTGCTCAACAGAGAACCTTAAAAGACTCCCATTACTCAGATACCTCCTCCCAGAGCCTTTTTTTTTTTTTTGTGGACTTTTAATCATTACATTTCAGAGCCACAAAGCCTCTCCCTGTCAAAGCCACTCAGATTAAATCACAGCACCAGGCAGTAAATGGTCCTTCAGTGAAAAGCCCTCTCAGGCTAGTCACAAGAAAAAAGCATGCTTGAGAACACTATAGTGTTTGTAGGTTTTTTAACAGTACTAGATGTAGATGAGGAAATTATAGTGCTGGATTATATGAGAATGCACTGTGGATTTCCTGCAGCATTCATTTGCTGTGTGACTGACAGCTCCTGTATAGCTGGGGGGTGGCAGGAGAGGTGGGAAGTGAGGAAACCACAAACTAATGAGATACTTGTGGCTGTGACAGGTAGTAGGAGATGCTGTGAAGATAACTACCAGCCAGGGAACAGTGCTACCTATACTAATAGCTATTTTATTATCAAATGAGACAGTAGTTATAAAACAGATGCTATAGAAAACTTGGAAGGTAGAAACCCAGACATGATGATAAGCATAAAAGACAGTTCCTCTGAAAAAGAGGGGGATTTTAATTAGTAACAAGAGGAAGCACAGATTAATTTAATTTGTGAGTAGGTGGAAACAGCAAAGAAGTGTGCTGAGGAAGTAGTTTAAGTGACAGAGACTTGAAATATGTATGCCATATTTGAATATGGAGGTATTAATTTGAAACAAATAGTAGCCTCTTCCTTAAATGTAATGCTTCAAGAAAAATAACCTGAAATATTGTATCAGAAGACATGAAAAAAGACATTGGGTTAATCTTATACAGTGTTTGGAAAAAACAAATGTTACTTTACTAGCCTGTCTAGCAAACACAATTAAATAACAAAACCCATATAATAATAAATTAATTTATTGGAAATGTGCACTGAAAACCTCTGTTGATCTGCCTTCGAGGAAAGAAACATCAACTTGTTGGAATCCACGGCACAGGGAATGTTTCTATGACAGTTTTGGAAAGCCCTGATTATCAGCAGGACACTGCTTTTAACCTCTGTCCCAGAGAAAAAATTGCTAAGGCTTTGGGAGTTAGAGCATACAGGTGTGAACTAGGTAGTAGCAGTAGTAGTAATAGTCTATCACAGGGTGAAGAATAGAGGGTTTTAGGATTTTAATATGAGAGTGAATGGGAGACAAGATGGAGGATTTAGGGTGTTGTCTCCTCTCCTTCTTGTTCTTCTTCCACTCCATTTTCTGTGGCATTGGTGGCACAAAGTCATTGGTTAGAGAAAGTAGTAACATAGGCATTATGTGAGTAGATTAGTAGAAGTTATTGTTAGGAAAGCAAAAACAAGATACATGTTAGAAAGTAATTGGACTGATTAGCTTTAAAAGGCCTTGGTTTTGGGTGTTTGGAGTCCATTTTGTACCTTGTTTCTCATATGCTAAGTCTGGTGTGCAGATGGCATATCAACTTCAAGATGAGAGAAAAATAAACAACAACCTGAAGAGACCAAGAAACAGTGAGCCCTGCGCGTTTTTCATCCCTGGCACAGAACTCACGAGGGAACTGCCCCCAAAGGGCCCAGGGGGTAGGTTCCCAGCTGTGTGGGGTTCAACCAGAAAAAGAACCTCACATCAACTCACAGTAAAACTTTTCAAAGTAAGTATTAAGACAACTGTTTTAAGAATCAGAATCCACAAAATAACGTTGCCTATTATTTGAATACAGAACCAATGATAAACCCCATGCAGCACAAATGGCATTCTCAGGGGCCACTAGGAAACATACTTGAAATTTCTACAGCTACCAGTTTTGTTGTTAAAAATGAAATTTGCATTTAAACATGATGGTTACATTTGTCATTCCTCCTCCTTTGCAGTATCTTTGACCTGTCCTGTTTTAAAGGAACCCATTTATCCAGTGAATTTCATTTTCACATAGCTTTGTTTTTAAACCATACATTTATCCCAAATAATGTGACTCAAAAATGAAAACTGAAAACCAATACCATCTACTAACACCTTTATCTCACACTTCCAGTAAAAGAAGTGGTGTGGCTTGAGTACACAGTACTAGATTATTTTGGTTTGGTGTCCACATGGAGAAAACTGTGGAAATATGAAAGAAAGCAAAAGAGGACTGCAGAACTGCTGTTTTGCAGATTAAGAAGTTTTATCTAGTCAGCCTATCAAAGTGAAGACTGAGAAGTAATTTGATCACTGTGTGTCAGTGCTTTCACTTGGTGGGAATGTTTAATGGCAGGGGACTTGCTGACTGTGTTGATGATAAGGTAAGAAAATTAAATTTGCTGTATGCTATAGCTAAGTACATTGAAGCCTGAAAGCTGATGCAGTCCCCCCAGCAGCCAGGGCAATTGAACATTTCAGTCAGTGAGGCAACATCACAGGTTTTGTGTTCAGCCACAGCATAGCTGTGAGGTTTTCATATTTTGTCCCTTTTGAGTTCAAGACTTAAAGTATCAGTTTGATTTCAGAAATTGCTCAAACCTATTTTAATTTTGAGCTGTACTGATGGCACTGATCAAAGGCTACATGTTTGTAAATGGGGCAGATTTACTACCATAGTGGGAGAAAACTTATTCCGCTTTAAAGGAAGAAAACATACCAGAACCAAGCTTTTGTGGGTAACTAGGCTGAGAGTATGAGGCAAGGAAACCTGCACCATCTCACTCATATTCTTGTGTCCACATTAAGACCAGAACTCTAATAAAACATTAAACTTCTGTGCTTTAAACTGACAACTCTAAGATTCAGGGAAAAAACTTTCCTTCAGGGAAGGTGATCAGCTTCTTGGAGAGCTGTGTGATCTTTCTTATTTTAGGCTCATTTACGTTTCCTTAGCATAAGTAGATCTCTGTCATCAACCCTTGTGTCATACAGTTCAGCTGTCTTGAAAAACGAAGGATTTGCCAAAACAAAAATCTTTGACTAAAAGACAACCAGCTAAGGGGAAAAAAAAAAAAAAAAGGATTAAGGCTGTACAGCCCAAATTTGACAGTTTCCACATCTTCCAGCTTTCATGACTTCCTTCCCCAGCAACAATACAACCTGCTCCCAACAACACATGTGAACACCTACTATTTCCTTCCATCCTATCTCATTGTAGGAGTTCAGACAATTTCTAATGTATATCTGCTCTTACCCAGCTTAACAAGAGCAGCAAGAGATCTGCTCTCAATCAGACATTTTCTTGCATTCATGATCCACACAAGCTGGAGACCCTCACTGTTGGTAACTTAGATGATCAAGAACATCTTGGCTATTTTGGCTAGCTGAGATACTTTCTCCCCTACAGCTGGAAAATAGGAACAGGTGACCTCAAAATATCCTGAAAGTACACACTCTATTTCTCACTCTATGATACCACTTTTGAGGGTGTGCCAGGATATGTCAAATTACCTGGTGAATATTTACAAAATATAAGTTAATTTGTTAGCATCTTTACCGGTGGAAGCAAGGACTGAAAATAGTTTTCTGGGAGAAAAGTAAGTCTTGCATGCTCTTTGCTGTCTGCTCTTATTATGTAATACTCATTGAGTTCACAAGAAGATATGTATTCATCACCTCCTCAAATATTTTTTTACAGTTAACTGAACTAACTCTAATGAATAATGCTGAACCCGTGCATGCTCTGCTACTCAAACTGATTTCAGGTGGCTTTTTTTTAAAACTACCCACATACTGAGGACTGCTTCCCAAGTTAATGCCTCATTAACTCAAGACATAAAAACCCCAACAAAAGAACAACAAATTCATAGTAAATACAAGACCCATAATTGCATAGATTTCATACACTACATTTAACTGATCTGTGAGAAAATACAACCTTAAAAGGTTTTCGTGAACTATCCCTTTCCTTTAGCTGTTCTTTATACATACACATTTTTGGTTAAATTCATTCTGAATGGATATGAATGAACCAGACATTTGAAAAGGTAGTTAGTTATCTGGGTTCAGGATAAACAAACAGAGGTCTAGCTATATTATGCAAGCAAAGCCTGAACAGTGCCAAACTCCATACAAAACTATATCATTTGTCCCCACCACAAATTGAATAAGAAGGCCTCCAGTAATGTTTGAAGACTGGTCTTTAGTTTAATGACACTGAAGCTTATAGGATATGAAAAGATTGCTTCTTATTCGGTTAGATGAGATGTGAACTAGTCTTGTTGCATTTGTCAAGTGTTTGGAGTACTGTAGCCAGAATCAATTAACGGCAGAAAATAGATTTGGGAATGGTGCTGAACAGACACAATGGTGGGTGAGGCAGCCTGTGGGAAATATCAAGGGCTAAGACATGCCTCTGCATTGATAGGCTGGGAGGAAAGACACATCCAAAGAAATGGACTAACTTCATCCTAACTTCATAACTGAGATGACCACATGGAAATTGCAAAAAAGAGCAATCCATGTTTCCCAATCGAAAACAAATTAATCAAACTGCTTGGCATGTTCTTCTTTCTATTCTGTCACACATGCACATGAAGTAAACTAATAACGCCTTTCCTGTCTCCTAGCTCAGCTCCCCAGGGAGAGGAGGCAGGACCCTTCCTTACCTAGCAAGGCTTCCTTTCCTAGCAGGTGGAGAAATATGCCTATGGAATTTGGCCATATCCCAAATTCCAAAAACCTTCATGTCTTTGCACTCCTGAGCCAAAACGTGCTGAGGGCAGGCACCGGTACTGCGCTATTTGCAGCATGACTTGGGATGGCAGCAATGCCAAGAGACATCTCCATGTCTGACAAGAACGAATACCCTGCAGTAGAGCACAACGACAGCAAGGAAAAAAACCTGTGCTAGACATTGCTCTTCTTTTGTTCCTTAATCAGGTAAAGCCCACAGGGGCTTTGGAAGAAGGGAGAAAGATAACGTAAGAAATTATTTCAGGGTCTGTGAATCTGTGGTGGGTTTAGTGCTGGCAGTTTGGCAGTTCACTCATCTTCTGCTGTGAGATAGCATTAGGAGGAAGGCAAGCAGGCGCAAAACTTCAAGAAAGCATAAAGAAAGTCTATTAAGAATAACTAAAAAGGAAAGGGAAAAAAAACCCAAACTAAAACAAACCCTTGAGGACACATCTCCCCCCCACCAAATAATTTCTTTCCCATTATCAATGCAAAGGAACAAAACCAAACATTCCAGTCAGTTTAACACTCATAAAATAGTTTGTCTTCATCTCTCCCAGGAGTAGAAGTCCCTTCTGTTTTCATGGAAAACTTCCCCACAAGGTGGGAAAAAGTTCCTTGTGGTTTCAGTGCTGGCTTCCCACATGCCCCGCCCGGGGGAAATTTGCATTGTGAAGCCTCTTCCCATCCCACAGCCTTCCCAAAGCTGTTCATGCGCCATTTCCAAACCGTGGGGTCTTAGTTTAAAGGTGGACTGTTCAACTGAGCCAAGGTTCTCATGGTCTTTTCTCAAAGGGTGGTTCTCCTGGGGAACCAGGGATCTTCTCCCTCCATCCTCCCTCCTGTGGCACACGAAACTTGTTGTCTTTTCTCTCTCTTTACGTTCCAGCTTCTCACAGGATCACAGCTCTCATAGCTACTCATCATCTGCTGACTCCAATCTTGAAGTCTTTTTTTCCCTCCTTGCCCAAATTTGAACTGGTCATCTCCCCACAGTCTCAAAAAAAAAAAAAAAAAGAGCTACATAAAAATCCAGTCTTGTTTCCATAATTCACAGAAGGTTTTCAAATTTTCTCCTCCTCCCTCCCATCTGCGCTGGACTTCTTCCTTCACTGACCTCAGTATCTCATTTTTGCCCTTTACATAGCTTTCAACTGTCCAATTCTCTCTCCCTGGAAGGAAATTTGCAGGAGTGCAGCACTGAAGGGGTTAAAAGTCGCAGCTCAGGGTCAGCCGACCTTGGCATTTGTGGGGGCAGAGGGAAAGCCGTTCTTCCCTCAGCTGCAAGCTTCCAGCTTCCCGGCTCTGGCTCTGGACTGCGTCTGAGGTGGAAAAAGGGCTGGAGCTGGGCTGAGCCCTGGCCTGGGGGCAGGGGTGAGGTGGTAACTCAGCTGGAATGTTCCCAAGGTTTCAGGGTTCAGGCCCCCGTGGCAGGTTCCCCCCCTTTCCTCTCTCTCTCTCCCTGTCCGGCTACTGATGGATTGGCCGGCGGACAGTCCGGAGTCGGGGGGGAAGGGCCCGGCAAGGCCTCGCCCCCCCGACCCCCAATCCAGCAGGGCCTCTGGGGACCAGCCTGGGGCCCAGGAAGGCTCCTGGCTCCTACCTCGATGGCTGTCCACAGGAAAAAAGAGAGAGGGAAAAAATTTTCCCGGCTTAACAGCTGTATTTCGCAGAGGCGTGGCTATGACCAGTTCCTGATGAGACACTTCCCTTTCAAACCACCACAGCATCTGGTCCCAAGAATAACAGAGATGGCACAGGATAGCTATATGTTAACAGATTCTCTTACTTCTTAGGCTTTTCTGCTTCCAGGCAAATTGGAAATGACAGTCTCCCTTTATACTACTCTGTTCCCATTTCCTGCCAAAACCAGGAAGTAGAGAGAATTATTTATTTCTTTGGAAACATCTTCCAAGCAAGCAAACAAACAAAAAC
Source organism: Leptocoma aspasia (assembly GCA_013399835.1). NCBI lineage: Eukaryota > Metazoa > Chordata > Aves > Passeriformes > Nectariniidae > Leptocoma > Leptocoma aspasia. The sequence continues at coordinate 186,591 of VXAX01004431.1, forward strand.
GGGTTAAAAGTCGCAGCTCAGGGTCAGCCGACCTTGGCATTTGTGGGGGCAGAGGGAAAGCCGTTCTTCCCTCAGCTGCAAGCTTCCAGCTTCCCGGCTCTGGCTCTGGACTGCGTCTGAGGTGGAAAAAGGGCTGGAGCTGGGCTGAGCCCTGGCCTGGGGGCAGGGGTGAGGTGGTAACTCAGCTGGAATGTTCCCAAGGTTTCAGGGTTCAGGCCCCCGTGGCAGGTTCCCCCCCTTTCCTCTCTCTCTCTCCCTGTCCGGCTACTGATGGATTGGCCGGCGGACAGTCCGGAGTCGGGGGGGAAGGGCCCGGCAAGGCCTCGCCCCCCCGACCCCCAATCCAGCAGGGCCTCTGGGGACCAGCCTGGGGCCCAGGAAGGCTCCTGGCTCCTACCTCGATGGCTGTCCACAGGAAAAAAGAGAGAGGGAAAAAATTTTCCCGGCTTAACAGCTGTATTTCGCAGAGGCGTGGCTATGACCAGTTCCTGATGAGACACTTCCCTTTCAAACCACCACAGCATCTGGTCCCAAGAATAACAGAGATGGCACAGGATAGCTATATGTTAACAGATTCTCTTACTTCTTAGGCTTTTCTGCTTCCAGGCAAATTGGAAATGACAGTCTCCCTTTATACTACTCTGTTCCCATTTCCTGCCAAAACCAGGAAGTAGAGAGAATTATTTATTTCTTTGGAAACATCTTCCAAGCAAGCAAACAAACAAAAACAACAAACCCCCAAATTAACTATCGATTCTGTTTCAGCTTTTTCTCCCAAAACAACTTTACAATTCTTTACACAAAAATAAAACATATTTACTTCACTTAGGTTTTATATGCCTTGAGTGAAAATAAGCAAACAAAAAGCATCCCAGGGACAGCAAAAGCAAGGAAGTGAGTATTCCAAGAGATGCGTATTTCTGAGGAGATTTCCTCATGTTTGCTAACAGATGAATGCTGACTCTTTCTCCTCCATAAGAATGTTAACAGGGTTTCTCTCCATCACCCAGCTGTCAATTTCTGTGCCATTTGCAGGAATGTTATTGTGTTCAAGACCTCTGCCCCTCTGCCAAAGGCCACTGGAATTGACCAGTGGTTCGAAAGTTAATTGCAAAAATCTGACAGACATGCAGAAAGGGAACAGGACTCCAAAAGCCTAATTTCCTTAGGAAAATAAACAAAAAACCCAGTTAAATTTAATTTAGATACTTGAGGATAAATATCTAATCTTGTGTAAAAGAAGACTAGGAACAAAACAGAAAAGGATTTCAATAGTAATCCATGTTTAGCCTGGTAGCTGAAATGGACACAACTGTGAGCCTTATAAATAATCTCTTTCACCTCAAAACAAGAGGTTTGCACCTATGACAGCTGCTTACCCCACCAACATAAGCAAAGTATTGCTGGTTATTGATTCCATTAACCACAAATCCAGATTGTGAATAAAATGTCATATTGATGTGATGGCAGCTACCACTGAGCTTTGAAAGAGAGGGTTTAGAGGGGGACTGCGATCATGATAATTTAAGAACTGTATCAAGGACAATATGCAACTACTGCCAGTGCTTAACTAAACTGCAAAATATGTCTCATGCTAGGAAATAGCTCCATCTCCTGTTCCACATACAGAAGTCCTCAAAATCCTAATTTAAACAAATAAGTAAGAAAAACCCACTCCACAGCTGCTCTTTAAAAGTCTTCAAAGAGGAAATAAATTTGAAGCTTATGTCTACAAAACTAAATCCATTTCATATACACATTTAAATACAACTTTTATCTTGCTGGGATGAAGCATTAGCAAAAAATATTCAAGTAGCTGCTAAGAGAAAGATGTTCCTATTTGTCAAAGCATCTTAAGAAATTATGGTATGTGGTGGTCTCAGCTCCCCCCTAAAAAGAGTCATATGGTTGGAACATAAATCTGTCCTACATACCGTACAGTAGGCTTTGCTCACAATTTTGGAACATGCTTTAAAGCTTTTGCTCCACAACGTGGCTAATCTTGTTTGCTTTTCCAATCTCTCCAGTGACATAGTTATCCCACTGGGTGCTTAGAGGAAGTCAAGAGGAATGTTGTCATAAATCTTACTGCAAAGTTTTACCTTGAGGTCAAGCAAAAAGAGTTGGGAAACTGGGGTGCAATACTTGCTCCCTTCCCAATAAATATTTTTGTACTAGCAAGGAGTAAGAGCTCTGCTACCCATCAAGCAGCCTGTTATATCAGTAACAAAAATAACAGTTATATCAGTAACAAAACTGGCATAGAAGCCATGCAGGACAGCATCAGTTTGTTCTTCCACAAATTCACCCACCTAAGGGGACTTGTCCTGCCCCTGAGAGCAGTGGGGAAATTCTCCTTCTACCCATCCAGGAAGGCAGAAAGGAGTCTCTATCCACAGCTCTGGCAGGGAAGATAAAGCAAGCCTGTTTAGACAAGACTAATTGACAGTTACTTCCAGGAGTGGGAAGGTGAGAATCAAATCATATGCAGAATTCAAGACAATGATAGCAAACTGAGGTTGTACCAAAGGAACAAAGGGACTCAAGTATATATTACAGAATGGCATGTCAACTGAGTTGGCTCAGAAGGATTCAGGTAATCACTTTCATACCCATTAAGAAATTTTAAAGCTGCACCCTTCCTTGGACAAGGCAGTATTTTGCAGTGTTGCAAATGCAAGTGGAGAAGGAAAACTCAATCTTTCCTGTATTTCTGTGCTGCAAAGCCATCAGATTCATCATTCTTTGCAGTGCATAGTTTGCAAGGAATTGTGACCCTGTTCCTATTCAGTACAAACTATGCACTCCTCTGGTGCCTGTAAGACATCACTTTCAGAGCATTAGGTAACTGTGACCTATGTTTCAAATATTGACAGAAGTAAATTTACACAAGTAGACTTTTATTGAAGTCTATTAATAAAGAAATAGCTATTTTGTCTCTGTACTTCATCACTTATTTTGTCTGCTTATTGTAAAAAGGTAAGACTAAATCCAACTTCCTCTAAGTGTGTGGGACCAAGCATAGGCTTTGCTCCAGAAAACACCTAACCACAGAGGAGCATAAGCCCCAGCAGATACTTGACTTCCAAGATCACAGTGAAAGGTTTCACAGCTGTTGAATATCTGTTTTTGCTACTTATTTATTAACTACCTTTATCATTTGCCATTTACAGCCTCCCTGGATGTCTTTAAATCTGTATTTAACCTATATCAGAATAACCTAGTATTCAAATAGAAGGCAGCTGACTTATGAATGGGAGAAGCTGGCAGAGGCTGGCAGAAAGAAAAAGGCATAAAGGCTTAATTTATTTGTCCATAAATTGCAATGAAGATGGAGGCATTCCAGTCATTCTATACCACTCTATCAGCCTGCTGGCAGAGGCAAGAAAACCTATGCTGAGCATTTTAAATCTTTCAAGAGAGGCAGGTGGTGCACTGCTTGCACTTGAATACTGGCAACCAAGTATTCCCCTGCTGGGAGTTCATACCCTCTTGAGGAACTCTGTTTCAAGATACAGTTTGCTTACTGGACAAGAGGTAGACTTCTCATCTCCTCCTGTGAGTAATGCAGGCTGAAGTCCTGCTTGCATCCTTACAGCACTCATGCTGAAGTTCTGTATGTAATGTGATCACGCATACATATATGGGATACAACGAGTCTGTTCTGTACCTTGCTGTAAGGCTCAGTGTGGTTGTCAGTCTGTTGTTTCACATCAGATGAGTTAGCAAGATAAAACTTCAACTCTGCAGAGCTAGGAGGTATGCAATTCTCATATATCATACAATTCATTCAAACTTTGACACTGAAAATAAAGACTATTTCATAGCCTGAGAAGGTAAAAACCACTATAATCTACTTTTAAATGCTCAGCAGCCAGCATGAGGCTGGTGGATCTGTAGCAAGCATCTGTCAAGATGTGTCCTCTGAAAATGTATTAAAACCCAGCAGTTTTGACCATCGACCTGTAAAACTGCAGCATTGGTTGATTGTATTCCACTGCAGAACGTAACATTTCTCGTCACTTTCTTTCCACTGCAAGTATCAGCCTTCTCAGCTAAGAGCTCTGCAGCAAGGAGATCAGAGCAGTAGAACAGCAATTTATGAGCAATTACCTATTCCCATAGGCTGGTGAAGGAGGACCTTGACATGTGTTGCCTACCTTAGCCTGTGCCATTCCAGATGTTACAGGGCTAGCAGGATGTCTCCACAGTGGGAGATAGTCTCAGTCCAAATATCACTGCCCAAGGGCTCTGGGAGCAAAACAGTTTTAAGGGCTGGATTTAGAGTGGATTAAAGGAGAAGGAAATATTTGCAGCTCCTGACAGAGCACTATAATAAAACAAACAGTTGTATGAGAATTCCCTAATTCCCTGAAAAAAGCATTGCAGCACATAAAGCAAAAGAATATATAAAATTAAACCTGTTTAGAATAGCAGCATGGCCTGTCTGGACTCCTTTCTGTTGAGACATTGGTTTTCACATAATTTTGATGTCTCTTTTTGAAGACAAAGCAAGGCCTAACAAAGGCCAGTCAGGGATATATCGAGGGAGACGGGAAAGAAATAGGCTGCGGTTGCATTGCTTGTTAGTATTTCCCAGAGCAGCACACAGCTGTATTGCAGGAGAATGAGGTCTGTCTCCTGTGTGGTACAGCCTATGCCAAGGCAGAACAGGGGAGATTGTCAGGCTGAGCACTTCACTCTGGCATCATCACACTGAGCTCTAACTAGCTTTCTTCTAGCATCTCTGGAGCACTGTAGAGTCATGGTCTTGTCCAAAGGGCTCACCCCACCTCTCCCATGCTGACTGTACTGCATTGTATTATGCTGCTCCAAAAGGAATGCTGAGCTTTTGCCAGAGACATTAACCCAAGATTCAACAGCTTGAGCTATAATTCCTAGTTCACATGCTTCCTATGAGATTTTGGGTAAATCACTTCATGCCTTTGGCTTTATCCTCTACTGTGATTATTTACATTTACTTTCTCTGCCCAAAAACTGGGCAAGCAGCAAGCACACCTGACCTCTGTGACTACTGCTACCTCACAGCATGCAGAGCACCAAACTGGCTGTGCACAAAACTCCCCCAAAATGGCAGTGTGCTCCTTAGATCAATCCTGTAACAATACCCCTGCTGATTATCTATGCCTCTTCCTGGGTAGATCACTCAATTCCAGCAGGTGAAGCCATCACTATATAACAGTTATTCTCTTGCAGGTGAGATTTTGAAGGAGCTGCTACTAAGAGATGGTATATGAAGCACAGCAAGAGAAGTGATCAGTTTGAATGACAGATGGGAATACACAGGGGTATAGCCCTATCCTGAAAGTGTGGTGAAAATGTTCTCACCTACAGAAATAACAGTTCTTGCAGCTTCAGGTTTTTAAATATGAAATATATATATTAGAAGTAGAATTCGTTAAGTAGTTCAAACAGCTAAACTCTCCAGTGTACAAGGCTATCATTTTAGATAATGAGACATTTCTCCATTTTCCAAAAGGTTAAAGACAGACTCTATAAATTCTGCATCTAGCAGCCCAGGGAGGCTTCTCCTAATGGCCCCCACAGATATAATTTCATTGTCTGGAATGCATCAGGATCAGTTAATGCTGATGAAGTGCAAGGCTTTGTGTTCAGAATAAAAGTAGGAGCAGGTAAGGCTTCATGACTTGAAACCGGAAAACAGCTTTTTCTGCAAATAAGCTGCAGCAGGGGAGAAGAAATTAACCAACTACAATGACACCAGAAAGTAACTACTATAAAACAGTCACTGAGAGAGGAATGTACAAGGTCATCATACTCTGCATTGCATAAAAGCTGATATCTGCAAACCAGACTCTCTGGGCCAACCTGTGTTTCACAGAGCAGGTGGCAATGCTGCCCTTTCAGTACCAGCAAGCCAGAGGACAATGTCCCTCAGCCATCTGGAACTCTGTCAGCACACGCTCATGCTGGAAACAAAATGCACAAAGATTTGCATGACTGATTTTCTGCTCCATGCTCTGGTGAGGACAGCAGAGATGAGCAGCCTTGACCTGCTGATCACTTGTGACGAGAATTTACTTGGCAACAGAGACCCTCAGGTAGCCAGATGAAACCAGCCATCTGTTAGCTGTGAATCTGCAGCCAGCCACTGCATGAAAAGGTAAAAATCAAAAGGGAGGGAAAAAAAAAAAAAAAACCAAAAAAGAAAAAAGTCAAAGAAAGGACAGAGAAAGAACAGTACTAGCTGTGCTGCAGATATTTATTTTTCCTTACAACAGAGGGCGGCAATCCTCCATGCTGTACACAGTTCTGGCCTGCTTCAAGCCCAGTGTGATACCCTGGAGGTGCTCAGCTCTCCCTTCAGCAAAAAGCAGCAATTTTATTTCTAGAGAACAACATATTTTTATGTGTTCTGGCTTACCAGAAGCAAAAGGCAAGAGGACTAATGGTGGCTTCAGGCAGTAAAACAGACACCACTTCTCCCTTGTTAAAGGATGAATTTTTTCAGGTGGAAATGCAGAACTATTTTTACACTGGCATACGTTCACAGAAAAGCAATTAAAAATAAGAACCCACAGCAACCGTCTAAGCAGGCTTTGAGGTCTGCTGGAGTAGCAATCTTCTGCTATGGGACACAAAGGCTCTTTCTGCTCCCCTCCTGCTAGGCACTGAGCCCCCTAAGAGGGCTCTGCATGCTCCCTGCATGAGGAATCATGCTACTGCCAAGAGCACTAGGCACATTGTCAGCTCTGGACTACAGAAATTCCACATTGCTCTAGCTGATCACCTCTATCTTGAATCCAGTTGGGCCCCCTAAGGGGAACCCAAGCATTGGACTCAAAACGCCATCAGGATGGAACAAGGGAAAAGACACTACATTCTGAAAGTCTTTAGGGTTTACGAAAGAAGAAGCAGATAAGACTTGGCCATTCATGGTGTGGTGTTGGCACACAGCCTACCTTGAAGAAATCCTCTCAAGTTCTTCATTTTTTGATCTGGAGACAAAAACATCATCAGGGGATGTGCTGGAAGTTGCACCTGGTATTGATGGAAAAAAAAAATGGGGAAGGGCAATAAATCCAGACAGATCTCCTGTAGCCCCTCTGTTTAGAGAAACAAGTGTGAACACTTCCTACAATGAAGATCAGGCTATCTGTCCTCTCTAAGATGAACCTGGGGCCAGGGAGCAGAAAAGAAACAATCCTATGAAGTGGAGAAGGGTAGTGTGTATTCCCACATCTGCCACGTAAAGCCAGAGTCCGCCTAAAGAATCACTGCAACAAAATAGTCACATTGGTCAATCCCCATTTGAGAGGGGAGTCTATATTCATTATGTAAAGGCTGTGGAGATTACGTGACTTGTCCAAAGCCACAAGGTAAGTTCAGGACAACACCAGGAGCAAAACCTGCACCTCCAGAGTGGCTGGGGCTAATGCCATACTGCCGCATCCACTGTCCAAGAGCTTAATCTCTGAGCCATGAAAGGATAATCAAACATTTCCTCTGCAAATCATAAGCCATATTTCAGAGAATTTTTGTGGCTCAGATATCCACTTGGCCATTTCTGCCCCCAAAAAATTGACTCTGAGTGACAGATCCATAAAAAAAAGTGTTTTACGTTAGTTCATGTTAGCCCCCCAGCTCTGATATTCAGGAAAATATTAAATGACAATGGATCTTAGTTTCAGCAATGTTAACGTTTCCTCTGTGAGCTCCAGAAAGTAGTCACAAATGCAGTCAAGCCTTGTCACTGTCAGGTGCTTCAGTTCTAGCTCAAGGGAAATAGGTTAAACACATACTCCTTGGAAAAGAAGAAATTTTGATTCAAAGTGGCAGAGGGACTGAGATTCACAATGAGCTCAGAACAGAAAAACACAACTCATGATCCTGTGTTGCATAAAGAGATCAGTAGCTGCTGAATTATAGATATATAATTTATGCTGCTGAATCAGCCATGTACCAAACGCGCAGTTTTAACTATTAATGCAAATGTAAACCCCCCCTCCCCACATTTAAACTAAATGCATATATCTACAAACTATACCAGTCACTGAGTAAACAGATAATTTGAGCAAAGCTCTGAAGCGGTCAGAATTATTACATCCTATATTTTTTTTTCTGACAGGAATTGTATTTGAAATCAGCCAAAGTTTTGTTGAAATAAAACAGTCATAGCTGTTTTCATTTTTCAGCTAGCAAGCTAGATATGAATAAATAATTAAGGTGCCATTTATTTAAAAACATATTCAACATCTCTCCCTTGGAAGTCCCACAGAGTGAACATACAGCTCTACTTGTCTGTTCACCTCACACTCAAAAACATGGTGCCAGAATACAAAGATTGGAGTGGTGACCAAAGTACATCTATACCCTCCCACCCCACCTTCCCCCACCAAAGACTTACCATGGCAATAGAAACTACCATTTATTCACATTGTCTTCACAAGATTAGGTGTGCTGAAACTTCCAATGTTGAAATCAAGCAACTACACAGAAAACATGATTTTTTCTCCCAATCAAGTCTACACTTTTGGATTTTGTTGAATCTAGGTTTTCAACAAAAGTGCAAGAAATGCTTTTGTAAGGAATGAATGTTCATCTGATGTGGGCTTTTATTTTTATTAACTGTTTGAAGAGAAAAACTCTGCCTATCTCTGCCAGACAAGTCGTGCCAGTGCAGCGTGTTCACATTTGTAGCTGGCCAGTCTGGTTGCATAGCATGGCAGACATGCCCCAAATGCTTCCTTTCTTGCTATTTCAAGACGTTAGAGGAAATCCACCATTACAGTTGTTCATAACCAGTGGCTGATCTGAGCACAGTGTACTCTGTATATAATGGGAGGGGAACAGATAGGAGCAGGAGAGCACCAGTTGTCTTCCTGGGCCTTTGCAAGTAGTCTGACACATCTGCAGAATCAGGTATGGGATCTTTTTGTTTCTGCTCCCTGTATCAGCTGGTGCAGAAGCTTAATCTGACCATTGTATCAATACAGAAATGCAAAACCTGGAGTCTTCATGTTCAACCTTGCTTTTAACCACTAATTGCCCCTCAACATTGATTAGAACAGCAAAATACTATTTCCGAAAATTATGCCCATGTTTATACAGAGAGAAAAATATTTTTAAGGAAATGAATTCTCATATAGAGGACATAACCTGATAACTAAGGCTGAGATTTTCCCTCGTAAAAAATTCTTAAAGGAGTTACTTGAAGATGTTGCTTAGTGTAGTTCTGGACACCAGGGTCTGGCCCTCCTATAAGCAAGTCCAGGGCAGTTTTCCAAGCTGGCTGTCTGTTTCTGTGTACCTCACAAACCACATTAGTGAGGACTACAGTATTCAGTTTCCACAATCCACAGGCTTTGCAAGAGGTTGTTATGCTCATCTGGCAAAACTCCATAGCAGCTCAGGATATATCCTGATCAGAAGAATAAAGGCTGTTTGAAAACAACACCCAGGTTGAGGCCCTGTTCTTTGCTCAAGGAAAGATATTCCCATATTACAAAAGAAGTAGGAGGGGCCATGAAAGGCCACCCAGTGGTGTCACTGGAGAGAAGGACTGAAAGCTTAACTTAAGGAAGTACTATTATCATTATTATTACCACAATATCAAACTAATTTGTGGCCTTTTCACATAAAATGGAGAGTGCCAAAATAATCTGGGGGACAAAATAAATCTATCAGGAGCAAGCACACACATAGCTTCTAAAACCAGTGGAACTAAAGGAAGAAAGACACTCTCAGTGCAGGACTGGCAGGACAGCCCTGACAGCAAGAGGATCCCTAGGGCTGCCTGCAGACAAGGCACAGTGCTTGCTGTCAGAAGCTGGCGAGGCAAACAGCTGTGTGGAGTTGATGAAAGCCTCTTTTTAAGATGGAAAAGATGGGATACTTCATTTCAGGACACAATACCAAACCATATCTTTACAGAATAACATCTTCCATATGATTTTTTAATGGCTTTTCATTTATTTATTTTAAATTTGAAACAGATTTTGTTTCTAAAGGTCAAAAGCGCTCAGTTTACTCAGCTATTTTTAGCCATGCTGGACAGATTCCTTGAATTATTCCATGAATTATTCATAGCACCAAGAAACAGCTTGGGCATTCCTATGATATTTGAAGACAATGACAGCTTCTCACATTTATGCTGTGCAACTGCAAATCCAGGCTCCAGCAAGAGTCTCACAGGTTTGTCAAGGGAGTCCAGAAATGAGCCTCTCTGTTTTCCCCTGTGCTCAAGTGCTGGAAACATTGTGAAAATCAGTAAGGCCTATTACAATGAAGACAAAATATCGTGTTGCAGGGTCTTTTAAATTTTATTATGATTTACTGTGTCGCTCTTACCTGACATAATTCTTATTTTTGTGTTTTCTGGGCTTAAAATAAAGCCACAGCTACCAAAGCTGACAAAAGGTCCTCAGAGCAGAGAAAGGAATAGCAGACAGGAAATTGCTGCTGATTGTTCTGGAAATATCCTCCACCCAACTTACTAATTACACACTCCGTTGATCATGTATAATTATGATCTGAAAAGAAATTCTACACCCTAGCAATTTAGCTAGTGTTTCTTTTTTAAAGTCAACCATTTCCACTCTAATGAACCTCAGTATGCAGCAGCAAAACCTTGGAGGGAAAGGCTACAGACATGAAAATGAGTGCTTGCTGTCTCATTAACATTTTACTTGCTTGGCTAGGAGTCCTTTTGTTACAGGAAGCTAAGTGGTTTTATAGCCAACTCTCCTGAATCTGTAATAATATCCAATATGCGTGTAAGTGATTTCTGCTTTTAAGCCACTGAGCCTCTAAATAATCTCCACTAAAGCTAATGTATCCACAGTCAATGTCCAGCTCTAGCTAAAATTCAAGTAATTGCTGCCTTGGCCAGCTCCACAGCACAACTCTAAACCTGTCATTTGGCACCTGTTAATATTTATAAATGGATGGAGCCAACCTGTCACATATAGTCTTCCTGAAAGCAAGTGTATGTCTGGAGCTAAAATTTTCTTTCCAGTCAGTAAAAATTTAATGCCAGGTTGAGATGCTCCAACACAGATCTAAGCCCACAGGAACCACAGAAGAGAGACTCCCTGCACATATAGAACAGAACACACCCATGACACACATTTCTGATCTTTTCTTCAAGAAAATTAAAGCCTGAGTTTAACACATCCTTTAAAGAAGAGTTGTAGGGGATCACAAGAAGTATTAAGCACTAAAACCTACATTAAATACAATTCTGCTAAATTAATATAGCAGATATTTAACTGAAATAAATTATAGTTAAAATTCCTAGTGCAGTGGGATCCTTCATGACTGCAAAACCAGCTGAAACTGCTGCTTCATGGCTTTAGAAATAATTCATGGTATAAAACCAGACCAAATATGAAAATGAAAAGAGAGCTACCTCTCAGTGAACAACTATGTGTGAGAAATGTGCTTCTTCTGAGCCCTGCGCTCTCACCTTGTCAGTGGGCAATCAGTCCTAAACAAGAACAGATCAAATGAGGGTGAAGAGTGTCAAAGAAAAATGGGGCTACCAATCCTCTTCCACTGGTGATGAAAGCTGTAAAGCAGGTGTATGAATAAAAGCCATCAGTATCAAGGTCTAAAAGGAGAGAACTAAGACAAAGCAAAGACAAACACAGAAGTTAAAACTATATAAGCCAGTAATTAATATTTCTAAATAGGACTGTTACCTATTCTTTCCGTTCTTCCACAGAAACCAAGGCCAGTTTGTTTTTTAAAAGCTCTTTCAGCATGCATTATTAGATTTCAAAGACAAAAGCAACATGGGACACATCTCTGGAATGGATGCCTTTGGGCAACCTTGTCAGAGGCCAGGGCCAGTCATGCTCTGAGCTCCTAAGAGGGTGAGGGCTATCCACTACAAGAATCTCTTAAAAAAATATCATACCACTTTCAATGGTACTGAAAGCCATGTTTTCATTTAGAAGATTTAATTTCTGCATGCTGACTTATTCTAAGACAGGAGTAAAATGGTTTGCAGTAGGGAATAATTTTTGCTCACATTAGTGTACATTAGTTTATCTCATTTCCACCATTCCTTATGTTACTATCCCTTTGAAATCTTATTTCTGCTTCAGCTGTATTTATACTTCATAGTCTTAAGACACTTCTGTTTGAAAGTGTGAAGTTTTATGGAAACAGAAAAGAAGACTGCCTGTCATGGATTCTTAACTGCTCAACTCAAACTTGCCTTCTGAGCTTTGGGTTGAAGTGGATATTGATAGGCTACTAACACAAAAATATTGTCAGTGTGAAAACTTATTTTACTCAATAAATCCTTATTCAAATAACAGAGACTAGATACCAGATTAGTTCCATGTACCTTTCCTACAGACAGGACAGGCATTTAAAACGTTGAATGACATTGTGTGAATTACTTCCAACAGCAGCTGAGAAAACAAATAGTCTCACAGAGACCAAAGAAAAACCTAACTAGGAGCCTGGGATTGTTTCCAGAAGTAGCAAGGAGCAGAAGCTGGGAGAAAAGGGAAAAAACTGGTAATACAGAGTCAATTTGAGAAAGAAGCATGCCAATCTGTGGCAGGGTTTTGAGAGCGTTGGATGTTCAGAAGGGTTGAAAGATTTGTATAAAAAAGCAAATTTAATTTTCACTGTTTGAAAATCGTGTGTCAAAGTATAAGTTTTATTTGTTATAAAATTTTCACTTTACTTTGTTTTATTAAAAGTGAAAAATTAATGAGAAGCATTTTTCAAAATTTTGATTTTAGACATGCACAGGAACCTTGGCATTGTGGACAAAGCCACACTGAGTCAAACCTAGAAATCATGGCAAACAGCATGCTGAAAAAACACTCTTCCTCTATGAATGTTAGTGCATCTCTTTTCCAGTCTTAAACTGAGCCAAACACTGTTTTTATTATCCAGATAGTTTTCTAAAGTCACTCCTGATCTTCAAAAACGTCTCTTGGAAAGATATTTCTCCAATACAGACTGAGTAAGGTCTCCTTCTGCATCTTGACTATCTCAAGAGTGAGATGAGATCTCAAGAGATATGTCTTGTTGCTAGAGTGGGACAAGAGTCTCTCTTGATGCACACCTGCCATAGTTAGATTAGAGTTTTGAATTCTTTTTGCCAGATTATCCAGACCTTGGATTGTAGTTCAAGCAACAGGACTGAAGTTGTAAGAATCCAGCACTACAGAACAAGAATGGAAAGCATATTCAAAGAGTAGAATGCAGTCTTTGCTATTTGATTTCAGCTGTTTCCCTAACACGTTAAGCAGCATCACATGAATATGACCTTACAAAACACTGCATGAGAATATAATTCTGATTCACCCTTTGTCTGTTGAGAGCCAGGAATCTCAATTTCAAAAGTCTGACCACATAAAATTGTGCAGAAATCAATAAACACATCCAGAGCAGTTCTGATATGAGGTTTTATCAGAGGCAAAAAATTTGTCATTCACGATCTCAAATAGATCGCATAGGAAGGGTCCCAATGCTGAAAGACCTTCTAATCACAGACCTCCTACTATAGCATCCCAAATTGCTCCATCAGTTGCATGCTGTATCAGAAAGGTTTGTATCATTTTTTGTTACTGATATTGACTAATTTCAGATTTCAGTCTTTGGCTTATCTTTCAGAAAACTACTTCTTGTTTAATCTCTTGTGGCTCAAATCACAAAAATGTTGCAAAACATAATCCTTCCCAGAGTGAAATCTGTAATTGGGAGTAAAATGCATTAGCTTCCCTACACGATAGGGGTAGTTTCTTACCCCAGATTGATACAACTGCTGATATGCAATAGAAGGCTAGTCAGAGGAAATGCCTAGTACAGAGCCACACCTGCATCTCTGAGACCTGGGAATTAGTCACCTCTGGCTTTTGAGGATCTGCAACCCCACACTTATCAGGGGAAAATCATCCCCCTAAAGGTAAAAGTCAGTGTCTTTTCTGTGAAGAGCTATGGAGGACTCAGCCTTCTTCTAAAATTAATGCAAGAGTGGTGATAACTGGCTTTTAAATCAGCTCACTGGCAGAGCACCCACATGGGAATCTGAAAATTCAAGTTTAAATCCATCCAGGGAGCAGAGAACAGAGGAAGTTTGCATTCACAGCAACATTTTCATCTTTAAAACATGTGCCCAACACTGGTATATATGGAGACCTGTATTCCATTTTATTTTCTCACTCCCTAGCCTCTCAATTCTTTGTTTCCTGCAGAGTGACACAGTTTCAGAAACTAGGCAAAAAGTGCTTCCCATCTACAGAAACATCTCAAGAAAGTCTTGTAATTATGGCACTGTTTTAGGAAATGAAATCACAGTGAAGTTCAGTCCTGCGCTTCCCAGGCAAGTGCACAGCTTAGTAGGAAGTTGCAGTAACATGAACTTCCCTGCATTTAACATGGAGCCCAATGCTGGGTCCTTCCATCTGTCATTCTAATGGCTCTCGCCAGTGGAACCTCTGGGGAACAGACAGGGAGGGGATCAGATGTTGAGGGTGTTAGTCAGGCCAAGACACAGGCTAGGCACAATTCTCTTGCCAAGAGAGACAGAGTTCTGATTTGCAGTCCTGACTAGAGCTTAGAAGCTGAACAGGGAAAGTATCTGTGAAATACAGGCATCTCCAGGCACTATAGCAGGTGAGAGGAAGGTTTACAAGAGTACAGGTTTAGATGTAGAGATCTGAATTCCACAGGCATTTTAGTAGCTAGAGACTTTACAGGTTCTATAATTGTCATGCCTTTTCGTCCTGGATTACATAAAGAGGCTGACTTCAGGTTTAGCCTTCTTTCCCATGCTCCATTCTTGAAGCTGTCTTTTAAATTCAAAATGTGTGAACTTACTGGAAAAAGAGAGGCATGCTAATTCCCCTGTAAATTACACAGCAACAAAATCCTTAGAGGACATAGTCACATCCCTCCAGGTGTTTTGTTGGATTTTTGTTTGTTTTGGTTTTTGTTTTCTTTTTTTGACCTTTTCCTTTTCTTTTATCTACCTTTTTTCTTTTTTTTTTTTTGTCAGAAACAAAGAAACTATAAAGGAATAGATACCACTACCTCTAAAAGTATATAGAAGGACATATCTAGAGTTTTTAAACTAAAAATCAATTGGGAACACTTAAATACCTCTAGTGATAAGAAATTTATTAAGTGTGTTATGTCCTCTGAAGTATTTCATCATTAACTTTGGTAAGATTTGATATTTCTACCTTTTTTTGTGCCATATGCAAATAAAATGTGGTGACCCACAAGAGAATCCAAGCCTACTTTTCTGCTAAGACAATCAACTTAATGAATAATTAGTAGAAGAATATTAGTAACATTAACGCTTAATGAGTTAAATCTTAGCATCATATCCTCTAGTTTCCCTAGCTTGCTAAATAAAAAATTGTCTTAAATTAAAGGACATTTCTGAAATGAAAGATAATAAAATTGCAAAGAAGAAAAAGTTAATCAAGATAATTAGAATGAAAAATTGTTAGAATCACTTTCACCTGCATTTGCAGCATAGTTGGACTAAGTTTCTAATTAAATGAGAAAGTATGCAAAATGCAGTTCAGCTGAATTGCATTTATGGAACTGGAAGAAAATATTACCTTATTAAAGTGAATTCCAGAGGAAATGTCACAGCACAGAGGTTGGCCAGACTTGACTTTCTAGTAGATTATGCAGTCCTTTATAAATTTGACTGCTTTACAGAGCCAGCTTCTCTGTGGCTCTAAATCAGCATGGTCTCACTGAAGTTAATGAAGCCACATCAATTTACACCAGGTAAGCATTTGCACGCTAGCACTTTGTGTATATATTGCTGCACAGAGCAAAATTCAGCTACACCTACCACTGTGTACACCTGAGAAGGATGCCAATGAAAGGCAGGGTAATGCTGCTGTGCCCAAATAATCAATTTAACCAAATTCTGCTGCTTGGACAAGGGCTGTACACACTGTCTCCCTCTGAGGATATATTCCTGCAGATACATACATGAAAACAAGCTAGGTGATATTTGCTGGCCTTGACCACCACTGCTCACAGTGCTGTACACAGCACTTGTTAAAACTACCAATTACTCCAACTTGTGACAGACTTGAATCTGAGCTGACCTCATATGCTCACAGCTGGGAAGGAGAAGGGGATTTTGTTGCCACTGCATAGTGTGATTTATGTTCTCCTTCATGGTGGGATCTCCGTGCTTTTCTACCTGCACTCCCAACAGTGAGGTTAACAGAACTGTGTGCTTGCAGTAAAAACAGGGAAACCAAGCCTTCTTTCACTGTCAGGAAGCAACAGCTTGTTATTGCTTTAAAAAAATGAGGCAGCCTATGGCTAACCCTGTATTGCCCTGTCTACATATTCCTGATGCAATACAATTGAGGGTATTCAAGATATTTCATTCTGATTAGGTTAATTTATGACAAATCTCATATTTTAAACTCCTGAGGCAGGAGGAAAATTTCAATATTTTGTATTTGAATAAGGTATTTTATCTCACAGATGGAGCCAAGAAGAACTCTAACTATAGGCATCTGCTACAACATCACAACTACATTTAGATTATTAAAATGTAATACTTGACATCAGCAGAGTATTCACCATGTCTCTTTAATAAACCAGGATTCAGTCTATTGAAGAAGCAAATGCTATGCCAGCTATTTACCCTTACATTCTCTACAAAAGAAAATGACCACTTCTGCCATCGCTTTGCTGGGGAAACCACAGCTGGTTTTGGGATGCATTTTGTGGTCAATGATTCAGCTGTCAAAGCTGTATTACATCAGAGACAACAAACACCTGCTGGCAGAGATAACAAGTCAACCCAATAGAAGAGTTGCTTCGGAGAGAGAAGGCTCATTTCCAGCACTGCCGCAGACACTGCGGCTACAGGCCTGAACCAGCCTTGCAAAACTGTCAGGAAAACTTATCAGACCAAGCATAAAATTAATTCTACAACTCACTATTGGTGATGACAAGAAATATTAATGACATTCAGTTCACCTGCCAAGTTGATTGCTCAGACCAGATAAATAGCAACAGTTTTGTGGAGCTCTTTCAGCTGGTAAACCCAAATTATAGCCTCATCATAGCACCATATCAAACAATGCAGTCACGCTCATTATGGGCTGTTCAACCCAGTCTTTTTCTCCGCTGCTAGGCTATCTATGCCAGCAGATATCTAAACAACCCAGAACACCCTCACTGTTAAACACATGTGTCACCAGGTCAAATGACCTTCTTGTTGTACTTAATTCTGAGTTCATTAATTTATCTTCCTTTTATTTAAATGTCTTTGAGTTTATTGTTAACTATGGAATTGTATGTGTATTTGGAAAATCAATTTTACAGAAGCTGAATTTCTTTAATACTAGGTATTAAAGAAACCTATAGTTGACTTCTCTGCTACTTTCCACAGGAACTCTTTTAAATTCTTTAAGCAACCTTGTTAAGATTAAAGATGATATTCAGTACTACCAAACAGACTAATTACAAATAACATGGAACAACTATCACAAAAATTATTTACTAAAGTGAGGAAGGCAAAGAAACTCATAAGGCAGGTCACTTAGAAGCCATTCCCTCCCAAAAAATTGAGGAAGTGGTGCAGTGGTGCTCCTTTTATCTGGCCAGCTGTGTCACTGCCATGCAGCAGTGCTGAAAGGGTGTGGAGAGGAAGAAAGATAAACAAGGAGAAGCAAGAAAATGTGGCCAAGGAAGAGACAGCACCAGGCTTCCTGCTTGGGATGGGAACACACATCTTACCTTCTTCTTTGTCTCATTGTGTTACACAGGTTGCAGCTGACACAGAATGTACCAGCACAGAGAAATTGTTACAGGAGGAGATCTGTAAAGGATACTTTTGGAGTTGTACTGAATGGTGGTAGTGAGGTGCCTAGCAGAGCGGAGGGGGGAAAGTGAGAGATACAGCCCTGTGAGCCTGGAGGAGGTGCCAGAGGCCACAGCTTGCTAAGGACTTGTCACCTGGCCAACACAGGCTTGATACACCTGGGGATGCCAGAGGTGCACAACACAAGTCTCCAGACACTGCAATAAGTGCTTGAAGATGGAGGTCAAGAGAAAGATTTGTCATCAGGGCTAGAGAAACTTTTTATCAAGTGGCAGATTTTTTAATCATGTAGGTTTTCACAGGTGGCCATTAAATCTGTGATTACAGTGCTTTGACAGCATTGTTACATTTGCCCTTAACATCTATTAAAGCCACATGAAATGACTGGTACTACCACTGCTAAAAAATAAAAAGCACCAAAAAGCCCCAATTTCCTAAAGCTCCCAGCACCTGAGGTACTCAAACTTGTTATTCTTGGAAAACCAACACCATCTCAAAATCAGTTGAAACCTAGAAAGCGCACTGGTAATTGATATTACTATAAATGTGTATGCATACCCTGAAATGAAATTATACCCACAGGAAGATGTTGAAGGAAGAGGAGCCCTACAAATGGGGGGGAAAAAAACAAGGAAAAATAAGAAAATCTTTTATACACAGAAACAGGTACATCTGGAAAAAAAATGCCATGCTTTACCCAAGACTGAAGTCTCCTCTTTAAAGTACAATGCATTATCTTTCTCTAGTCTCACAGGAGATGTTAAAAGAAAAGATATCTTGAGAGCCTTTGTAGCATTATTTTCTATGAAGCAAAGAGCCATTCTCCAAAAATCCACATTATTTGTGTGTGTTCAGTCTGTGGAGAAGTTGGAAGGCAGTAGGCTGCAAGTTGATTATGCATGGCCTTGGAGAGTAGGAAGGCATGCAGAGAAACCAAGAGGGCCAAATTTAGCCTGTACTATTTAATGATGCAACCTCCCATTTGTGATCACCTGACAAGACATGCTTCAATTATTTTATCATATCTAGTTATCCTTCTACTACACCTCTGCTAGTTTTCAACTGGCTTCACACAACAGCATGATTCTTTAAAGCTTATTGCACATTCTCATGCAGCCTGCTATGAAATGGAGGAATTGGAAGAGGGAGGAGGTATAAACATATTATCTCCTTGGTTTTTCTGTACTTCTCTAATTTATGATGATTACAAAACATTATAGCAATCTCTAAAAAAGACTTACTACTGAAAGACCATCATGCTAAAATGGGTGCTATATTCACAGCTGTGAGCTCATGAGGGTTTTTTTTTTAAATCTCTTAAAGCATAAAGAAAACTGTACCATAGATCAGATTTAGTGAACTTCCAATTTTTACTGGAAATGGTTATTACGTAGTTTAATCCTAAATGTAAGATTAAGGAAATCTGCAGTAAATTACTTAGTGTCAGGATTACATAAATCAGTGGACTACTGCAGCACTTTAGTAACTGCACTTAGTTATGCTCTTCTTGTGTTCTGCTCTCACACAGGTTCTGCTTTGGTTTCCCAGGGCAAGTATCCAAATGTACATGAACTACATTGAATTTCCTTCTTCCGAGACATCAGATGTTCATTCTCTTTCCTATCCCTTTTCATTAGTTCAGCATTATGTGCTTGATCTCTTTATTTTACTGTTGTAAGTACAGTAGCAATGAAGGTTAAATATGAATTCAAGTAGGAAATACTCTGTTTCTAGTGTCTGTTGTTTCAGTGCAATTCCTTTGAATGCATTCTGGTATGTACCTGTCTGTCAAAGAAATTTCTGTTGACAGGGTGTTACTTCTGCTCATTTTTGAACATTATCTGTTGAGGTTGAGTTTTAAAAGGACAAAGAAATAGACTTGATTCTATATCTACAAATGCAAGGAAAGAGAAAGGAAGAGAGGATTCATTATATACACAAAGGAAATGCTATTAAGAGAACTTCTAGGGTGTGTATCAGAAATAGCTTCCTGTTGGAAAGACACATGGATGTAAAATAGAGAGGTCCTCAAAAAATATCATTGTAACAGAATGTCTGGATAGACACATTATCCAACTCTGTTTTTAAAAGCCTTGCCTGGGATAATAGTGCACTGATCATCAAGGTAGCCAGAGGGTTAGACATTTCTAGCCTCTGTTTAGAAGTGTCTGTACTCTACTGCTACTAAAAGCCACAGAAAAACCTGTAGCAACCAATTCCATTTGTCAGGGAGGCTGACTCTGGAAGGTTGGGATGGTGGAGAGAAAAACTTCCAGCTGCAAGGTGACATTGACAATTGCGAAGTCCAAGCCTTTGCACTGCAATTCCAACTCCTCAGCTCTGCTGATGCCACTGTTTATGGGGTCATGCTGGGAATCAGGTGGGGAAATTAGACTGTTCCTGGAGAGGAATGAAAGAAATACTACAGCTTTTCTGCATCACTCTGATTTTTTCCATTTGCTACAGGAGGGATGAAGAACTGCAGGGCAAAAAATTGCAATGGCAAGGTGAAAAAAAGCATCAGGGAAAGAGGGAAGCTCTGAAAGATATCACCAAAAGTAGTCACATGGAAAGTAGTGGAAAAATTGGAAGAGAGGAGAGAGAAAAAAGGCATTTAGAGGGGGTGAGATAGATGGGTGGATGCATGTTTGTAAAGACAAAGACAAAGATAACTGCAAAAAAAACTGTTTAAAAAAACTTGAGGAGACAATAGTGAGTGGATGTGAAGGACATGAATGGATAAAATGTCCATGGATCTAGAATAATGCTGACTAGAGCAGAAATGAAGCAGCAAAATTAAAATAAAAAGAGATCCTGGAAGTGGTTGGAGTAGATTATGTTATATATGTATGTGCTGTTGCACTAGGACATATTTTACATGTACCACAATTTATGAAAACAAAAGTGTTAAAAGTCCTTATTCTTCTAACTGATTCCTCCCTCCTCTGAACCCCTCTTTCTCTTCTGATTAACTCTTTTAGACTATCTCCAAGTTTTAGCATTTAAGTGCTTTTAGCACTAAATCATCTTTATTTGATGTGGTCATTTGTGAAGTTCTGACTTGTGGCTTAAAAGTTTTACTATCCAGCTATTTTGTGAAATACCCTATATATCAAATCTATCAATGCTTCTAGGAAATTCTGCGAAGTCTAACATTTGTGAATACTTACTAGTGGAAAAAGTACTGGCTAGAACTTCTTCCTTCATGTATTTGGTATCCACTACTCTCTGCTGGATTTCATCTTTAGGAATGCCCATGGATAAATTATCATAACGGTCCAGGCAAATGGGAAATTCTATTGAAACAGCCATAATACATTGTGTTGGCTGGAGTGCTGCAGCCAGGAAATTCAATCAGTACATGGCCTCTTGCTCACCATGAAAATACCATTGTAAATTCAGTAGCAGAAACACCTAACAGGTTGGAATATGCTCCTAGAGACAACTTGTTAAATAACTTTGAATATTAACCTCTTCAAACCAGAAGCATGTGCATCATCCAGACAATTAAAAAAAACCAAAACCCAAAACCACCTTATTCAGGTAAAGTTTGCATTAGGTATCTAGCTCATGGAGGTTTCCTTATGCTGTAGAGTTCACAGGCTTACAGATTTAGAAAGATGCTAAAACTTCCTGAGGCAGCACCTAGTTCTTCCTAAGTGTCAAAAAACCATAAAGGGAAGGTGTGGGAAAAACTCAAGAATCTGGCTATAACATACTAATTACAAGTTGAAGAGAGGTTAATGCTGAAGGTTTTTATTTAATTAATAACTTTGTTTCCCACTCTGTGCTCAGGAGTATGTTGACTTGAATAAAAATAACTTACGGTATCCTAAAGAACTACAGTTGAGGCTGCCCGATCCTTCCTCAGAGATAAGGAGTAGAAATAGCATGCAGGTACACTACTCCTTAACATGTGCATTGTGATAAGCTGAAAATTTGCAGGAGAACTTGATGCTGCAAATGCCAACTTCTGAGAAAAAGCTCTTTGAAGATCCAGCTAGGAGGGTACAGGCAGCTAAGAAACATTCCATAACTTATCTCCCAGATCCCTGCCCTGGTATCTTTCTACAACATTTATTTTGGTTGTAGAAAGAAACCCATCACCCCAAACATAATAAAAACACCTAGAATTAAAAGATCACTTATCCTAAAAATCAAACTTTATTACTAGCATGGAGTCTAGAATCACAAACAAGAATGCATTTATGGAAGCTTGACAGTTTGAGCTAGTGATATACCTGTTTCACCTTTTTTAATAAAAATTTCATCACGTTGAACAAGAACATTTACATTTCACCTAAGCAAACCTACATTGGCTGATACTCCATGTGACAGCAGACCTTACCTAAAATTAATACTATCCCTAATACCTCATAATCTAGTAAATGCTGTTGATATAGTCTCCCTTGCCCAAATTAATTTACTCATTCTGAAATTTAATACCTATTGAGGTGGTTTTATCAACTGAAATTGCAAGAAAACATAATTAGCCAGGCTTTTCATGGCAGTTTTTTATTGCCTTTAGAGACAGTGTTTCCTTCTTTTTGTGACTACCAACACAACATACCTTACATGACTGCCCTGTCTGGTAATTGTCTGAGCAAATTGATTTCTTAGTAGCAGTACTGCTCAAATAACACAGTTGTGAAGGACACTAAACAAAACCAAAACAAATCAAGACAGTTATTACACCAGCAGTGTAATTTATTTACTGTTCTTCCCACTTCTCCAGTAAAAATAACATTCTTTTTGTTGCAGACCAGTATGACTGCAGATAAGTGGTTTTATATGCTAATTGATCAATTCCATTCCTTCATACCAATGTAAATAAAGAATAAAAGCTTTTGAAATAAATGCAGACCATGAAGACAATGTGGCTCACAGTGTAAAAGAGGTCATACATAACAAAAGGTGTAGATAACTGATGCTTAAGTTCCACCTGACTGAAAAAGGAAAAAGCTGTTAGTATATTCCACGATAAACAGCAGGCAAAAGGACAAGAGCATCTACAAGGGAAAACAAGATCATACTTGAGGTGAAAGAACTTGGTTAATTCTCAGGTTTTTAAATACTAGATAAGCTCCAAAGATAAAGTCAACCGGTTAATTCAGTTGACTTTGTGGTGCCTAAAACATATAACCTTGCATATTATCTCTAGTATATTACTCCAAATATATCTATGAAATATAGTGAAAAATTCCAAAAACCATTTCTGAGAATGAATGCATTTCCACACCACTGGGTTGATGGAAATACATTGGGAAGTCTGGACATGGTCTTAAATGTTTCATAATCTGTATTTTTTTTGAAAGAAATAGTTTCTAGGCAGTCATTCAGGGACTTCACAATGTACCATCAGATGCGCCATATAAATCAAGTAAAGTTTAAGATCTAAACCCGCAGAAATAAAATACAGTTCGAGTCATAAGAAGTGGCAGGACATCTTTCAAGTACTGATACATTGTGTCTCAATTGTAATGAAGGATGATAACACATAATGGTGTAGGAATAACATAATTCATTAGCGTCGATAAACACTAGTAGGTAAATGAAATTATTCAGAGCTGCGGTGTCATTAATCTCTGCCAAGTGACACAAATGAAATCAAACATCTGAAGATAATATTGCAGGAAAAATCTAAATGGAGAACATCCTGAAGAATACGATCTGCATGCAAAACACATTGCTGTTAGTCTCCTTAGCCAAGTAATATTGTCATTTTAATCATGGCAGAGCATAGGTTTGTAAACCAGTTTTATGAAGAAAAGGCTATAATCCCACTGTAGCTGCCATGTAGCTGTAACCTCTTTCCATTTAAATTCCTCAAGAGGTAGGAAGACACAAATGTGGTCACATGAGCAGAGAGCAAGCAGCCACATTTGTCAGGTACAGTGATGCAGTATTTGGAGGTGCAGTGAGTCCTGGGCAAAATTCTGCTTAGGTGGTGTCTGCTGGTGGTGAGCACAGAAGAAGAGCTTGTGAATGGGGTAGATTTTGCCATAGAAAAGTGGATCCATACAGAAACAGGTCCAGGTGTAAATGGGAAATATCAAAACAAGCTGGAAACTGGGAAGTGGCGACATGAGGTGGATCCATACTGATTTGCTGTGTGAAAGAGATAGCAGGGGAACAAAAGGGCAGAAAAACAGCACAAAAAGCAAAAAATGAAAAACGTAATAAGGTATCCAGAGAAAGAAAAGAGCAAGCAGAACCTACATTCCAATTATACAGCGTTGGGACCTCAAAGGGTGAATGGGCTTTTATTTCAACATGCCAAAATTTATTCTGCTGGCAGCAAAGAGATTAGCAACACAAAAGATAAATGTTAGACTGTCATTAGACTTTTGGAACTCATTGCACACATTCCTGCTGTCATATTTCAGCATCCCATTACAAATCACTGGTATTAAAGGCCATTTCAAAGTGGGACCTTCCTGAAAGTGTTTTAGAGCAGTACTGATCTTTCATGATGACAGGGGAAAAACCTCAATTCGCTCAGGAGACTGCTCCTGCTTCAGCTTCTAAATTAATCTGGGACCAAATGCCCAGACAGACACACAGTGCTAATGACAGAAGACTTTTGCTTGTAAGAAACAGCATTTTTTTCTAATTAAAAAGAAATCTTGCGCATGATATAAGGGAGAGTCTGATTACCTAAGAGACTGGTTCAATAGCTAGAGCTGTTGTTGTAGCAGCCGTGGGATTCCCAGAAGTGATGATGCAAAGAACCCCAGTTCAGCATTGATTACTGTACACAGAAACACAGCATACTACCATCCATCCCAGAAAGTGGAGCCTTAGTCAAGGAAATCTCAGAAATATGATCGTCACTCTTATTTTTAGTAAAAAAGGGAAGTGCTGAACCCTAACTATCTGGCTAGCGTCAAAGAGAACATTTTGCTTTAATGGGAAAAAAGTGATTAAACACTTGCTGCATCTGGAGAATCTATGAACTCAAAAGTGATGGTATGAAATTTGGGTGTCTTATGCTTTTCTTCAGTGTTTTACACATTAATACAATCGACCATTGCTTTGAAAATTAGGAGCTATCTTTGAAACAGTGTATGATCCAGTGGCTTAAAGTGCCAGACTGATTGGGTCTTCTGGGCCTCACCATCCAAATTCCTGACCCTTAGATGACTGTAGGTCTGTCTTGTGATGGTGTTTACCCCAAGCATAAGGGTGCATAGCAAAGCAGCTTCTATGCATGTAAACCATGCATGAAGCCACATCTGAACCTCAGTGTGCTTCTTTGGAGATGCAGAAATCAAGCAAGCATTGAGCTTCCCAGACAAGAAACATTAGGCATTAGTTTGATTCCATAGCTGTGTTCAGACATTAAGAATGCCTTTTTTCATTATTATTATTTTTTAAGTGTGCTTCCAGTGGAAATATCCTTTAAAACTTTTGTTGTGATAGGGTAATCCCAGTTTCAACTTGTAGTTTCCCAATGTGGGGAAGGGAAAAATATTGATAACAATTATAATCATCATAATCACGCTTCTGTATGTCTAGATTCCTACTACCATGAATGGAGACTAAGAGACTCTTGCAAAGGTTGATTCAGAACTGGAGGCTGAACTGTGTGACTTTGTCAGTTCTGTTGGAAGTTAACCCACCAAACCCTTTTTTCTATTTCCAAGAATGTTGTCACTGCTCATGACTAGAAGTTTTATATGCTTCTTTAGGTGCTGATTTTGGTAGAGATTTCAATTCCAGCCTGTGCACAAGCTCATGTACTGTATGAGTTTTACTTTATAGGAAACCAAGGAGACTTGCTTACAGTACCCTCTCTACCACTGACTCTTATTTCCTTCTTGGCAGCAAGAGACTGTTTCCATTATTACACCCACTTTAAACTTTAAAATCCATTCATTAGGGCATGAGTATGGTTTCTAGGAAAGCACACTGGGCTCAGCCTTACATGGAATTCTTCACTCTAGTATTTAACTACATAATCACTCTTTCTTAATAAAAACTGACATATTAAATTCTGTTTCTGCTGAAGTACACTATAGTGATTCTCCTGGAGATTATTCAATTGTCATGTCAATAAATCAGTCACCAGGTTAGGAAAAACCAAACAACAGCAACAAATCCCCAACAAAACAATTAATGTGGTCAAGTGTAGGAATTGTAATATGGGGAGGAAAGAAGCACATCAAAAGGCCTGGAAGGTAAGGTGTTGAGTCTTGTTTAGTAATGATTGCATTCTTACCCTCATTTTCTCACCAACAACAAAGCAAGCCAACCTCTTCCACTACCAATCAAGACACAAATACATGGGAAGACATATTCCCAACCTGGGAATAATTGCAAGACACAAAACACCGAATATTTTCAGCTGGTATAAAATTGCAAGTGACATACACCACTATGAAGACTATTACAGCCAGGAAAGAGGCAGCCCTTTTTCCCCTGTGTTAGTGGCTTGCTGAGCTGCAGCTACTACATTGATGTATCAGGGTGAAGATGGATGAGACCCAGTCTTTGAAAGCAAACAAAATATGTGTGAAGGATATTGCCCCTTTAATCAGCAAAGGGTTAACTACCTGTCATTGCAGAGCAGAATGAAGTAGTCAGACAACTCCAGGCTTTCTTCACAGTACAGAGTTACAAGAAGAGCTTGGACTTGAGGTCAGTATTGAGAGAAAGGACTCCTATTTCCCAAACTTGCAGCAAACTGATAATTTTTTTCTGGAGCATAATGAGAAATCCTAAAACTGTAATAATAGTTTATGGAAAAGAAGTGTTGATAAGAGGACAAAGAAGAATTATGATCAGATCTCTGATCTTCTAATGAGAAAATGAAGGGCACATATATGAGTAATCTACCTTGACCACATGCTTCTCTGTAGCTTGAAGGAAAAATGAGGTAAAAAAATTTAGGACAAGGAAAAGACTTTCACAAACTCAATTGTTACTCAGTTTCTCTTCAAAAGGAAAGTTGTAACTTTCAGTTTAGCAAAGATTAAGTATTTGGTTGTAGAAAAGCTTTTAATGCACACCTACTCCAAAAAAAATTATTTGGCCCCTGAGTACAGCCCGATTTCCATCCACCAAGATTGCAGCAGAGCACTTAAAGCACACAAGGTCAAGCAGAAGATGGAGGCTCAAAGATGGCAGTGAAAGACTACACAAAGCCTTCTTTCACCAGCCAGTGGCTTTTTGTGGTGGGCTGCAGATATGAACCAGGCTCACCAAGCATTGCCAGTCCCACTAAATCCCCTGCAAGGAAGCGTGTTGGTTCAGCTGTATTTTTTCTGGTCTAGCACATCACAACCTCCCAGAGTTTTCCAGGTGAAAATGCCACCACAGTGCTTCTCCACTCTGAGCCTGAAGCCCACCTGGAATCACCTTGAAGCATCTCATCCTGTCCTCATTGATGGCATGATCTAGTTCTGCTACTACATCTTCAAGGACACTAAGTCAAGAGGGCAGCCACTCAAATCAATTTTCCCACAGCAGCCACCTCGTTACCCTAAGCCAAGTGGGACAATTTTCTGGGGTTCTACAGTAATACTTCCTATAGTCAGGAACATATGTTGTTCTGTAGGAACATTTGCTATATTCAGGTTTGTACTTGTCTGTCAAGAAAGTTTGTTTTACAAGCTTTGCTTTTGCTTAATAGTTATTTTTCTCAGCACCCTTGAGACTTCCTTTAAGGGACAAACCTGTAGCAGATGCCGAAGTCTGGCTCACTCATTTCTTTAACGCTGCAGTTCTAGTTTCCCTTTCCTGACAAATTCCAGTTGTGTAGTTTCTCCTCCCAAACATATACAACCACGTGTATCCACTGTCAAGTGGCCTTTCTCAGCTAGAGGAATTTCTTCAAGAAGCATCATCTTACTAACAACTTCATCTAATGGACTCCTGTAGGCATTGCCTTGACCTTCAGCTGAAACTTCATCATAAAAGGCAACTCCTGTACAGCCTTTACAATATCTTATTCACCTATTTCCCTTGCAGTAGACAACAGCATTATGTTTTTGACCAAGGGAAATAATAAAAAACCAAGTCCTCTCTCCCAGATATCCACTTAATCATGGAGTACCTAACAGCATGTGGACTAGTCACTCACAGCACCACAGGACACTTTCTGTACAATACAGAAACAGGAGTCACCCTGCCTTGCAATGATATTTGTTGACAGCTGGCTACTTTTCCTATGTCATCATGATTAACATATTCCCCAGTACTGTACATCAATCAGCTGTCCTTCTGCTGGGTACCTTGCTGCAGCAGGGGACTCTCTGCAACACCCACTACATTTACAGCATGGAGCTAAGGTTCCTCTGCCTTGGCTCTGAATCCCTCCTGCAATGACTGACTGTTGGCCATTTAGAGCTTGTTTGTGAGGAAATATTGCAAAGACAACAAGAGCCTAAGATATATAGGCCACAAGAAACCACACAGATGAAGAAGGTCTTGCTCGATCAGTACCCTTTGTGCAGTCATCCTAAAGGAAAGCAGCCAGTTCAGCAACCTATGCTGACAGATAGTAACTAAGTTTTACAACTTTATACCAGACTTATGGGGAAATAACTTCTTGTATGACCCCAAATTTCAGTGATCATATTTCTTCAGGTTCAACATCTGTCTAGCAATTTGTTCCTCTGATGGGGTGTTGAAACTACCTTTACAGATACATCTGTGACATGTCACAAAAGCTCTTCAGACCCTCTCAAAAGCCTGACTGCTGCTTTACAGAAAACCATATACATCTCAGAAGCACAGCAGACTATTTCTATACCCTAGACAAATTACTGTCTCTTAGGGGTGTACTTTTGCCACTTTTGGTTTCAAGTCCATCTCTTCTGGTACAAGGACAGCAGTCTTTGAACTGTTTTACATTGCATAAGCAAGCCCTGAAGAGATTTGTCCTCAGGACTTCTTCCCAGTAACAGACAGTATTTTAATGACAAAGCCTGAATAATTTAATGACAATATTTTTATTTAATGCCAGTGACAATATTTTAATGACAAAGCCTGGGAAAATCAGCCTGGAAATAATTATGCAGATAAGCCAATACTTTTTCTGAAGAAATTTAACGTGCAAGAAGAGATTGAGACCAGCGAAGTATGAGGTTGGTTATAACCCAGTAATAGAGGCCTCACACTGTCAGTCCAGTCACTTGTCCATATGACAGAAATGAGCTGGCAGTTCCTATGAATGGGCTGCAATAGCATGCTCTGGATCTAGCTGGTTTTGAGTGCAACTTCCAATGAGAGGGACAGCAGAACACACAGAGCTGCATTTCATATGGAAATAACACGGAGCAAAAGATTTACCTGCCCGAAACTCCTTGTGGAGAAAGAGCCTAAGAGCCTCTGTCAAACCTGATAAGTCTCCAAATTTTCCTCAGGAAGAATTTGTATAATTATTTAACTACATCCTTAATGTAGTTAATGAACATGGAAAAGCCTGATCAGATAATAAGGTACTCTAAGACCTATGAGGAGGACAAGGAAAATCTCAAGATTTTTCCTGTTTTGCATTAAAATGGGCCTAGATAATTCTTAGGAAGGGAAAAACCTTTTTCATACCAAGATCTGATAAGCTACGTGTGCTATTAGCCCACAGGAGAAGCAAGGTAATACAGCTTAACTATACATTCTTCCTTTGCAAGTCAGGCAATAGTAAATTACTCCACATTTCCTGGTGACCAGGAATGCATGTCCAGAGAGTTGCAGTTATAACTCAGGCTGTACACACCAAATATTTAGTTAGAGCCCAGATGTCATCTGGTATCTTAAGGTGTTATGGACAGGGTGACGTGCCCAAGAGTATTGAAAGTCTCTTGTCATAAAGGGTGGCTCCTTTCCTTAGAACTCGCCCCATCTCCAGGCAAATAAATTGAAACCACCTCCCCCCAACCCCAGAAAGAAAAAAACAAACAACAAAACCCCCCAAAACCAAAACAAAACAAAAAGAGAGAAAACAACAACAAAAAGTCAAACCAAAAAACCCCCAACTTTCTGTCGTCAGGAACAGATTTGGTAGCTTGCTCAGCATTATAAGCCTTACCTAAATCCTTTGCAAGCAGAAAATTTAATTCTCAAGCCAGTTATTAATATTGGCCAATGTGTGTATCAACACAAGCTAGCTTAAACTATAGCTGTGACACTAGTGAAGATAAGCAGGTAGATGCATTACCTAGTACCCCTTAGATTTGGATTGTGCACAAAGGAATGTTAATATATTTTTAAACCTGTGAGGAAAAAAAAAGGAAACAGAGTACCATAATTTTCCAGTGGTTTTAAGAAAGAAAAATGGGAGCCTTTCAACATTTTTCCTTACTTTTTGTCCTATAAGATTTCTTTTTTTTATTTTCAGGCATTAGATTTAGTTCTAAACTACCTCTGATTTTCTTTATGTAAGTGTGAAATAAGTATGGCTATCTTATGAACACTCAGGATAAACATATAATAACAATTCCTCATGCTGTAGTCTGTGTTCCATAAATTCCAGGAAACACCATAATCTTAAATGCACGTTTCATTCAAGATCCCTGCTCATCTCTAACATAGGAAAAAAAAAAAAGAAATTATAAGAACTAATAATCAAAGACACTTTTATGAGTCTCAATGCTCCTGACTCTCCAAGTTCTGTAACAACAATAGAAACTCACTTAGAGAATAATGATGTTCTCAATATTTTTTTCCTGTGGCTGCCATTTATACGGTCCTAAGGGTGCTGTCTGAGAAAATAACAAGAGCTACTACAGAACAGCTTGTTGTCAGCATTGAACATCAGCCTAAGTGAAATAGAGATCAACATGAAGTGCACTTTAAGAAGTTTATCTTCAGACCTCAGGTATATGCCTAATGGCAGAAATTCTTCAAACATCCCATCCTTCCTGCTCCCACACCACCCCCTGCTTTCTGCCAACTGAATTGAGGCAGCAACATTTTAAGTGCTGCATCTGAACCATTAACACTTTCTTTACCTCTTTCTTTCTGATATATGGACGATCCAGAATTATTTTTAGAGATACCACAGCTAGAAGAATAAGTGGGTAGTGGACATTTCTACCAAGAGATGCCCTAGGTGAATGGGGAGATTTTTTTTTTCTCATGTCCAGTAAGTCAGACAACTTCAAGTTACGCTTACTGCATAGGGAGTTGTTTTGTTGGGCAAGCCATGAAATAAATATCCTGTTGCTTCTTTTATTCAGATAAAGCAGTTAAGTTTAGGCATATAGTAAAATTGCATTACTGTACAACTGATATCTGGGAGGAGAAACACCCATTGTATGCTGCTATTGACCTGTTAACCACATGTAGTTAACAGCTATTATCATTATTATTTTGGGATGACCTAATTGCAGCTTTCCAGAATCCTGAAGTGAGCCTTCAAGAAAGGGAGAGAGAGACTTCCTAAAATAGTATGTAGTGTGAGGATAAGCAGGAATGGGTTCAAACTGATAGTAGGATTAGGTTAGATATTAGAAAGAAATTCTTTACTGTGAGGGTGCTAAGGCACTGGAACAGGCTGTCCAGAGAACTGTGGATGCCGATCCCTGGAAATGTTCAAGGCCAGGCTGGAGGAGGCTTTGAGTAACCTGGTCAAGTGGAAAGTGTCCCTGCTCATGGCAGGGGCGTTGGAACTAGATGATCTTTACGCCCCTTCTGACCCAAACCATTCTGTTATTCCATTATTATTTTACATGTGGTGTGGTTTTTTTCTCCCACAGTGAACAAAGGATGCATTTCCCTGTAATGAGTATAACTCATCATATTTCAGACCTACAGCTTTTTGTAAAGTACATGGGAGAAGCTGCTTACTACCATCAGGGGTATATTTTGGAGAACAAATTGTTCTGCTATTCAAGAAGTGAGGTAAAACCAAAGAAATCGTTCCACTGAATCCCACCCCACAGCCCTCTACACAGAGGCAATAAATTGTTGCACATGCCATAGTCATTCTGATGCTGCTCTGGCTTAATCGCTTGGGCACTTTCTGAAATTCTACATTAACCTTCAGAGGTCAGTTCATTTACTGAGTTGGATAAACTGTTTCATCAATTTGCTTTCAATTGATGAAAATACAAAAAAAAATCCTTGTGAATTCATGAGTCCTTCTGTGTTCTTCTTCATAAGCTGTAAAATGTATAATTTATGATGCACTTAGAAGTTACAGAATTGTTTAGGTACTGGATTGCTAAAGTGCTAAGAAGAGAGGTGGATAAGCATGGAGGAGTGGAGGTGAGTTTATGGACATGAACAATGCAGCATTTTCCAGGTTGCCTTTTACTGTCTGTTAAAACACTGCAATAAGTCAGGCACCAACATTTTTTTTTTTACATGTGTAGATCCACATTAAAAAGCAATAAATCCAAGCAAAGTCAAAATACACACCAACAGCTGGATACTGGATTCAAACCCCTTTAACTTGAAGACAACACCATTCCTAGTCAGTGTGAACTTCCAGGCTTTACCGTGCACTGCACCCCTCATCAACGCACGTCTTGCAGCTGACTGCTCTGCCCTCCCTGTCTCCTTGCTCCTGGAGGAGGGCTCCTTCCCTGCATCACTGTGCACCAAACTCCCGTGCAGCCACGTAACATTTACAGAGTTACAATAAGCATAAGACACAATTGGTTCAGACGTGGTTTAGAGAGCACCCAGTTTCTGGCAACTAGTCATGTTAAAAGGGTCACAGCTGGACACAACATTTTTAGGCAGTGCATTTTCCTCACAAAGGAAAAAAGAGAATAAAAAGACAGTCTCTGAGGAGCAATACAGGTAACTCCTACTGGCTTGTCTCCAGGGGAGACATATACTTGTCAAGTCATATGAGTCAAGACATATACTTGACTCATATACTCTATTTACTCCTATAATTTGTGATTTAACTTTTCATCATCCAAGTGCTAGATGTTTTCTTAGAGTTGTAAATAATTTTGATTGCATCTCATCTCTTAAATTGTCTTAAATTGTAATTCTTTCCAGTTAAATAGCACATCACTTTAAAGTGTACTATTTGTGTGCCAAAGGTAACCACAGGCATCAGATCAACTAAAACCTTAAAGATGCATATATATATATATATACATATAAAAATCAACTTTTCTGCCATTTCCACTTGACCAGAGCTTGTCCACATAGCCTTTTCTCTAGTACTTAATTATGATTAAATTGAGAAGTGTCTATGCAATTCTCCTCTTTCATCATTAGCAGTACAGTAAATTAAGATAAAACTATCACAGAATCACAGAAAATGCTGAGTTGGAAAGGACCCACAAGGATCATCAAAGTCCAATCCCTTGCCCTGCACAGGACAGTCCCAAGAATCACACCATGCACCTGAGAACATTGTCCAAACACTTGAACTCTGTCAGGCTTGGAGCTATGACCACATCCCTGGGGAGTCTGTTCCAGTGTCCGACCACCCTCTGAGTGAAGAAACTTTTTTTAATATCTAATCTCAATATCTCCTGACACAATTTTAGGCCATTCCCTCAGGTCTGTCTTTCCTCCAGATCTACTGTGCTTGACTGTCACAAGAAGACTGAATAAATTTCAGTTGAGTACTTCCAGTACATGCATTTCATGCTTGTCTCAAAAAATTGGAATGAAAAATTCATGTAAAACACTGAAAACCTTGAAGCTCACTTTAAGTATAATATGAATATGACCTAAAATACCCCTAAAAGATTTTCCCATGCAGAATTTGCCACCTCAAACCTGTGGGCTACTATGGTATCCAATCTTAAGGTAGGAACACAGAGCATGCACTGATCTCATTTATTTATCTGTATAAACAGTGTTTACTGCCAAGCTCCTGCCTAGACAGTCATTGGGCTGCATTAATGCTCAGTAAAGAGTTTTATTTATTGCCTGACCAGAAGATGGCCCTATACAGCCATGTCTGGAAGACAACAGTGCTTTTTTTTTTCATTCAAAATTAAGCAGGGACAAGAAGTACACCTGGGGACAAAAGAGTGCAAGAAACAAGGCATTTCCTCACTTCCCTCCTCCTGATGCCTTAATTAAATATTGCTTTCATGAATTGCAAACTCTGAAAGCCTCTCCAAAGAGAAAACAGCAGAGGCTTCTCCCCAGACGTGGTCATAGAAAACATTATCTAAAACAATATCTGAAGTTTTGCGAGTAACACCGATCCCAACTAGAGAGATGGGTGAAACTAAAGATAACTTGCAGAACCATTTTGCTATCAAGCTTGCCTTTTTCTCCTTGGTCTCTACCTGCAGATCTAATTTTGCCTTACAGCAAATTAAATTTGTTCTTCTCTAGAATGATGACGTTGATGCATTAATATGTTGTTACAAAAGGGCATTGTACTTTCACAGGTCTCAAAATGAAGCACAACCCATACACACATACCATGTTCCACATGGGGTGAAACAAGCAATTTCATCAACAGTTTGTATGCGCTTTTCCAAAATGTGGACATCATTAAGGTATTCACTAGCAGTTTATTGGGATGGGGACAGAAGGGCTTATATTGTGAAAATACTGATGCCTGCATTTTTTTAAGTAACATAATAACAGTGCTGAAACTACAGTCATCAATGGGTTTCTAAACCTTACATTTGCTAGTCCACGTGAATGCACTACACCTAAGGACAATCCAACTTCTGTTTCCATAATTTTCCCATTCTTTATAGAATATTCTTTAAGCTCCAGAAAGGGTACTTTTCAGACTTAAAGGCAATATTGCTTATAACAGTCAGAAGAAGAGAAGAGGCAGGGGAGCTCACATATTTCTTAAAAGATCATAACAAGAGGGAATAAAAAATCCTGCAGCTCCATTAAATACATAGCATATTAAAAAAAACAACCTAGCTAAGCTGGAAATGTCTGCCAACTACATGGCCAAATTAAATAGATAGATAATTGGCACAAGATAATTGGTACCAAGTTAAACTCCTATCTAAAGGATTGTGAAATCACAGATGGGAGAAGTGAAATGAGGAGGAGCTGTAAAGTTAGCCCTGATTACACCTTGTTTGACTTGACCATTTGCACAGCTAATCCTTTGCTAACATATCTGTTCTCAGAGATATGAACTCATTTTTATAAGGGTGAATCAGTTTTTGTCTAATGTTGTATGGAGGATGGTTTTGATTTGATCTCAGGTTTGGGAGGTGGTGGCAGGTTGTTTTACTGTGCTTCAGAATAATGAATCTTTAATCACATTGATAGGGAAAAGTTAATAGAAAAATTAATGAAAACACAACCTCAATGTCTGTGATGTGTAATGAATAATAATAAAGAGAACAACAGATGCAGTCTGGTTGATGGTCCAATTTAAAATACTTCATGCCCAATTACAGACACAGTCATTTTCTATAAGGCAGACAGTTGGATAAGAAATAGACTATAATTTTCTGCTTTATGACTGCTGTATAGAATACCTTAGGTCATAACATGGATGATTCACAGAATACAACACTTCTTATAGGTCAAAGTGTGACAGGGAGCTCCAGTTCTCACCAGGCATGCAAAGGTACAACCAGGAGAACCCCAGGGTAGCCTTGTGAAAGAAAAACAGCAAAAGTTAATCTACTTTTCTAAAATCACCAAAACCAGAAGAGTTTGTCCTTGAACTGCATCATGCAGATACAGATTTCCTGGCTAAGAAATAAGGTTGGTATACAGTCCTGCACAGCTACAAACTCCACATTTTCCACTCTTTCTTCCCACCCATGTCAACTATATCTGTCCCTGCTTCACCTTCACCGCTTTGCTTGCACAAGAGAAACTTATTGCTCTAGAAGAGCCAGCAGAATGCCCTTCATTTTGGTGACATCCTCTCTTTGATGTCCTAGATAGCTATTCCTCTCACCGAGGCAGAAATACAGGTCTCCTTCACTCAAAGTACTCCAGAATCTACATTTTGTCTCTCCTTCACAAACTCCTTCTGACTTAAATTTGAAAAAAACCCACCCCAAAAGAGGTCTACACCAGCAGCAAAATCAAAAAAGTAATAAAAACGGTAGCGACTAAAAAACCCCAACAACCTCATCATAAAGGTCCAGACCAAGCTGTTCAGTTCAAAATAGCTAAGTACAACATTGTGATTTCAACTTCCTCAATCATAAACCACAGTTTGAAAGTTTCAGGCCACATGTATCTGAAGACAAAATTCTAAGTGTGTTCCTTACTCCCATTTTCACAGGGCTCTGTTGAGGCTTTGGAAGGATGATTGTGGTGTTTGTTTTGGGGGTTTTATTGATCCAACTCAAACTGGGGCTTAGTTCAACTTCTGATTAATTGGTATTTTTGAATGAGAGAACAGTCTGTTGGGAAATTTTGGCTGGATATACTTCATGAAATGATTTCAGTTGGAAAAGGCCTTTAAAGGTCATCGGGTTCAACCATTAACCTAACACTGCCAAATCCACCACCAAACCACATCCCTAAGTGCCACATCTACACATTGTTTACTTGAGGCCTGTGCAAAGCTGAAGTTCCATATTACTTTAAGAAGTGGTTTATGACAGGCTGAATACTTTAAAACAAGTCCAAAAAATGGCAAAGATACTACATAATAGTTTCATCCAGTACAAACCTGTATAAAGATGACTTCAGATTGCTCCTGGTATGTACTCCCTCTGCCTGTTGCAATCACAGGGTCAAATCAATCACCTCAGAGAAACAATTGCTTGACTTATTAAACCCATCTGGATAGCACTGAAGTGCAAGGTCACTGTTTTAACCGGATCTTGTTTCATGATTTTCTCTCTCTTATTGATTTGGGTAGAACATAAGGGCTAGGAGTGAAGTTAAAAAAAAAAGCAATATGAAGTTAAACTAAACTACTTTTGTTTACTACACAGGGCAAAAATACAGTGAGGTCTGAAATAAGTCCTGTTTTATCAGCTGCTGCCTTAATCAGTCTGAATGTATAAAGATATTAACCATCCCTATGGTTATTTTATCTAAAGTAAGTATTCTGTATTATTGGGAGGATAATTTTCAGATTAATGAACTTGTAAATAAACACTTTTGAAAGGATTTAGTTAGAAATGGGGTTTCATATCTTTTTACTAGGTGTCCTACAGACACAGAAAATAACAATAATAAAGTCTCAAAATTATACATTATCAAAAATAGGAACATATCAAGAATCCTATCATATTATCACACTTAGAACAAAGATTGTACTGAGAGTTACACAATAATCTGCAGAGACCAAAGGAGAAAATAGGCTGTAGTGAATCAGAGCAAAGTCAGTCCAGCACTCTCTCTGACTGAGCCCAAAAAGAAACATTTTAGGAAGAGTCTAAGACAGGGAAAACATATCTTGTTCCTTCCCCATGATACTCTTCAAGCCTCTCAGTATCTAAGGTTCAGAGGACTTTTCAAGCCAGAGACAATGCCTTTGGCTAAATATTATCAAAATTTTCTTCCAGAATTTTGCCTATAAATTGGGGCCATTAAGGGGAGCATGTGGCAAAGAATGCCAGAGTTTCAATTAACATGATTTAAAAAAAAAGTTTTAAAAAAAGTATTTCTGGACCAAACCAGAAACAAAGCAAGCAAGGAACCTCCAAAAATTATTCTTAAACAGGAAGCTGTTTACTGTCAACCTCCCACTACATCACAGAGCTATAGAATTTTCTGCTGTGTAAAGAAATTACTAATTGCAAAGAAAAGACAATATTAACAAAAACACTGTCAAAATACCTCCTATTTATGGGTACTTGATACCTTTTACTGGTACCTGCCTGTAAGACACTGTGAAACATGCAGGATTTGCATAATCTATCCATAGATACGTGGCAGCAGAACATGCCATCCTGTACCACAATAGCATATGTGCAAGAAATAAGTGAATATAGATTTGCAGTCTCAATTCTGTAACCCTTCATGAATTCTAATGCACACAGGAAGCAGCCAGCTATCTCAAGCAATATTATTTCTGGGCTGCTGCTCCTGGGTGAGGTGTCTAATGTCTCTGACATTAGCTTTGCCCTGCCTCACTACAGAAGCTCTTGCCCATCAGAAAAAGCTGAGATCTTCCAACAGCAAAGGCATGAATTAGCAGGGCATAGGTGACAGGATGGCACTTGGTATGCCAAAGAGCACAATTACTGTGAGGTTTTTATCAGTAATAGAAGCAGGGCGGTGGTTGATGAAGAACACCCTACTTTCAGGTGGAAACAAACTCTTATGTCATGGACAACACATGAAATAGAAATTATAAAAAAACATGATAGAAAACAAATCCACAAGGTTTATTTAACCCAGATAATCTTTCCAATGTTCTATTAGACAGTCATGGGCAGGCTGTACAACTGGCATACAGCCACTGTGGCATTCACTCAGCCATCTTGAGCAACAGGGTGAAACTACAACAAGCAGAACTTTCCTACACTTAAAAGAAAGTATTGTTGCTTTCCCATGCTGTTCTTAAGGGAAGCAATACTTCCCCAAGCTAACATTACATTTAAGTGATCTTGTTGAAGAAACAATGTGAAAGAAGCGTTAATAATTTCTGTGTTGCCAAGTCCCTCAAAGCTGCAGCATATTTACCCTCTGTGCAGATATCATCAATCTTCTGTGGTGGGTTCCTCTGCCAAGCAGCTGGACTGAGGCAATATAAATGACAGCAAGCATGTAGGGTGTGTATGAGGCAAGAACTTCAGTTTGTGTATGAGGCAAGAACTTCAGTTTGTCACAGCTCAAGGCCTTAGGAAAGGAGCTGATCTGAGATTCAGGCTACACAGAAGTAGGGTTAGACCCTCTACTGTATTGAGGTGTCATAAAAGTGTAATAGGAGGACTGGAGACCTAGGAGAAAAAGGCAGGGGCACAACTTTGGGGAGATGCACAGAGGAGCTCTGCAATATGCAGGAACTTTGTACTGCTACTGCTCACACTTTGGTCTCCCACGTGTTACACCCTTCAAAGCATTTCACAATATTTATGAATGGATTTATGCATTTCCCCTGTTCATTACAGTAGGAAATGCATATCTGTGTTTACCAACATGGAAACCAATCCAAAACAATCACCACTTCTCAGATACCAGAACTACATAATGCAGGAAACAGCTAGAATTGGTACTCACCAGTATTGACTACCAGCAGTCTTTGCCCACCATTTTTTTTCCTTCCCAAGGAAGGAATGCAAGCCATCAGGAAGATCAATTATACTCAGCTGACCCAGCACTACCACCAATGACGGTAAGTAATTCACAGCTGTTTTTTAACAAAGCCAAGAGTTAGTCACAGAGTATCATGCCCCAGCCCTCCTGAATTAATAGTAAAACCCTTATAGATGTTTGTGGAATACAATTTTCTTTGTTTATTAGGGTTTATCTGTGAGGTACAGCTGATCAAAGTTCTAGTTAATGACCAAAAGCATGATAACAGAATAAGGTGTTTGCCCATCTCCTCCTTATTTTGGAGCATTCCTGTAGACTGGACTGACAGTGTGTAGGCATACTGACACATTTGCTGCCAGCTAAATCTTTGTTCCCTTCCTTAGAACCCTGTAGAAGTGTTTGTCGAGCAGAAATCATTCAGAAAGCAACAAGGTGCTGCATAGAGGTCAGCTTTCATCTTAGGAAAGGGGTCGTGACTTCTGAAAAGATCAAGAAAAGTGGGTTTGGAAAAACAAAACCACATGAAATAGGTACAGGTTCCTGACCCTTTTCCAAGCCTCAAATCTCAAACTTGTCAGCTCAGTTACATAAAATGGTGTCCTCTAAGTAACTGAAACACCAGCTATGAAACAGAAAAACAAATCTGGATCAATCCCTGTTGCTACAGGGGCCCCACCATGTGTGTATAATACCAGCCCAAATCTCTCTATGCTACAGTCACTTCAGAAAATCTTGTCAGATGTTTAGAGAACAGGGGGGTCTCAAAGGCCTGGATGGGCATGGCTCCAAACCATGCACACAGGGACAGGGGGACAATATTACTATATAGTTTTACAGTCATCCATGAATGAAAGCAACAGGCTGACACAGTTCTTTGGACATGGTTCTTTGAAATTGCAGGTCCCTTTTGGGCTGTATTTCCTCTGTTTTCATGCTTAGGTTGGTTTTTACACAAGTAAACACTGACACATCATGATGCTTTGTCACACTAGAGTGTGACACAAATCGCAGAGACACAGCACAACTCTAACTCGGGAAAAGGTGAAGAAGAAGGAACTTTATTTAGATATTCGTATTATATAGAGTTTTGGATATGACTGTGGATTGGAGAATTAGGTTACCACCTCTCCAACCACATTGGTTAATGAAAAGGTCCATCAAACCTTTCTCCTCCCAGGAGAAAGGAATGAAAAACAAAGGACAATTAGCAAAACATGTACTATGTTTACATGAAAGCAGCGTGAAAACTCTAGTACAGAAATGAAAACATCAGAAGGCTGAAAAATCAAAGTGACATCGCTTAGCTATTCCTCCCACTTGAAATGTCCCACAAGGACATCGACTTTGGTCACGGGCCCCACAGAGACACTAAATGTGTGTGTCCAGGTGGGAGCACCATGGAAAGGTAAGATGAATGAGCTATCAAAGACTGGCATTAGCATACAGGAAATCCCAGTGAGCCCACTCTCATGCTGGTAAACTACAGCAAACTGAGAACACAATTCTCAAATACAGCCTCCCCAGGAGACTTCATGTACTTTATGTTCTTCAAACCTTGTCTTGTTGAGGAAATTTAATTTCACAGTAGGTCAGATGCCGACAGGGGTGGGGAGGGAACCTGAGATTTTTTATCCCTTCCTCAGGAGTCTACATTCATGTCACATCCTTGTTGGTCCTTTCTTTCCAGAATGGAATGTACTACAAATTGGCTCACAAAACACAGACTTATTTTGCTGCATCTTGGAAGAACCTGGCTAAAAATTGTCCCATTTATGGTACACCTATGAAAATCTCTGCACATGGTACAGGTAAAGCAGGAAAACATGTTTCATTTTCAATCCTGTTAAGTGACTGTCTGCTTTTTCTACACTGCAAAACTAGGAGCCCAGGCAGCAGCCGCTGCTGAGATGAACTTTGGGGTACACAGAGAAAAAGTTATTAAGTGATGGACTTGGATCCACCAGCTCTCCTTCTCCCATTCCCCAGCAGCCATACAAGGGGCAGCAAGTCGTGCTTTGGAAATGTGTCTTAGCACTATACTGTCTCTTGCCCACAGTCAGCCTTTTCGTTTAGCAAACAAACTCTGGATCTGACCTCATTTCCATCCCACATCTTGCTTTGCTCTGCAAGTGAACTTGCTGCAGACCCTGAGCAATGTTTAACATTTGTGTAGATGGAACAGTTACACCGGTTTTAAATGGAGCCACATGCTCACCTAGGCTGGATTGGCTCCTCTGCTAGCACTAGTACCTGTTACCTCACTTCCCAGGATGTGCTCCTGTGCTCCAGCCGTACCTGTCCAAAATACCAGTCCTGCTGCTCTAAAAATTATCACCAAGCTGACATGTAATATAGTTACAGTACCCTACAGGTACTGTAACTTTCTCTGTCTCTCTTTTGTCTTATGCAAAGGGAAAGGGAAAGGAAGGCAAAAGAGCCTGAGCCTGCAACATGTACCATGCTGCATTTAAGCAGAAACATAATCACAAACCTGCAGGAGGAGAGTCCCTTTCCAATGAAAGGCACTCCCGTTTTGCTTTCTGCATGTAATTACCCTATGCACCTCAAATGTATTTCAGAATTTCATAAATTCAGAATTCCTGTGATTTCAATGAGAGTCAGGACACCTGAAATCTGCTCCTATTCCTGCCACAGAACAAAGGCCTTAAGTGGTTAATTTATTTTCTCTTTCTTCTCCTCTTTCCAGTTTTTTCTAAGATTAAAATCCTTTTGAGGAATAATTTCACAAACCAGCTCTGCTGCTGAATGGAGCCATAATTCTCCCTTGACTTACCAAAACAATCTGCAAAGCTGTGAGCAAACTGTGGCATTGACCCAGGTTAAAAGAATGAGGCTTTTTTCTGTTTTTGGGACTGCTAAGGGATAGTGCTGGTAGCAAGAGGGAGTGCTGAGAGAAGTAACAACAACAAGAGCAGAGGGAAAAAGGCAGAAAGCTTGTCCTGCCCCTTGACTGACAGAAGCTTGTGAAAAGACAGCTCACATATATGGTCTGTAGAAAGAAGCAGCCTCCTAACCTGCCTGTTCTGAACTGCTCTCAAACTAGCAACAGCCCTGCACTACATGATGCACTATAAATGATGCACTCTTGGAGACACATCTGTGTTCAGAAACCATCCTGAAAACATACCCGTACCCAATAATTTCTGGTGCCTTACTAAATACAGCAGCTGGAGAAAGCTGACAGGCTGTTGAGGTACACAACGCCCTCCCATCCTCCCTGTTCACTGAAGCACTGTTGAAGAGGAGGATATTGAACAAGCATAGGGCAAACATACTTAAATTTGACAAACCCAAGACATACTTCAAAGTCTTCACAATGCCAGACATAAGCAGTACAATTCAGATGTATTTAACATCATGTTACTACTCAGCCTTATACTCTAATAAGATGCAGTGTGACATTATTTATTCATTTTAAAATAAATTATTTCTGTGATGGTGAGACTGAACTATAGCTTCAGCAGAATCTCATTTTTCTTACCAGCTGTAATGAAGTTGGTTTCATAGGACCACTCTCCCAGATGTAATGAGCTGCCTGTCTCCTGCCACTACAATCCAGTGAGAGAAATAAGACCAGCTGAGAAATACTTTATACTTTGACCTGTCTCAACAAATCAGTTCAAGAGCTCTAAAACAGAAACCCCAGGGAGAGGGAAGGAGAAGAGGAAAAGTTCAAGGTGGGAACTTTTAAAGCTGTATTTTGATTTGTTTCACTAGAGCTGTGGTAGTTAAAATCAGGTCTGTCCATTTCTTCTAGAGATTTTTCAGTTCTCTCAGGCCCTCTACGCTACCAACTTTGGACAACTTTATTTCAGTGATAGCCAAAAANCTGATACCTTGAAAAGTTAGATTCCATAATTCTATAATCTGCCTGCATTGGATTTCTCCTGTTGCCAATATATCAACCACTTGTTATCCACCTCTTAGGAGAAAAAATTAATTGTGTGACAAAGAACGGTGCAAGAAGGCAGGGGTGGAACCACAGAGGTTTTGCTCCTTGCTTTTGAAGCTAAGCTGCTCTGAATGAGCAAGGCATGAATCCTACCTCTGGGACTCATCCTGCACCTTCCTTTGCAACACTGGGGATAAGGAATTCATTACAGCCTTGAGCATTACCATGCTGATGTCTCCTAGTTTTAACATCAGCTACATGGAGGAACTTTGTGTTTCTCTTGAACTCTTGCATTCTTTTGTTTTCTGTCTATTTTTTTTCTGTTGCTGTCTGCTAACTGTCTGCATGATCTTGGTCAAACCCCTTCATCCAAGTGGCTCCATCTGCTAAGAAATGATAAGGCTAATCTCTTTACACAGGGAGTATACAATGAAACATCTGGAGAAAATTATTATCAAGAGTTTGGTACTATTGGAGAGGGTTTCCTATAGGATCAGCACTTCCCTTGAAAGAGGGAATGTTAAGAGAAATGTTAAGATTTTTAATGCAAGGGAACAGGAAAAAGCATATTTCAGTCAAGAAGCTCCAAATTATCAACATCTGAAACTATCCTCATTTTCTTGTATATCATTGCCACTACTGCTATTTCCAGATACCAGCAGGCACTAGAGGTTGACTCTGTGCATATGGATGGTGACAGAAGTGCAAACCGGTGACACCTTAGTGCAGGTTCATGGCTCTGGCTTAAACTAGTACTACCTTGGGTAAAACAGTCAATAGTAAGGACTTTGCAAATCTAGTCCCTGAGATGGCAGTCTTCCTGCCCACCTGTGTTTTGTCATGGGCAGCTCCACTGCACACATTCAACCAGAATGTTTTTTCAAAGAGACGTGCCAGTTAAGGTCACATTTGGTATCTTGTGTATTTTACCCAAAAGCTAGCCAGAATGCCAACAGCAGATAAGAAAACCTATTTTATGGGAAAATATATTTTTCAGCATATTGGCTGTTCCTACACACTTAACACCGCATTCTGTTTCCAAGAGCATTTTGTAGTTATGAAGACTGTTTTAAAGAAAAAATAAATAAATTAAGTTTAGGAGATTGTGAATCTAAAACATACAAAATTAAAGAAGAATGTCAGAGATGGCGTCAATGCTAAAAAATAAATCCTCCCTTCTCTCCTAATCTATGTGCAATGGTGAATGGCATTTTAAGAAAAATACACAACTGTGAAAGCACTCAGAAGGAGCAAATAAAAATAAGTGAATAAATAAAAAGCATTCAAGGACTCCACTAAATTAGCTAATTAATTACACTTGTCCATGTTGCTTTTCATGTTTGCCACTATTTCATGTGTTAGCAGATACAGAACAAAATCAGAACACAACACAATTTTAATTAGCTAGGTTTTCAGAAGGACTTAATGTGTACTACCTCTTTCTATAGAATCGTGATAGAAATGACAAGGATAAAAAATTCCACTACCTCACAGAGTAGCATCCAGTGCATTAAACTCAAGCATGTACCAGCACCACTCTTAACCCCCTAACTCACAGTCTAACATTTCTGAGGGGAAATAAAGTTAGTATTCTCTGAAATGTGGACTGAGATTATGTTTAAGAGCAAAGAGAAGCATGACTGGACTCCAGAAGTGTGCCTGTGCAGGAGATTCTCAGGCCTGCCCCACCACCTACACATCAGGATGCTGCTCCAGTTTCCAGGAGAGTGCACATTTTTGGGGAGAATGCATCTACCCTGACTGAGAGTGGAAAAATAACACTGGCAAAGTTGGCTGTCCATTCCCTGGAGTGCTTTTCCTCTCCTAAAAGCTGACCATGTGCAATATTTATACTGGTCATATCTGCTCACGTCAGTGCTGGACTTTGCCCAGCAGTTTTGAGTGCTGGCTGGGAGGAGACAGCACTGCTGCCTTCCGAAGCCCAGCTCCAGATTCCAGTACCACTGACACAGGGTGCTCTTAATGCCACTTTGGCTGCTGTAAGTAAGCAAGAAACAAATGCAGGATTAAGTG
This sequence comes from Leptocoma aspasia, assembly GCA_013399835.1. NCBI lineage: Eukaryota > Metazoa > Chordata > Aves > Passeriformes > Nectariniidae > Leptocoma > Leptocoma aspasia. The sequence goes on from VXAX01004431.1 coordinate 231,446, forward strand.
TGGCAGCCGATTACTCAGCAGGATGCCTGTTTTATCGTGACTCTGAGCTTCACAGACACCAGGATGACTTGGTCCACACAAGTGACCAGAAGGTCACATAGCTGCATGTCTGGGGCCATCGGCATTAGGCACAATTTGCAAGCTAAATGTGGATGTGAATCAAAGCTGACTGACAGGAATGTGCATCTGTTGAGGCAGTTTGGGCCAGCAGATGATATTTGTCGTTATCTGAATGCCACCAAAAACGTGGATCACTGCTGTGAGAGTTTTAACTCCTGCAGGACCCAGTTTCTCTTACAAGCTGACAGCCACCATTTCAATCTCAAATGCACCAGCTGAGAAGCCAGACACAGATAAATGACTGTTATAAAGAAATACAGTGGGGAATAGGCTGAGAGACAGAGCAGTTGTGACCCTTAGTTGTATGGGACTCATAGACACACAGCACTGAATGGAAAGCCCTTGCTCTATTATCTGTCAGCAGCAAAGATCACACCCCAACACTTCCCCTTGGTCTTCCCTCAGCTCAAGATGTTACTATTTCTGAAGAAATAACTATTTCTGTGAGAGAGTATCCCATACCTTCAGGCCTTTTCTCCAGCTACTACCCATGACACACATTTCACTGATTCACACTTAAGAAAGGCTGTGCTCCAGCTGGTGGTGGAAGTGTGTGTTCTAATGACAGTCATCACAGGGCACTGGCAATCCAGTAGTTGCCGTTGGTGTACCTGGAATGATTTCTGTGCCCTGGGTATCATTTTTCCCACACCTTGCTGTCTAGAAGTTAGATGTCAAGCTGCACTAATTACCTTGGCTCCCCTAGAGAGAAGAATGGGAACTTGCACAGAGCAATTAATGTCACCCTAGAATATTGCATTCTCACAGATCTCTGTAAAGGAAAGATATAATCAAAAACTGAGAATAATAGCTATTCTTTTAAATGAAAGCAGCATCAGCAAAAGGAATATTCTCTGCTGCTAGCATAGGTTGAGAATCTCAAATGGTGCCTTTTCTGCCTGTGTTTCTCTGTGAGCTCAAAAGATCAGTCCTCTCCCACAGAACCAGTCCTGTATTGTGGTTATTAGCATCTGTTTCATCCTCCTTCTGGATCTCAAGGGTGCCAGAGCATTACACATCCTTTTTTTTCTGATATTATACATATTGCAGATGTAGAAATGCCTTCCCTGGCATCTTTTGTTTGGCCACAGCTGGCTTTTTCATGCTTCTGCTGTTCAAAGACCACTATCACACTGTCCATAATATGCACAGGGAACAGGCAGCCATAGAATGACTTCATTTGCAAGCCACACTGGCATCAGGTCACACACACATCTCTCATGCTGGTGCTGATGCATCCTCACAAACCATCACGAGTGCAGGCTCCTCATTTTTGGCCAGCAGCTTCAGAGACTTTGCCATGCTAAGCTCCAGGGCTTCAGCTCATATTCCTGAAGCACACAGCCACATGTTATCTGCTCTGAACCTCCTCATGTGCTCCCAAAAAACAGCTGCCCTCCCACCTCTCTCACCAAATCTGCAAGCCATTTGTTTCCTTTATAAGATGTTTCAGAGACTACACATTGCTCCCAGCAGGATAAGCTTATTTACCAGGAATAAAATTGGGCAAGGAAAAAAAAAAAAAAAAAAAAAGAAAAGGAGAAAATGATGCAGTAAAAATTCTGTTTTAGACAGCGGTATCTGTCTCACAGCATCCAAAGAGCTCATCACACAGAGCTAAGCAAAATGGCCCTGCCACTCCATCTTGCTGTCAGCTATTTCTGATGCTTTTTAATGAAGACGAAATTATCAGTTCTCAAAAAACTGATCAGTTCTCAAAAAACAACAACAACAAATACTTATTTATTTGCACAAAAATACATATAAAAAACAGTGGTACCTTTGTGTTAAACGCCACCCCCTCTTTTATAAAAAACCCATGCTTTATAGATGAAAAGAATGTTATAACAGCAGGGTCCTGTATTGGATGAGTGGTTTTAAAAAATTGCAGCTTCTCTTTACATACTTGTACTTGGACAATGCTACTTTGACTAACAGACTTTTTTTTTTTTGCTAAAGACATTCTTATATCTGTTCTTAAAATTCATGTTTCCACTAAAAAACAAAACAAAAACCAAAACAAACATTCAAACAAAAACCCCACAAAAACCAACCAAACAAAAAATTGAGCCAAACACCAGGTTTTTCCTTAAGCAAAGAGGGGCAATGCTTCTAGCCCTGAACCATAGAATATTTGCTGTAGTGCAAGATGGATTTTTAAAAAATACAGCCCCAGTCCAGGGGAGCATAGAAGAACATGAATAAATAATAGAGTAACACTCAGGTCGAATATTTTGCTGTGCTGTATGAATGCTTCATGTCCAGAGCTCATTCCACTGCTGTGTGACAGCTCTGATGTCTGCAACATCTTTATTCACAGATCAGCAATAACTCCTTCTACCACATGCAAACTACATGTAATCTTCAAGTCCCAGTAGACTGGGAAGATATAATATGTTCAAGAAATACTTAAAAGTCTTTTTTTATTCTCCTCTCTATCTCTGGGACAGCACAAAGGATCCAGATTTATCCATGCATCCAGATTTACCCAAGTGTTTTCCATATAATTTGGACCCCTTTGTAGTTTCTGAAACACACCCTAATAATTTCAGCCTCGTGGAAGATGACAGCAAGCCCCATGCCATGTGGTATTCTGATATCCATGCCAACAAAAGAAGCATCAAGCTGTGCATAGCCCATAGTCATGGGAGTGTGTTGCCCAACAGGCTCGTGCACCCAGTAGGAAGCAGGAGTGTGGATGCCTGAAGCAGTTCTGAATTACAGCATGCTGTCTGTCTCAGTGTTTCATCTGCAGAGATGAAACAAAATGAAAGGGTAGCCATTAACACACACATGAGCTCGGTTCAAGTGCCACATGTGAGCTTCATGCAAATGCAACTCTGTTTGCTTCCCATGAAAGAAACCTTGCCTCAAGCTTAAGTGTAGCCAAGACTTGACCCTCACTGAATATTTGTGCCAGGAAGATTCTGGATACTTGCTGGCCTCCATTTTACTTACTGTTAATGAGATTAGCTGAGAATATATGTGCAAATTGCTCTAAACTGTTATTTATAGAAAGTTTAGAAATATCCAGCACTTTGCTTTAAGGTCTGACCTCCTGGCCTTTACAACAGGCATTGAGATGTTGAAAGTAATTTTTTTCCCCTGTGGAGATATTCTCTAATGTATTTTAAAAGCTTTTATGTCAAAGGCAGAATTTGTCCAGATTTTCCAATTAAGGTTTGATCTCAATGTCAATTTGTTTCCTCCTTGATTCCTAGGTAAGATCATTTTTTTCCTGCCAGCATCTGCACAAAATGTCGCATATCAAAGAACCATACTGTAACCACTCACCTCCTGACATTGTGTTCCATGTCTAAATCATGTCCTCAAAGAATCAATAACACTTAGCTTGGGAAACAGGAGAACAGTTCATGAGAAATTTTTCAATATCTTGTTTCAATTGAAAGGCTTTAGAAAAATCCAAACAATTAATTTTTCTAAATCACAAAAATTTTTACATACATGCACAGAATCCCTTTTTCCTTACATGCTCCATGAATGAGATCAAAGTTAATGGGAACTAAGTAGAAAATTTCCAGTCTTGTCTACTATCAATTCACTTGTTTTTCCAATCACCCTAAGAAAACACTGCCTAAGAAGAAAAAAAAAACAAAAACCAAAAACCAAAGGAGTTCATGTACATCTGTTTTCCATGCAGATAAAAGCAGTTTTTCCTGGTGGCAGAGATGATTTGGCACAAATTTGCAAGCAAAGCCTGGCTATGGCAAGTGTTTTGATTCACACCCATATGATTTATCCTTAGGGTTAAAAAAACCATGTAGCCTTGGGATCTGTGAAATCTGCTTTTTATCTGAAGGTACACAGTACTCTTTGAGAGAATCTTTTTCAAACATTTCTTTAGGGATATATTTAGAAGAGTTCAATGGGTATACAATGCCATTTCACAAATGCCTTTTGTAAAACTGTACCCGTAGCATAAAAGGCAAAATTTTTTGACCTATTTTCCAAAACTATTTCTTAACAACACAAGGATAAACTGGAATATAGTGCTTTGTTAAGTGTATTTTTGCAGCTGATCTCTGCAAATGAAAACCAGGGAAGAATTTAATATCACTTTTCAACAAGCTGTCCATAAGTCTACCCTGAACACCTGTTATTCTTCAGCTTGAAAGCTAATCACATTTCCTCTCTTCCAGTTTTTTCCTGTAATTCCTGCATCAATTAAGCCCTCTTAAGTCAATGAAAAAATCCTGTCAAACCCATTCTTAGTAGCAATTACACCTGATGCTCAGGAAAGCCAGGACTTTTGACATGAAATAAGAGATTATATACCAAAAGCCACCTGAAAAAAACCCCAATTATTATCAAGTGAAGCAAACCAGTCTTAGCATAAAAGTATTGCTTGTGAAAAATTAGTCTTTACAACAATAATGAACAAGTAAATGCTACAAAGGAGAAATGAAAGATGAGGAAAAAATCATGAAGCGCTTCCCCTGTAAGTTGTATTTCATTCTCAGTGTAGTAATACATCCTGCTCTGAATAGCAGAACAAGCAACTGTGTCAGGCCAGTCATAGCCACTCATGCAGTCAGGGCCATATGACACTAAACAAACTGAAGAAAATTAACCCAAGATTAGCCTCACCCCCTCCTTCTATTTTTAGTTTTGTTACAGGATGGACTCTGATGGTGACACCAACTGTTATTGTTATTGTTATTGTTATTATTAACTATTAGATAACAAATACTGCTTTATGGAACTGCACATTCCATCAGGTCAAAGCTTCATTCTCAGTCCAATACTCATCTCTGACAGTGTCCAGAGAAAGGATTTATAGATGGGGCAATGATATGGTGACATTTCTCCAGGTTGTCTTCTGCCTCTGTGGACTAAACACTGGCTGGCTGTATTTAGCAGCTGTCAGTACAACATTATTTTCTGACCATGTCCACCCATCTCTGAAATGGCGCCTAACATCCTGTTGCAAGGAATGTCACAGGTTGCCTAAATACTCTATGGGGAAAAAAAGAGCTCTTCTCATGTTTGCTTTGTTTGGAGAGTGCTGGTTTAATAGGCAAAATTTCTCTTATGTCCCCTTGTCCTTATACCAGGAGAGATAATGAGGAGTCATCCCCTTCCACAGCTGGTGAGATATTGTAAAAAGAGCCAGACGCCTGGGGTCGATTCCCCTTTCTGATGTGCACTGGAAAACTGTATTTTCTGGAGTGTGTAAGCCAGGGTCTGCAAAACATACAGGAGTACAGCAATAGTTCACATCCCTCTCTGAATGCAGGGCCAACTGTCCTCAGAAACACTCCATGGCATTAAATATTTAACCATCAATCCACTGCCCCAAAGGGTCATTATAAGCACTTTTCTTAACAATGAAAGGAACCAGGGAAGACAGTAAATTCCTAAAGCAAACCAGGGGCAGAAATCCAGCTGGAAATGGTCTTTTGCCCTGATTTGGGAGCAGGCATACCCCGAACTGCTGCATCACCCATACTGCGTTAGGTGCAGGCAACGTGCATTCACTGAGGCTTCTTCTCCTTCCAAACACTCAAGGCATTTCTATAGCCTGATACAGAGATAGGAATCATAGGATAATCAAGGTTGGAAAAGGTCTTTAAGATCACTGAGTCCAACCATTAATCTAGTAGCACCATATTCACCACTAAACCCTATTCCTAAGTTGCACATCTGTCACTCTCATTTTTCAGTCTTCTGATGTTTTCATTCTTGTGATAGAGTTTCTCACACTGTTTTTTGTAAACATGCACATGTTTTTCTAACTGTCTTTTTGTTTTTCATTCCTTCTCCTGGGAGGAGAAAGGTTTGATGAACTTTGTCATTGACCAGTGTCGTTGGAGAGGTGGTAGCTTCACCTTCCAATCGATGGTCGTTTCCAGAACCCTATATAATGGGAAAACCAAAATAAAGTTTCTCTCTTCTTTGCCTTCTCTCGGGTGTAGCTGTGTTTGTCTCTGCGTTTCGTGTTGCTCGATAGAGTGACACACATCCATATGCTTTTTGAATACTTTCAGGGATGGTGACTCCCCCAGTTCCCTGGGCAGCCAATTTTAATGTCTGACTACCCTTTCAGTGAAGAAATTTTTCCTAATATCCAGTCTAAACTTTGGTGCAATTTGAGGCCATTTCCTCTTGTCCTAAAGATTGTTACCTTGGAAAAGAGATTGACCCCCACCTCACTACAACCTCCTTGAAGCTTGTAGGATTGCTGTTGAAGCACCAGTCTGAGCTTACCTCAATGTTTGTCCCAAGCTGGCCACTGCCCAAAATGATGGTGATGCCCTACACCAGAAATGTGGTTTTAGACAACATGAGCTAAGCAGGTGTTGAAGCTGTGAGCAGTTCTGAAGCACGGTCTCTGGGCTAAGCACGAGCGGGACGCTTTTGGACTAAGGATTACTCTCCCTCTCCCTTACGTCAAGAGGAACTCTGAGGGACAACATGCCAAAACCCCAAGCCTGGGCTGGGCATCACCCTCCATCAGAGCCTCTCCACTGAGCCTTAGGGAAGGAAACTGGTTTCTCTGCAGTTGGCCCAAAGGGCAAATATTACAAACGTCCCCGAGTTGGTGAATCAGAATTTTTGACTCCATATATCAGAAGGCTTAAATATTATTTATTAAGATGACTCCATAATTCAGAAGGCTTGGGCTATATCGTGCCCATGTACAGAGCTCAGATGCTTTCTCCTTGCTGCTCTGTCCGTGTGATACTACAAAGTGAAAAGCTGATAACCAGGACCAGCTTCCTCTCACAGACGGGCCAGAGGAACAATAACAATGTGTCCTTGGACCAAACACAGCTCAGAGATTGTCTGCAGAAACTCTGTGCTAAGAATGTGCTTCTCCCTGAGAAGAAAAGCCTTTGCAGGTTTTTTACCCAGGAACTCACAAAATGTCGGTGACAGGGAAACACGGGCCACAACTCAACAGACTGCTGAACAGAGGGGCTGAAAGGACACTGACCTGTGCCCATTTCAGGGACACCAAGTGAAACAATCGTATTGAAGCATTAAGTGGCCATGTCAGGGCAGGTCCTCATGCTATGGAGCAGCTATGAAGGCAGAGAGCAAGATTTTTTGCTACTCTACATCCCCCCTGCACATTCCCATTCCTTGCTGCTGGGATAAGTCATGCAGTCTTCCTTCAGTATAGGAAGCTTTCCACACAGAGTTAAACAGAAACCACACAGAGTTAAACAGAAACATAAGGGAATACAGGTTTAGAAGGAAATCATTGACTTCTTGGGCAGCACAAAGGGCAAAACAATAGCAAATGGCATCTGGCTTCTGTTAGGATGTACAGCTTCTGCAAATTACAGCCCAAATGAATTAGAGCCATCCAAAACGCTGATCAGTGTCATCTGACGGAGTCAGCTTAATTCAGGATATGCCTCTTTGGTTTCTCAGTGCAATACAAATTAGAAAAAAATAGTGGCGAATTAAATATGTATCAGGCCTTGGCACAACTTTCCATCAGCTATTAAAAAGGAAGAGAAAGTAATATATGATTAACAAGGCAAGTATGCAGTATGCAAAGGGAAAATGCAACAAACAGTCCCTAGCACCACAACAGGGTTGCCACAGAGCCAGCTGCCTGAGTCTGCCAAATTCCAAGGGAAGACTAGAGAAAAACAAGCCCACAGAGACAGAGTATCCCCACAGGAGAGGTGCACGTCCTGTAAACAATTTCACTACTGTAAGCTGGACTCTGAACTCATGGTGACCAGTTCCTGAGTTGCTAAGTCTGGCCATGTGAATTCAACAGAGTAGGATTCACATGGTAGTTCAACAGGTAATCTTTTACAGAGATTACCTACAAATATTTCAAAGGACTGAGGAAGAAGCACTGAGGTCCACCTATGCATTTTTTATATGTATTTCTTTTCAAAAAAGAAGTGATGTACATCACTTCTTTTTTCCTCTTCATTCCCTCCCCTTCTGATAATGCTGAAATATCTCCTTTTAATAGCAGAAAGGTCCTAAGCAATCCAGCTCAGAGTATTTTACTAATGAACAAAAATAGGATAAAGACTTGAAATTATAGTATGATTAAAAATTAAAATTAGAACTTTTTTTTTGTTTCACTTGATATGGAAAAATTACTTAATTGTCTTCAAATACAGATTCTTTCAGCATAAAGCAAATACAATCCACCACCATGTGAGATGGCTACCCCATGTACATGATACTGCAATAATTAGGGCATTCTCCATAGCTGAGAGAGAACAGATTCAGTTTCCTCATATGGAGGAATTCCAACCATTCTCCTTCCATATGGAGGAGATTCAAACTCTTTGGAGAGCGAGACAATCAGAGGATGTAGGCTATTTTCGGGTGGGTGGCTGACCATCTACCAAAACTGCTAAATTTTATATAAAAAGTTCAAGTCTCATATCAGCAGGAAGGTACATTAACGTGCAGGTAGCTTTTGCTGCCACAAGGCTGAGACAAGTCAGTCAGTGGGATCCCTGCTCCCACAGCTAAGTAGGTGCATTCTACCAGGAGGTCATTGTGCTAGCAGACAGGTAACATGGGAAGCACGGCCATGGTCCACCATGGGATATGCTGTTTGCCAAGGGGACGTGACCTAGAGTGGCCTAAGGACATGAGGAAATTCTGTCTACAGAAGCAATATTCCTAGGCTTTACTTTTTGACTCCTTTACCCCTCTCTACTGAGAGCATCTACAGCCCAGCTTGCCATCGATCTACGATGCTGAGGGCAGATTTTTTTTTTTTTATCAGGCAATTCATTCATTGTTCCCTGGCAACAGGGAAGATTTATAAGGTAACAGTAGTGCTTCAGAGAAGAAATGTGGCTTAAATATAGTGATGACCAAAGGGTCTCTTCATTCCAGACACTGGGTGCGTAAAGATTGCCCCTTCCTCCCCTCTCCTTCAGCGTGGGCACACACAATCTGTCCTGCACATGATCACCTGCAGGACAAGGTCCTTCCTGCTGGACTGTGAAGCCTTGACAGAGGACACCCATTCGTTCAGTGGTCAGTGATGCCACAGCAGCAAACACGGCATTAATTACATGTAATTATATCCGTGCTAGGACAGAAACCTCTGTTTTATATGAAACACTTAAAGGAAATAAAGCACACAATGCAAGGAATCTGAAATGAGGGCTCAGGGTCACAGGCAAGATTCAAATGCAGTATCTTGATTTAAAAAAAAGAAAGCAAGTAAAAATCAATCAGCAGTCTCTCCCAAGGCACTTCACCTCTAATTGAAGAGTGAACTGTGTACTTAACTGCTCATGCTCTTGACTGTCTCTCAGCAAATGAATCGTGATTACACTACATAAAATTCAGTGTTTGGCTTTCTTATGATCCCACAGGACTGGATTCCACACTGTAAGAAACATATGGAAAAAAAGGACTGAACTCTGAGAGATACTTGTTCATTGTATAGAAAAGAAAAATGTTTCTTTCAAACACAGATTGTAGCCCCTCCAGCTCCTGTTTCCACAGCTGAAGTGGAAACCAAAGGAAAGGCCACATATGCTAAAGGTAAAATAAAAATGTTTAACATTCAGATTAACATTGATCAAGGGCTATGTAGGCTGTGATCTTGGGTACCTAAAATCATATTACGTCACATACAGATTTTACACACAGAAGGATCTTTGTTTTTTTCATAATGTGTATGCATAGTTCTGGAGTGCTCAACTTTAAAGTTGAGTAAAGGTTGAGTAAAGGTGCTCAAAATTGAGCTAAAATGAAGTTTCAGTGAAAAATTACTCAGACTTTTGTCTCAAATGTCATCACTGACACAAAACGAGGAACTACATGCAGCATTTATGAATCAAGAACAATTTATCAGAACAAGCTGGGAATTTGAGTGGAGATGGACATATAATAAAAAAACACCACAAGAAATCAAAAACTTCTAAGACTTTCTGGCAAACCACTGTGTTTCAAAAGCCAACCTCCCAAATACATTGCTCATCCCTCCTTACTTGAAAATGACAAACCTGATCCTTGGGTCATCTTCTTTTGCCAAAATGGCTTTACAGCTGGAGCACCAATAATTGGATGGAGCACCTCTATGTAGCAGGCTTGCTGGGTACTGTGGTTGCTACATCAGTATTAACTGATCTTCCATCCAGTGGATGGAATATCAAGGGACAACTACGTCTTCTCATGTACGACTGTTGTGTGGTCTTTTGAGAGGTGTGACTTAGTAGAGGCTTGCAGAAATGATGAATTGTGTTTATGACATTCCTGGTCCTAGGGATTGGCAAAGTGCAAACTCAGTTTAAGGTGAACTGGTACATCACTCACTGAATACTTCCTGGGTGGCTATGCTACAATTCCAAAGTGGTCTTATTGTGGTACCTCATGCTGAGACACAGCTATGTTGCCTTCTCATCAAACTCCTCTAAGCCCATTCAGCATGATTCCCCCCATTAACTTCACCTGAAAAAAAGACAATGCAGAAACTAAAGGAAATTTACTCAGAAACAGAGGAGACCAAGCAGGTGGTAGAAACATGACCTTCCTTCATGAGGTCAAATAGCTTTATTGTGATTAAGCACTACAATACAGTGTATATCCATAAAAAAACTCTATAGTGTGTATAAATTATTCCATCCATTCAGTAATTCTCTTTTTTATTTTCAATTTTTTTTTCATTTCCATTACAGCTTTGGTACAATGTGATTTTATTATATTTTTAAATACTTTTAGTTTCACAAACTCAACACAAAGTACAAAACTAATCCGAATCAGGGATATTACAATCTACACAGTGGTGTTCAGTGGTAGGAAAAAATCTTACCTCAATGAATTCATGTCACTAGCTAAGCTATAAAGGCATACCTAGCAGACATGACAAAAATATGCACCATTAACCAGCAAACATTTTTTTTCCAAGATTTATTTTACTTTTTGTTTTTTTACAGGTTTTTCCAGCAGCAAATCACTTGAGCATAGTCAGTACTTGTGTCCTCAACTGATTATTCTGTTGTGTTCATCTTCATTTGAAGGCCATGATTTATTTGTCAAATAATGCACCTCTATCCTCATAAATGTAAGCCACAGTGTCAGTACTTGACCTGCCACCCTGCATTGTTGATGCTCGCACAGTTTGTCCTGCAGCTGGCCGAAATAACTGGAACGTTATTGGAGGGGCAGTGTGGGGCAATCAGCCGGAGGTTATTCTGTGGGGCAGGAGGTATGACATTACAGTAGACAGGCATTCCAGTGGCTGTAAGTGTTCCTTGACCTGATTGATTAGGTAGCATGATTGGTTGCTGATATGATTGTTGCTGCAATCCTTGAGAACCCTGGGTCATTGGCACCTAGGTAGGAATATGGAAAGATGTAAGGAAAAAAGATAACAATTACTAAGCAAGTTAAAGTAGGTTCCCAGTATCCCTATATCCTTTCTAGCCGAATTTGAGTATACTGTATCTTCTGCCAAAATGTGCTATTTTCTGCTGCTCAGAATTGTTCTCATCTCTGAGGATTTTTTTGTTATAGAAGGTTTTAAAGAGAATTCCCTCTGCTTTTAGGCTGAGAAAGTGTCTCTGTCATGACCTAGTAGAATATGCATTACTGGGATCAGTGCAAACAGAAGACCTGACCCTGGTATATCTAGGCCATTGAAAAGGTCTAAACCTTTAACTTCATCATTAACCTTTAAAACACGTTTTCAATATAGTAATTCTGAAGATGTAAGGAGAAAATTTTACCCACAAGCAATTCCCCCATTCCCATTTGTGTCACTGAAGTGTTTTCAAAGAAGCTGAGGGAAAAGGGGAATGCTCAATCAGTGCAATCTATTAAAATGAATTAGATGTCATTTAGTTTCTTAACTTTCCAGAGGGACCAGTAGGAAGTGTAAGCACATGCCACCTCTCACGTGCGCTTGGCATAACTCATGGAAACTAGGTATAAAGGTGGGGAAATAAGTCTGGGTAACTTACGGACTTGGTAAAAATCAAGCCACTGCCTTCCCTCTCCCCAGAACCCAATAAACAATAATCCATCTGGCTACAGCTTGTTATAGAAGACATGGTGAGATCCTTGGCAGGAGTCTCCACAGATGAGTAATTTTTAACTGGATCAGGCAAAGCCCTCAACTTCATTACAGGAAACAGTACTGCACTGGCAAAAAAGAGAAGAAATGAACAATGTTCTTATATTTTTTAAATTCATTTTCTTCACAGGAAGAAGTCTAATTCCTTTGTTCTTTGTGACATTACCCTCACTGCAGGCTGTAATAAATAGTTCATTTGAAGCATTCCAAAATCAGAACGAAAATCAGGAGTACTAAGACCATGTAAATAGGAAGCAAGGAAACGGATTTGACTTAGAAGCACATCCATGAGAAGGCTTCCTGCCACACACTATCCAAATGAAGTTATAAGGGCACTGTGTGATGCAAAAACTCAGTTCAATTAAGCATTCTCCAAGAAAAAAGTCTTTCGTTACAGCTCCTAAATACCTGATAAGACGACATGGCTGGATACTGCACCATCATGCCTTGCACCTGATTTCCCTGTTGATTATTCATCAGGTTCTGGCTTTGAGGTGGCTGCTGCATTCCCATGAGACCCTGGAACCCCTGCTGCTGGTTCGGCAGGACAGGCTGGTAACCTGGAAGAATAAAGATGTCTTCAAATACCCTGCTGCTTGTAGGGGCCAAATTACAATAGCTCTAAGATACAGCAAATGATCCCATCATTTATACCCGCGTTAGTCAAAAAGTTACTCGTTCTTGCAGAAATGTTACTGGAAATGAAAACTGAAGTGCAATAAACAAGTGCCATGAGCTGGCAGCCCTGGCAGGCTGACCTGAGTGGGCAGCATGCGTTCATTATGCTTTTTGATACTGTGGCAGAGACCACCTGGAGGAATATCTGACTGCAGCACAGGGCTGTAAAGGTCTAAAGAGACACAGGGTGCTACTGTCTTTTGGCTATTTCCTCAGAGGCAAAACTCCCAAGAACTTCAAGGACACCAGCATTTGGCCTTCACGGTCTAACCTGACAATTTCTTTCAGGTCACATTTTTTACCTTACCCTCTTACCTTCCTTGTAATGCAGCTCCCTAGCACAATACAAACAGAGAAGCCTTTATTTAATCAAGAAGAACATCTCTATACACACTGGCTCTCACTTGTAAGGTTTTTTTATGTAATTGGAGCATATTAAGGGTCATAATCCACTCTATTATTTTCATGTGTGAAAGCAGGAAAAAAATAAATTATGGAGTATCCTCCCCATTGCTTGGTAGGAACACTGCTAGCACACCAGTGCCTGCACAAGGATGAGAAGCTGATGCTTCTATTTTAACCTGTGACTAACTCTGTGTTCAAAGGCAACACAATATTGCAGATTTTCTGCTGGGATGACTAGGACTAATGGAGAAATGGGCAAAGACTGGATGATCTAGAGAGCTGAGCCGCTAATGAGGCAGCAGTGTGGATGGGAAGGCAAGCACAAATAAAAAATAGCTCAACAGCAATGTGATTTTGCCTGGGAATAAGCCTAGACAGATGGAACTCGGCTGGTTGGGTGATACTGATATTTAGCAATTAAGAACTTCACAGAAAAAGCAGGGAAGGAAAGGAAGATGCAGAAAGATCCCACCCTTGAAAAATGTGGCCAGATATAAGCATTATAAATACCTGAATGATTTCTTCTTAACACATTCTGTGTTCTTTAGCACTCATATTTTTAACATGCAGTTATGCAGTGCACTATTAACTCTGTAGTGATGTTTTTACAATAAGCATATTTCAGACAAAGAAGAACTACCAGAAGGAGCAACTCTGTGTCATCTTTCTATGAAAAAATTGTGTCATGTCTGCTCAATTTATATTCATGAATACAGTACCTGGTTCAATATATTTCACAAAGTGAAAACCATCATCTGGATATTTCTTCATTATGTAAGAGAAATAAAGTAACAAATGTCTCTTTTTCTGCTTGTCTATTGTCAATTGATAGCTTTCCTTCTAAATCTCTTCTTATGCCAGGGAAATGTTGAGATTTCTGGTCAAGTATTTGGCATTAAAGATGCCATTCCAGAGATTAATATCTCCAGTCAACAGATCCAAAAAAAAAAAAAAA